>OX596341.1:332364-828424 GCA_951394405.1 Coprinellus micaceus | reverse complement strand
GCCAAAGTCACCGAATCCGCGCGTGGGTCAATGATATCTTGCGTCTCCCCCTCCGTAAGTCCACCCGTCCAGTGCGATCTGTGATTCTGTGGTCTCGAAAGTCCTTGATGATACGATAGATGGATGCCCCTGAGAGACCAGTGTACGTGCTGATGTTCTTGACACTCAGATGACAGGCCATGGTCAGAACCATGGTCCTAACCTCTGCTGATATAGCCTTTCCTCGCATTGAGGTCCTGGCCATGGTGAATGAACGATAACAAAAGACGTAGGCCTCAATCGACATCGATTCGGTGACTTTGGCTGAGCACCAATCACGGCCAAACAAACGGGGCACGCAATCTTGCACTGCGTTTCTCGCTGGCGTCCTGCTCAGGTAGTGGCAAATATTTTCGCCCAAGCACTATGGAATGGTAGCTAGAGCTGCTATGTGAAGTCCGATTGGAAATAGGTGAAGTCTAGCTGGAGTAATACGGGCGGTAAGTTTCGGTGAATTGATGGGCCGCCAAGTGCCCACGGCGAGAATACCTACCCTATCCCAACACTCCGTTGACCGTTTTCTATCAAATAAACGCCTCTACGCAGTGCATTATATCCAGGGCTACCTGTAAATACCCTTGGATTCTTTGTATATTCAGTAGATGTTGCGTAAAATGGTCAATACTAGCAAATTCAGCGAAATCTAACCTCAATCACAGGCCACCAAAAGAAAACATTAAATTGCCATAAAAACTAGCCTAAGCACTACAGTTTACCTATGCGAGTCGAACGCATCTAAAATCGTGACAATACGCCTACTCGTTGTGGAGAAAATGGGTCTGGAAGATCGACCGGAAAATGTGTTCCCGTAACGCGCGCGCGCGGGATTCTCAACTTTGATGCAAACAGCAATAAAATGGTCGAAAAAACGTTGCGGAGGCCCAGAAAGGAAGAAACGTTAGATTCGTACGACAAACGTTACGGAGAAACGTAACGTTTGTTACCACCAGCCTGCCGTCTTGCGAAACTGAAAGGTGAGTGTCCCACGACTCCTTTTCGTTGTCTCTTTTCTCGCGCGCGGCGTCGTTCACGTAGATGATGTTCCTTTCTGAATCTATGCTATCGGAGTCCCGCTCCCGCTGGGACGTTGAGTGCATGCTTTACCATCTGGTTTCCCCATCCCTGGCAGGCACTAGCCGGAGCAGCCTTCCCCAGGGTATATAGTCGTCTCGCCAGAGGACAGCCTTTGACGCGGGTACCGTGTGGAAGGATGTATAGGGTGTCCGAATATACGATACAGGTGCATACACAACGTCTATAATCCACTCGACCATATAGTCACCTCACCGAAGTTGCACCCGGCCCAGCGCAGTCATCAGTGGAATCTCTAACAACTGCTTTGTATGGAGGGGGCAGCTCGCGTGGTCCAGGAATGGCGCCGCTCCCCGAAGGCCTCCCACTTCCACCTTCTCCAACTCCAGTTTGACCCTCCCCGTGAACGGCTGACGAGCGAGACGGACCAGCAATCGAATGCCCGACCATAGCGATGTGGGCGGGCTCTGGGAAGGACGGCCCAGTTGAGCTTGAGCTAGGGCCTGGTGCCGGCTCGGCTTCTGCGAGTTCGGAGATGCGAGTGCGGAGAGACTGTAACTGCATGCTCGTCTCCAGGGAAGGGGGTTGGGCCATGATGCGATCGACCTCTCCTAGGAGCTGCTGGATCTCTACCATGCGCGCGTGAAGCGTGTTGGTCTTTGGAAGGGGAGACTCCAGGGAACGTTCGATGGGTCGACCAAAGCTGTGGTCCGAAAGCTGTCGCGTCAATCCTTCCGGCTGATACTCCGGACCTTCCCCCAAGTCGCTCATTAGTGCAATGTTCTGCTTCAGCTGCACGATCTTGAGAGCCTGGATTGAGTGGGGAGGGTATCCTTCGGCAGGCGTTTCAGCAGCCAGCTGGTTCAGTTCGTTCAGTGCATGTTGAACTTGTGCCATTCGTTTCATCAGAGGGAGCCGGCTTCGCTCGGGGACGGCTGCTGCCATGCTGGGTGCCACACTCATACGTTCAGCGGCTGCGATTTGTTCCGCGAGCTCGAACGCAGCTGGGGCGTCGTAGGAGACGTCAGTTGGGCGGACTAACTGGCTGGTTGCTCGAGCTTCGTATGCCGGAAGAGGTTCAAGGTCGGTATGTCGCCTTTCCTGGTGGGAGGTCCTGTCTCTGTTACGCTGCGCCTGGGTGCTTCCCATCGATATTCCTTCTTCAAACCCCACTATCAGAACCCTAGAAGCAAAAATGCCTGAGCAACAAACACGCACCCTCTGGCTCCCGATCCCTTGACCCTTCTCTCTTCGCTGCTGCCAGAAGCCGTGTCAATAGGAGGATAAAGCCTACCACACCCACGACAATACCGACTGTCAACCCAACGGGGACGGGCTTGGAAGATGACCCCTTGCTAGCGATGGTGTTTCTGGTCTGCAAAATAATCATCGGTGGGGGCCTCTGTGGGGAATCTCCTGCTCATAGAAAGCACCCTCTATTTATACGATAGCGGTGACATGCCAATCACTATCGGGTCTCCCAGTGAACTGATATCAGAAATATGTGGCCGTGCAAAGAAGTGCAGGGTCGACGCAAAGCCAACAGGTAGGCACAGCGTACCGACGTCCTTGCTGTGATCCTTGGGTCTTGCCGCGGTATGCCCCACCACAAACTGAGTTGTCATCTCTGACGGTGGGATATGAGTCAAAACCGTGGCAGCCCCTGAGCCTAATTCTCCCAAGCTGCTGTTCAACCACAAGATAAGACAGTGCCAAGCCAAGCGCATATCGAACATGAGCACCTAAGTAGTGGTGTGGTTCGTCCAACTTCGCTGCCAAGCGTTTCGGTTTTTGTCGGTGACGGGCCGGGTTCTCAATGTGATCGAAGAATTGGTTGAGCAGGAAGGGACATACTCTGCCAAACCTATGCACTGGGTTGTTGGAGACGATGGTATTGGTGTAACGGAAACCGAGATCGGGTCTCCTTCCCAATAGACCTTTCGAGTTCGCAATGGAGAGATTCAGTGTATCGCACGGTTGCCCCTCTTGAAGGCGATAGGGCCTCCTTGAGGATTGAGGACGGTTGCGAAGAGTTCAGTTGGCGACTGGGAACAAATTGGGTAAGTACGGCTTCGGGGATGCGCCAATCACCCAAAGATGGGATTTTGATCACCACATCTAGACACCGTTCGAGCTGTCGTGCCACCATAGTAGATGGGCGCTTAAAGTTGAGGATCAGTTCCTCACTGTCATCAGGGCAAGAAGTGTCAGCTCTGTTGTTCATTGCACCCTGTCGGGGGGCTCACGCAGTCCCGTTAGTATGGCTTCGTCGATTTCATTACTAACTTTCGAGAGTTCAGGTTCCACGGAACGACGTGGACAGCCACGACAACGGGAGACCAACACAAAGACCTGTAGTGGTGAAATCCTATTGGATATCGGAGGTCAGGTCCTTGATCACCTTTTAAGACCCAAGGGCACTGCCAATCCAAGTCTCTCTTCTCCGCCCTGAAGTACCCAAAGACCGCCACGTAATCCATGGACCTTCTAACCTCGGAATATCATTGGACGGAGTCCTTTCCAATCAAACATTCGCGACCCAATCCAGAAACACTCCCTATCCAATCGCGCGCTTTCGAACTCTGCCGCCCGAGCGCACGAAGGACTCTACATCCCCGTTCCGGTACCTTGTTAGGGATAAATTTTCACCATCGAAGTCGAGGTAAATCCCATTATCCATTATTTGCCTCGTCACGGACTGCTCTTGTCCTCATTTGGCTGAAGTTGGACATGGGTGGGTATGGTGAGGAGAGGGAAAGCTTCGGTGGATCCGATTGGCGGAAGTTTGTCCGGAGG
Source organism: Coprinellus micaceus (assembly GCA_951394405.1). Lineage (NCBI taxonomy): Eukaryota > Fungi > Basidiomycota > Agaricomycetes > Agaricales > Psathyrellaceae > Coprinellus > Coprinellus micaceus. The sequence continues at coordinate 824,557 of OX596341.1, read as the reverse complement.
TTATTCCGCAGGTAGAGGGGCTGAATGGGAATTAGAACCTGAGGTCGTTGTTCGACAAATTATGGTTTGAGCCGTGGCTTGAATAGGTGACAAGCCAATCAGCAACGCGGAGTAAAATCGAGCATTCGCTGTACCCTCTATGAAAATGACCGCACTTTCCTCGTCGAATCCAAATTTCAAGGGTAGCTGGGTACAGTCTCCGGACATCAGCCTCGACTCGAGGCTTTCCTTCCTCTCGCTTCTCGAGTTCGAGAACGTCTTCTTAGTGCCTCGACCGTACGCACGCCCAACCCGATTGGCTGAGTCCCTTAAACACTATTGGCGGGAACCCGGAAAATGAGGCAGAAACAAAACGTTATCGGTGCCGTGCGGTAAATTGGATGATCAGAAGTTGGAGTCCAAGAGTTCGCAAAGAAGCGACGGGGAGGCTAATGCGCGAGAAAGCCAAGTGAGAATTGAGAAGGACGAGGGCTTCTGGGTCGGTCGGGGTGGCCGTCTGGAGTGCGAGTATGAATAAGCGCCCGACGGTGACGGCCGTACCACGAGACGCTGAAACCTACAAAGCAATTAGTTGAGGGTGCTTTGAATGAAGCATGAATGCGAGAGAACCGTACAGAAGGTTAATCCCTCTCTTCCACTTCCATCCCATCCCAAACGTAGCCCAGGAAGAGGTTCGGATACCATTTCACCTCTCCAGCTCCTCCCATTCCACCTACCCCACCACCACCAATGATAGCACACTCGCCCGCATCATCCCTACACACATCCCCATCCCTCTCCGCGTCCTCAATCATCTCCTGCGTAAGTGCAACGGAAAGCGTCTGCCTCTCGCCTCCCCGCTCTCCTCCGTAAGAGTCACCATATTCTGGATCGTTCAACATCTCCATCGCGATTTCCAAAGTACTCTTATCTCCACGAGATACCAAAAATCCTGCTAGCCGCGCTGCGAACGCGCTCCGCCCATACTCTGGCCGATGCAGTACTCGCAGGCCCGAAGCGAAGGCACGCGTATGGATAGGGGGAGACGTGTATGATGGGAGCAGCGGAATCGCCTGTAGAAACGTCGATGGCGGTATGAGTGCTATGCCACGAGCTCTGTTCCATCCACCCCAGGCTTCGTCCAGAGCAATGATACCCCGCTCGCTCATAAGCCCCTTCGCATCTTTGCCAGACGATGTCGATCCCTGCAGCACCTTCCCCAGCTCCCTCCCCAACTCCTCCACCCACTTCCTCTCATCTCTGACCATATCCAGCGTAACCGGGGCATTCTCCATATGTAACCCGAGTTGTGTCAGTGAAGAGCGAATGAATGTAGCTTCCTCTGGTTCCTGGCTCGGCGCCATGACTCCTCCTTCAGACAGACCATAGGGATTCTGCGAGGGGGAAGATGCGGAGGTGACTTGCGATAGCCGATCGTTGAGCTCTGCGGCAAGCCGAACCATGTCCTTCGCTTTAATTCTGAGCGCCTCGAGGTCCTGTAGGGCATCCTGCAGCGTGTCCTCGCGGGCCGCTGTTGTGGTCTCCACGCTGCGGAGGATGGCAGCTACGTCGAAACGTCGAAAGGTTAGCAGAGTCAACATGCTCAGAGGATTAGACTTACAAATTCCAACGCTCCTGTTCTGCGGGTCCGTACTATCGGCTCTCGAGATCGGCACCGCAGCCTAGAAGAGTTCGCAACACCCGTCAACGAGGGGACGTTGAAGACGACAAAGAGCATACCTCCCAAGCCTTCCCCTTCAAGCTCTTTTTCAGGAGCGCATATATTGGCTTATCTCCGCCCTTGCGAAAGCTGACCTTGATAACGCCTTCCCCGCCATCCTCCGGATCATAGTCCCCGTCAGGAGAGCCAGGTCTAGAGACCGGCGCCGATTTCAGGACCCTCTTCGAAGACTGGCGGGGGGGAAGGGGTGTATCGCACAGCTCGCACGACCGTAGTGAAGGGTGGTTGAGGAACGTGCAGGCGGGACAAGGTAAGGGATCTTTGGACGATCCTGTCTGGTTGGATGTTGATGACGTAGGAGTTGAACGTCCCGCAAATCCAGACGATGGTAGAGATGAAGAGAGGTGTGAGATTGAAGGGTGTTGACTTGGGGAATCTGAGGACGATGCGTATGTAGATGGTCCGAGAGCGTCGCGTGGTACCCCACAGAGCTCACATACACGCGATGCGGCTGGGCTGAGGCCGGCTGGGTTCTTGTGTGCGCATACCTGACACTCCCATCCCCCTCCCACCGCCTCTCTTTGCCCACCGCTTGTCAATCCACCGCCGCCCCCGCTATCTCGCTCCGTATATTGTTCCCCAGATCTCTGCTCGGTCGACGTCGCTGGCGCCGAAAGGTACAGAGTCGCTTTGGCAGAAGAAGTGAACAGACCGGCGTAGTAGTCCGTCCTCGATATATGCTCAAGATCGATCGTGAATGAGGCATTCTCAGGGTTGGAGCTGTCGATGTAGAATAGACGATGCGAAGTTATCGAGACTGTGCCATTCTGATGTCGTGGAGATTTCTGTAGGCTGAGGGGTTAGCTGTTAATGAATATATGCGCACAACTCGACGGGAAAAGCATACCCATCGTATATCCCAACAGTATCCTGCGATCCCAACAGCTCTTCGTCATTGTACAGCAGAGCGACGACAGGGATCGTGCCATCGATCGTCGTGCTGAATCGTTTCAAGGCCATGTCGTGGGGTTTCCCCAGTCCGTCTGCGGCGTTGGGATGACAGTGTCGAATGCCGAGTTCAATACGAGAGCGTCGTCGATGACGACGAGCAGGTGTTGCGGGGTAGCTTGTTTGGGACAGCTTGGAGTCAAGGATGTCGGGGTTTGAAGTGATGCCGGCGGTGCCGAGACGGGCGCTTATCGCGACTAGTTTGCATCGACTCGTGCGGTTGGGAGCCGAGGAGGGACCGATGGGGCCAATCTAGGCCTTAAAGCACCGCACACACGAAATGAGAATACAGGGAGCTCGATTCTTTTCGCTATAATCATACAATACACGATACATACAATTGAGGTACAAGGATGCTATACTGCTACAACTTAGAAACATGAATGCGACATGAATTGAGAATATAATGATTTGGCCGACCCTGTCATGACACTCTCCTCGCACCGCGCAGAGAGTCAGCGCTTGAGGATGCGGATGCCGGCCGTGAGGTCGAGGCCGGGTGGAGCAAGGGTGCAGCCTCGGGCCTCCGTTGGGGTTGTACTCCTCCTTGGTGATGTGCCTGACCATTTGAATGCATCGAGCTGAAGGAACGCGTCGACCGAGCTTGGTGCACCGGTAAGGGAGGCACCGGTAGCGATGATGCACTTGCCATGGCTTCGGGGAACGATGGGGGAGCACCTACAGATGCGGCGACGACCTCAGGGGGCGGCGGATCGCTGGGAGGTATGTCCGCATAACTGAGATCCTCTCTACACATCACTCCCCCTCCCCCCCTTCCCGCTATAGGCAACCCCAGCTCCTCGTTTGAGTCCAGACTCGCCCTCCTATCCACGGAACGGTGGATATACGGATGATGGGTCACCAAGCCTGGCGGCGGGACGACTGGGGCCTCGAGTGCATCATTATACATCGGTGGCGGAGGCTCATCCAGCGACCCATTCCTCCCGCTCCCTCGCCGGTCCTGTGCCGAGGGAAGGGTCGCAGCCTGAGCGGGAGGGGGGACTTCGGTGCCAGGGAAGAACCTCGGCACGAAACTACTATCGCTTGAGAAACTTCCTCCCCTTCTCTCCTCCATATTCCTTCCCTGACCTGACCTCCTTGTCCGGCCGCCGAATATGCCTTCATCCCCAAAGACCTGTGCACGCCTTACCGTTCGTCGGACGTCTTGTGACGAATTGGGGTCGAGGGGGTCAGGGAACTCCGGGCGCCTTTCGCGATCTTCCCGCTCCCGTCGCTTCGCGCGATACCGCCGTCGGATGATGCTGAGAGCGAGCCCTGCCGAGAAGAGGGCGAGAAGACCAACTGAGCCTCCCACTGCAGCTGCGAACGTTGCGATGTTGCGCTTCTTGGCGGGGTCGGTGGGTGCACTAGAGAGAAGAAGAGGTTGGTTAGGACACTGAAGATTGAAACTAGAACGACCCAGAGTATGCGACCAAGAAGAGAAGGAAATATGATCGCAGCAAGGAAGCGCGGACTACGAAAATGTTTGGGGCTGGGGAGAGGGTGAAGGGGGATAGATGAGGGGGGCGGGTAGGGAGAACGCCCTGTGGAAAAGAGGAGATGCAAAGGGGGTGAAGTCATCGGTTCGCACAAAAATGAATTGAGAAGGCAGGGAGAGGGTAGGCGGACATCATGGATATAGAGGGGGAGATGGATGCCAAGCGTCAATTGAATTGGAAGATAGAAAGGGCCAATCAAGTGCGACCTCACTCTGGGTCCGCTATCCATCCATGACCGTTATGCATCGTAACGGATGCAAAGCGGTGTAATGAAGACTTACGGGGGTGTAGAGGTTGGAGGAACACTCTCCGTTGTGGTTCCGGACGATGATGTAGAGGACGGTTCTTGTCGCCGCAGATGCTTGGAGGTGGGAGTTGGACCTGAAGGCGCGCTTGAGCCTGGATTCAGAGTCACGTCTTGGGTGTAGACGATACGGTCGAAAGAGAAGGCGACGTCCCTTCCTGAGAGTGGAGGGAAGGTCAGCGTGACGGAATGAGGGCCTTCGTTTAACGTTGGATTAGAGTAGAAGAGGCAGCTGCTGCATGGGGCGCCGGCATCATCAAGAGAAGAACACAGGGGATGATCCGAGTATGAAGTGAAACCGTGTGTGGGCAGGCTTTGGAGTTGTCCGTCGATGGTGAGGATGGAGAATGGAGGTAGTGGAGAGTATGCGAATAGGTAGATCGCTGAGCCGGTGAAGTCGAATTGCAGGGTAGCGGGAGGAATTTCTTGAGGTAGTTGGGGCGTGGATTGGCCTTCGCCATGAATTCGAGGGAGTCCTTGAGAAGAGAGTGTTCTCCGCCGCTGAGTCTTGGGCACTGGAAGCGGTGGTGGAAGATTCGTATCAACAGCTGACGATAGATCTGCGGAATGTACGTGATGTTGCAACATCACTTCGGTCGGTGCTTGGAACCTGGTGAGTGAAGCAGCACGTACCTGGATCGGAGGAGGTACCCGTCCCTCCACCTATCCGATCATACTCAACGCTGGGGTACTGGGGTTCTCTCTCCACCCTGCCAGCCACCCTCTTCCTCCCTTCCTCGAACGAAGATGGTGCGGTTGGTAGTTCATCCCAACTCCACTCCCAAGCTGCCAGTGGGGAGTAACGTATTGAAGGGTCATCAACTTCGACCGTGACATTCGTTGGCCGGGCATAAGCGACCTGTATGACTTGCAGACATATGTAGAACGTGAATATGAGAGGGATCTGGAGCCAGCTGGGTGCGTTACGACGACGAGGTCTATATCCCATTCAGTTCGGATTCAGTAAGCAGCCGATGGGTTCAAGTGAGATGACGCACGACATTTCCTGACACCCAGTTTACCTGAGTCCTCTGCAATACCTCTCCAACGTTTATCGAATCCAAGAGCACTGTTAGAAGCGCGGAGTAAGGGAAATGTGGTGTCAATGGTAGAGGGAGGAGGAGAAGGAGCGTGAGATCGAGGGGAGAACGGACGCTGTCGTAAAAGGTCCACTCAAGCTCCTTCCTTCATCGCCCAAGTATAACATAACGTCCTCCCTTACAAACTTGGTCACGATTCACCCGACCCAAGCCTTCTTGCAATCACAATTCAGGACCCGGCCATGCATTCGCCCATCACGCCTGGGTGGAGGAAGCAGAGTCTTTTGGCTAAGAAGGAGTACTGACCATGACAAAGTCCGGGTGTGCTGGCTGGGCCGACCTCGAGAGACCGTGGACCCCTGGGTACAAAGAGACCACGCGACTGAGAGATTCTCCGAGCGCAGAAGTCTCGGGATTGTGAGGCACGAGGAAGATCGTAGGGCGTTCTACGGCCACGCAGACCGCAGCTGCTTCATTTCGGCTAGCCTTATTTTGCTGGACCTGCACTCCAATATGGATCAACGGGAATGGACACAGTCGTGGCCCCTTGACCCGCTGGCCGCGTAAAGTGTACGTGAGTTCCTGCACTGCTTGTTCAGCGAAATGAGGACATTAGTACGGGGTTGCATGCCCGCCTCACATGGTCACACGCACACGTAGCGCTTCTATGGGGCAGGGTTGCGTTCGGGCAGGTTCCGCGTTCAAGAGGCGTGAGGTAGAGGAAACTCGAGATGAATGACGAAAATAGGGGCTACTCACAATCCCCGGCAAGTTCCGATAACCTCAAGCTCTAACAGTACCACATAACGTGTACAAAGCCCGTCACACATGCAGTTGAATTCCAAACTGACTCTTGCACCCGAACCGCCACGGCGTCGCACGTGCGATCCCCTCCAAGGGCAAGCCGGGCGGCCTGGGGTACCCCCGATCCTTCCCAAGGCGGTGGGTAGACTATGAACTTGGCAAACTTGAAGCTGAAGCTTTACCAACCGCCTCTCAACCGGTTGGTGTTCGCCATCCAGAAGATGATTTTGAATGATATACAACGATTCAGAGGTTCGAACTGCTCAGGTGTATGCCCATTAACTTTCGTCCATGACCCAATGACTCTCTGAGAACACGAGGCGTCGTCTCTAAGGTCAGAATGGCCTCCAAGGTCATTGGGAGCGAGCGTCACTTCGGCAGTCACTGGTGAGCGTTGCCTAGTCCCATGTCGATTCGCGTTCGTGTCTAATCGCTCCGTACTTCTTTTCAGATTTCTGAAGCGATTTCTTTCTCTGATGCAGTGCCATTGCCTCTGCCATTCAGGCATTGTCTTTCACTTGAATGAACAAAGCCCTCGCTCCAATGGCCGGGAGCAGAGGCCTTCAGCTCCCGGCCATGGGCTTTGCTCTTCCAACCATCACGTGGATTGGCTTTGCTTCCAGCTCTCCTTTGTCGGGAGGCGGGGAGGGGCGGGCAAAGCGTTGACTACACACCTCAGCCTCATGTTCCACCCCATGGATGCGCGAGGGCGTGTCATTCTCATTATCTGGTGGTTCGATACCATTGCCCTACCCTCTGATCAAAGCTGAAGTGCTTTGCTCGTTGGATGGGGTTCATCTTCATCTATAAAGCAAAGGCACTGAGGACCTATAATGGCACCAACGATCCTTTCCATTACCCGCAGCTTCAAAGCACTCCTCGTCTCTTCCATTATGCCCCGAGTTCAGCTCACCAAGCGTAACAACGTTCGCCTCGACATCAGTTCCCTCTACTCCCCAACCTACCTCCAGGTCCCTCCCAACTCCCTCGGCGTTTTCAGCCCCCTGCCGCATCTCGTCTCCAAGCCTACTGTCCCCTCCCACAGCTCCGCCTCGGTTCCGATCTCCACGCTCCCTACGAGCAGCAAGTCTTCCCGAGCGAAAGGCATCCCCAGACCCCCCAACTCTTGGATCCTCTTCCGGAGCGACCGCGTCCAGAAGATCACCGCACAGTGGGGACTTCAGCATCCCGACGTCAAGCTGCGACAGGACGCGCTCAGCAAAGTTATTAGCGCCGAATGGCGTTCTCTGAACCAAGAAGAAAAGGACGTCTGGAACCTTTTGGCCGAGGAGAGGGCGAGGGAACACGGGCTTATGTATCCCGACTATGTCTTCCGGCCTCAGAGGAGGAAGGGCCAGGTTCAACGCTCTGGGAAGGCGGGAAAGAAAGCTGAATCCTCGAGCGTCGGCGCGCAGTCCAGTAATGGTTTATATTCCGGCTTTAGCGCTCCTCCCACCGAGCAAGCATTCCCACTTTTCTGGCCGCCCTCAGATCAGGACTTCTCTGTGAGTGCCTAGGGTGACATATTTCCCTGATCATGGGCTTATTTGTACGACTTCAGGCCCTCGAGATGGTTCAGACCTCTAACACCGGAGCCACCGCAAATGTGATTCCCGGCTTCTCGTCCACCATCCCTGGGCAAATGGGCTATCCCGAATTCAACTTCATGAATTCTGCGAGCGAAGGCCTCAATGGGGGTCTCATGCCTCAAACCCCGCTCATGCTCCAGAACGACTACAGCCTTTATTCTGCCTTTGGCGCGGCCGGGAATCTGCCTTTCACCGGTTCTGCCTTCGACGATGTGAGTCTAACCTCCATCCACGAGCTGAAATAGCGATCTGATACGGGGCTTTTCTGGCAGTCGAACTTGGCGACGCAGCAGCAACCCGCCCAATTGGACAACTCTTGGTTCCACCAGTATTATTAGTGGACTCTATTGTATAATCGAGTGTGCTCTCTATCACCCGGGACTATGGCCGGGATTCCCCGTTGGATATGTAACTTTATAGCTTTATTTATTTTCGAATGGAACTTCAGCGCGTGCTGGGACACGCTTTTCCGAGTCTTCCTCTTCCTCAGAGAACCGGAACGAGCAAACTCCGATGACATCGCACTTGCGCTCTCCCAGGTTCACAGCACGTACTCTAATGCACGGAATACTTCACATATGATGCCTATCACCTGCGTGCTGTCGGGAAAAGCGCCTGAGGAGGTATGATGTAGGGGTACTTATGCATAGCCCTCCTCCGCCGCCGTCGGCCCGCCTGCCTATCACCATGACTCGCCTTCCATATTCGTCCATGTATTCGCCGATCCCATATGGTATCTCTTCTACCATTCTCATTCTACTCCGAACCCTCTTCCTCTTCTCCTTCCACACGAATTCGACACGAACGCGCTCAGAGCCAGCTGCTCTTCTCGGGCGGCTTCACCTTCGGGAACTGATGGAGTCCGAGGCTGTCTCTAACTTCCTATGACGACGACCTCAACGACAGAGTGAGGCAGTAGCGCGGTCAACCCAATCACACGAACACGAGGAGGAAACCGGAAGGACATCTATGTGCTGTGCAAATACTAGTTGTTCTGCACCTCTTTGCACGGCCACTGGCACGTTCGATCCTTAAACCTTTCTCTGATGAGTAGAGCATTCGAAGAAACCTGACGGCCCGTTTCCTCTCACATCTATTCATATAAATACCGCGAAGAACATTAGTTGGCAATGTCATAATTCACAACCCCCACGATGATCATCGCAAAGCGAGCGAACGTGTCCAGCGACTCCAGGCCCTTGGATTCTAGTGCTATCATTGGCATTGTCGGAGGCGTAATGGCCTGCCTCCTCTTCATCTCTGTGCTTGGCTGCGCTATCAAGCGGAGGCACAAAAAGGATAGGGAACAGGCTGGTGCGTACATTCTTCCTATTGAATTTCCCACCAGACGTCACACGTGCCAACTAACATGATCATCCCGCAGGATTGGGACAGTCCACCAGGACCACCCAAAATCGCGCCAACAACGCCCAGAGCGCCCGTCAACGACGGCGAGAAACCGATCCCGAGCAACTCCCTCTATACGAACCACGAGCTTCCCCCACACAGGTCGTCTCCCCAAACGATGTATCGTACGACGCGCCCGCCGCGTTCGACCTCGCACAGAGTATCGCAGCCACCGAACGTACGGGCGTCTCATCCAGCCTTCAAGTCGTCGTCAAAGACCAAGGATCCCTCCCTCTCATGGAACGCATGGCCCAGGTACAGCGGGGGATCGGAGAGTTGAATCGTCTGACGGCGGCTGCGCCCGAGGGAGGATACCCGCCGCACTCGATCGAAGGGCTCAAGATCGTCCAGCTGAAGCAGAACATCGCGTTGATGAGCGATGAGCAACCGATGGGACCTTCCCCTCAGCCAGCAGGGCCTTTGACCCGACAATCCTCGTACGAGATCCTCGAGCCAGTCGTTGCAGGGCCACCAGAGCCCGTCCCAGATGCCAACACGCTTTACGCCCACATGCTCGAAATCCAGCAACTACTAGGGGAGGTAGACAGGATTATGAGCCAACCAGCATCGTTGGAGGCGAGCATGCAGGTTCAGAGCCTCCGTGCTCGCATCGCCGAAATCATGGAAAGAGGAAGAGAGTCGGCACCTGGCCCGAGCTCGAGCTCTGGGCCGCCCCTCCCAGACCTCTCTCACATCGTACGCTCCACTGCCGGTCCTTCCTCAGGATCCCCGGCTATTTGGGAGCCAGGGCAATCTGGACCGGGGGAAGGCGGCATAGGTGGTACTGATATGGAGGAGACTGCCACACCTGAGCCCCACGGCTTACCTCCTCCATATAAGGCCGAGATTATGGAGTCCACCGATGACGATTCTAGGGCAGGTGCAACGTCGGTGAGGTGACTGCATGGTCGGGAGAAACAGTTGTCGTACAGCCATGCCGAATATATTCATCCATTCCCATCCCCTTTTCCGTTCCTCCTGCAGCCGAACAAACCCACCAAGAGGACATTCGGGTCATGAACGCCAGAGTGGCCGTCGTGATAGATGAGTCCTCTTGTTGTTTAGCTAGCATTTTGGGAGCGTGGGGGAAGTGATCAGCAGAGAACGGGAATTGTCATGTCCCTGGGTTGGTGGCGGTGCCCGACCGGCAGATCGCGCTGGGCGCTTAAAAGCTATGCAAGTTTGCGAGCAATATTTATTCATGAATTACAGCAGAAACACATATATTCCGCGGAGATCGCAAGCCTTCAAATATAATTGGACAAAGAGGCGAAGTCTATAATCCAGAGAAACGCTGTAGACCTCTCTGGATCCCACCCAACTCGTTGTTCTGGCCAATAGCGAATTTAAAGGTTGATGTTGATCGGAGAGCAACCAATGGCGATGAGGCCATCTAGAAGAGCTAGAGTCAGTGTACACCCCAGTGCAGGAGAAAGTACGATATCCTACTGAAGCTATTATTGGTGCAGCAAACGGGCTGAGCAGAGCTATATCGAAGTTCCCCATCAGTTCCTCGACCTTGGTATGTATCCGAAGCACCGTTCAACTCACCAGCTGTTACCGGAGAGACCAATAACCGAGATGGGGCTGCAGTTGAGACCGACGAGGGCGGTGATGTCGCCAACAACAATGCCCAACAATCCCAAGAGGCTGGATATAGGGTTGGAGCTGGCGGACTGGACGCTGTTGCAGCATTGAATAGGCCCAGTATTGCATTGACCGCCGGAGGGAGGGTCGGTGGGAGCAGCAGCAGCGACGGCCGCGAGGGCGAGGGCGATGAGGGGAGCCTTAAACTGCATGTTTGAGGGAATTTCGACCAAGTACTGAACAGTGAAGCTTTGCTCGAGTAAGGAATGAAGAAAACCAACTCCCCTTTTATGTAGTCCTTCAACAAATGCGTGACCAAGACTGATTACTTGTTCCAGCCCACTTTCAACGCGCAGCCTCTCGCCGATAAACCGACCGTGAACAGGAGGTGCGGAGCAGAACAGCGTCGCAGGATACACACTGGCAGCTGCCTCAAAATTTCGACGTGTGATATCGCGCACTGTAGTCGAGCAACTTCCGGATATGACTTTCTGAGGATCCCTTTGAACCACAGGCCAATCAGAACGGACCCCGCAAAGATCCCTGAATCACCCTCTGACGCGAAAATGACATCTCTGCGGGCGCCTTCACCCATTTGCGAGGACTCTGACAGAAAGAGAAGCGCACTTTCCGTATCATTGCTCCGACTAAGCAACACCGGTTCCATAGAAATTACCCCGGCCGCTCTGGAATGGAATGGAGGCTAATGGAGGATCGTCGGTAACCACTTGAACGGGACAGCTCAGGATTGGACGGCGCCCTCACGTACTTCTGTCGTACGCCGTATCGCCAGTCGAGCCCAGCCCTGAGCTTAGGCGGATAAGAGGCCTTTCTGAGAGCGCGTTATCTCCGTATCTTACATACGCATGTCGGACATTCCTGGTTCTGCATTTGTTTGACCCCACGCATGTCACGCGCCGACGCCTCATTCCTTTCCTGAAAAGGGAGGGAAGATCCCTTTTATGCCTAACGAGGAGCAGAGCCCCGGTCAAGCAGCGTCCATTTCGAATTTCGGTAGTACTCGATTGAAATCACAATTTAGCAAGCTTCGCTACGTATGTTACACACATAACCCGAGGACTGAAATAGCTAGCTGGTTCTTCTCTTTACGTCATTCAATTGTCCCAACCCACCCAACGGACATTTCTCCTCCCACCATAGTTAAACTAAACGAGAACGGGGACGCAGCCGAGTGCAACGAGCCCACCTAAAGATATAAATATTATTGAAGGTTCCTAGGGGGCGTTTCAGGTGGGAAACTTACTGAAACTGTTATTCGCGCAGCAAACCGGTTGATTAATACTAAGCAGACGGTGGAAATTGTCAGAAACGCAAGGATCCAAAGCCGCAGAGTGTCTGTACGCTCACCAATTGCCGTTTCCCACACCGATCACCGAAATCGGAGAGCAGTTTGATCCCACGTATCCGGTTAACCCTTGAGTGGAGATTCCGAGGAGCGCCAACAAAGGTGCGATGCCTGGGCTGCTTGGCTCTTGGGTACTACTGCAGCACTGGAGCGGGCCTGTGTGACACTGGTCTGCCCAGATTGGGCCAGGAGGGAACCAGGGCGATGGGTTGGACGGGGGGTTCCCGCCTCCCCCACCACCGCCTCCACACTGCGCGACGACGGCAGGAAGAGCGACAGCGAGAGAAAGAGCCCGAGTAAGTGATTTGGGCTGCATGTACAGGGCGAGAGAGGGTGTATGACTGGGGAGAACAGTGGCGTTAGCCACCGTGGTCGCCTTTATAGAGACCCCCATATCTCGAAAAGGTACAGGCACCTGAGCTCCCCAGTCCAAGATTATCCATGGGGAGTGGGTAGTTCGACTACCTACCGTTAAGGGAATCATGCTTCAGGAACGACCATTCGGTGAGAAAAGCATGCCACATCATGCTGTAACTATTGCTCGCATTGTTCCCCACAGTCCTTTACTGGAGTTACGCATGCATCGAAAGATCCGCCCTGCACCGACACCCCACTGCATCTTCTGATGTGTTTACGTTCATATCCTATGTCTTGCGCATCGTCCACTACTGGCATTGATATTACTGGACGATGACAGGGGCACAGCCCAGAGAGAGGACCCCGCCTGCAGTCGCGTTAGTTTTAGTAGCGGGTGTAAGAGGCTATGCAGATGTCATTTCCGTGGAAAGTCTTACCTCGAGTATTATCAGAGCAGCACACAGGTATCGCGCCACTGTTCAAGGGTATGTCAGAGTGGCAGGCGTCGAGAAACTGAAGCCATCGTACCAGTTTCCATTGGTCACACCGATCACCGTAACTGGAGTGCAGTTGATCCCCACGTATCCGTTTAAACCTTGGGGTGAGATGTTGAAAAGCCCAAGAATCATCGTAGCACTAGGGTTGGTCGGCTCGACGACGGTGTTGCAGCATTGAATAGGACGGTTGATGCAGTCTTCAGGCCATATCGATCTTGGGGGTTCCCAAGGGTCGACTGGATTTCCTCCGCCTCCGCCACCGCATTGCGCGGCGGCGAAGGGAAGGGCGAAAGTGACCCAAAAGGCAAGAGATAGAGAGCCAGCGAACATGGTTGAGTAAGTTTCTGAAAGGGCGGACGATGAGGGCATTTACGCGTCGTCCTCCGTGCCTTTATAGCGGTATCAGGTCTCAGGCACCAAGCAATCTGTAAGGATCGGAAGCGCTAATGTTAGGTATGTCAACACGTCAAGCTTCCAAGTGGCAGATTAGATAGGAATTGCCTACGCTTGCCAAGGTTGTGAACCCTCCCAACCTGTGCAATCAGCGTAGTCGTTTCTCACCCTTGAATTGGACGACGCGAAGTAGGGAGGAAGATTATTAAACTCAACATAAATATATTCCAAACTCAAACACGATACAAAGCGTTACAGGAGATTGTCTGTCCATCCGATCCGAAACAAAGAAGGAGGGAGCGTCGTTAGAGGTACTTGGATTGCTCTGCGGCGCTGTTCGGGGCTCAAAGATTGAGATCGACTGGGGTGCAGCCGACAGCGATAATCCCGTCTGTAAAAATGCGCAGAGGAAAGCCGTCAGCAACGTGCTCTGGTATTTCGGAGTTAAACAAGACGAAGACAAAGACTTACTGAACGAGTTATCCTTGCAGCAGACAGGCTGGCCAGAGCTATAATGAAGATTTAGTATCATGTCAGAACGCAGAGCAGAGGGCGACCTACCAAGAGTTTCCAGGGACACCGATGATAGAGATGGGGCTGCAGGTGATACCAACGATTGCGTCAATCTCTCCGATGTCGATGCCCAGAGGCCCAGCCAGGGTGCCCACAAGAGGGGCGTCCTTATTCTGCAGGGTGGTGCAGCACTGGATGGGGCCGGTGTTGCACTCGCTGGCTCCAATAGGAAGGGGGAGCTCGGGTAGTGAGAGGTCAGGGAGACCAGGGAGTTGACGAGGGAGACCCGGGAGGCCAGGAAGGCCAGGGAGACCAGGGAGGCCAGGGAGGCCGGGGAGACCAGGGAGGCCAGGGAGGCCAGGGAGACCTGGAAGTGCGGGGATGGGGAGCGGAAGGCCGGGGAGAGGAAGAGGAAGGCCAGGGAGGCCAGGGAGACCGGGGAGGCCAGGGAGACCAGGGAGGCCGGGGAGGCCGGGGAGGCCAGGAAGGCCAGGGAGTTGACGACGGAGGCCCGGGAGAGCCGGGAGGCCAGGGAGGCCAGGGAGGCCAGGGAGACCAGGGAGACCAGGGAGGCCGGGGAGGCCGGGGAGGCCAGGGAGTTGACGACGGAGGTCAGGGATCTCATCCCTGGCGTTGCGGCCGCCAGTGGGGACTGCGACGGCAGACACAGCAGCCAGAGCGAGAGCGAAGAGAGTCTTGAACTGCATAGCTGAGCTGGTTACTGAACACTGTGGGTTGTTCGAGTGAAGAGTAGAAGTGAGTTCTCCTGCCTTTTATACGAGCGCCCTACCGGCCTGGCCTGTTCCCAATTCCTAGTACAGCACAAGCAGATCTCTGGGAAGAACGGGGACTCCCTGACCATGACGGACGGGTGGGGCTGTGGAGCCGGATGAAGTACCATGGTCGAGATGTCTCCACTACGGTGAGAGGGCGGGTGCTCAAAGCCAACCCAAATATAGCCAGATGGCTTCCCAATGCGGGTTGAAGATACTGGCCGACTCGCGAGCAGAACTTGAAGGTAACGCAGGTTCGCCGAATACTTTTCAGCCAGAGTTACCCCAGGAGGCCAGCCCAGGCAAGAGGTGAGCGATCCCTTGAACCTAGAGCGCAAGCACAAGTGTGCCCGGCGTTTCCCAGTTTCTTGATACATCTCCCCTCAAACGGAGAGCGCGCTACAGCGAAGCCGCCACAACAATAACTCTGTGAATGTACCTCACTTCCGACCGCCTACAGCAAGCGACGTTGGACACGTCTAGGGTGAGAGAAAGAAGACTCTCCAGCTGCTAGCTCGCTCGCTGGACGTGGTGCTTGCCCACTCCAACGTCACCGTCAAAGCAAATGGATAGATCACGAAACAAAGTTCGGATATTTGAAGTAGGTGGACGGCTTCGCAAGGTCCTTAATATGGGGGATGCTCGCTGAGCGAGCCTGGAAAGTCAAAGCGTCAGTTGATATGAAATCGAGGAATGAAGGCTTCTTACTGTTCGCTCCTCAAATCTCCACAACATAACGACTAGACCATATCGCGGAGGAGAGAACTGAGCGACGATCATGACGTTCACATTGACGGAGGTCATGAGTCAGAGAGAGAGCGAAATTTTGCGAAACCTTGTGCCTTGGGGTCCGGTTGCTAAGCTGGGCCGTAACATTGCGAAGCACCTCCGGGTTTGAGACTGTAACATTGCGAAGCACGCCCGAGTCCGAGACCGTATTCTATCGGTGTGAAGAGCCTGGATAAGGACAGGATAGGTTGCATTCCGATCTTTTCATCGAGTCTAGAACCTTTGTGAGGTTCCGAGAAGTTGTAAAATTTCACATAGGAGTCGACTTGTGTCGGAACAAACTTGAAAGCGCTGACGATACCGGGCAAGGATGAGGCTGGAGCCGACGATTGAAGTCATTTCCAAGACGGGGCTGCCCGCTTGTAGAAACCTAGGGTATGGACTCAGAGAGCTCTAGGTCTCCTTTCACGACTGGCCTTTAGCATACGCAGCACCCGGCCACCGATGGGGGAAGGGCCATCGATGTAATTCAGAGCGCGGCTGCTCCCACAGCCCGACACAAAGTACAAGATCTAGTCAGGTCAGTGTGAAAGTCAGTAAACTTCTGTTGGTAAGATGTACAACCGAGGGCTCACCTTTACACCGTTAGCATGCCCTCACTGCTTTGCGGCGCCCTCTGGTCAAGCGAACACGACCTGGACAATAGGTGCACAACGAGTTAATGACATTGACCGCCGCAACTGTTGAGCCCCGCGACTGAAATCGATTAGAACGGCCGCACGAGCAAGCAACATTTTTTATCGTGCTCGCGGCGTCGAGGTGGCCAAGTGGTGCTCAGGAAGAAAGGAACGAAAGGAGGGGATAACGCGGCCGAGGTAGAGAGCAGTGAATAGCAATTGATTATAGCGATACTCCACCAATTCCCATGCCCTCACAGATCCGAGGTTTCTTCTGTCGGAACTGCAAGCGTTTGTCGGGCCTGATGCGATTGAGAACAAGCTCTCGAGGTTTAATGAAAGAAGAGAGACGATGGTAACCCGAAAACCTGCGGGTAGGAGGAGAAATGAAGGAAAAACGAGCAGAAGAGGGTCGTGGCAGCGAAGAGAGAGCCTCGGTCGCCGTTGAGGACTTGTTCCCATGATCCTACTCCATATCGCCATCTCGACATCAAGAATAGCCTGTAACCGGTTCCGGAGAACTATGGCAAAGGTCTGCTTGGCTACGGCCAGTACTCTCCTAATTCTGCCGGGCATTGTGGGCGTCTGTGGGCATTCGGGTGAGTACTTATCGCGACTGCAGCATTATTTCGAGACTCACTGTTTACGATATCACCACAGCAGGGGGAAGCAAGAAGCTCCACAAGCTCCAGGTTCTAGCTCTAGAACAGGGTGGCTTCGACCAGCCTTTCCCTCCTTAAGCACCTGACAAGTCGCGGATGCCTGGGAACCAAGCCAACTCCGAGTCTCGCAATCACGATCTCTATCACCCGCTAACGCATCCCCAGATGCATTCGCCGTTATCTCTTACGACCCTCGCACCCGCTCAAACACCCCGCTCTCCGCTCTGCGACCACCCGCGTTCCCTGCGCCTCATCGCACCTCCTCCCACTGTCGTGCCCTTCCCAGACTACCCTGGCCCTCCCACTCCCCATCTGCCCTCAACGCACCTGACGAAAGAGGATCTAGGAGCACGCGAGCGGTCAGTCAAGTCTTTCGTATCAGAGATTAGATATGCTCACCCTGGATCTCGTAGACTATTCACACTCATCCGTCTACCCCTCCACAAGGCCGCGACGACCACGAACACCTCGTCCCTCCCTGGCACTACACACACCCTCCCGCCCTTCGCCGACCGCACATCCCGTGCCCAACGTATGCCCATTTTCGCGCTCCCAAGCAAACGTCAACCCTGATCTTCGCCTTCCTAGTCGGGATTCTGTCGCGGCGAGGACGACGAGAAGGGGCGCGGGGAATGCGAGAGCGAGGCGGCTGTGGGCCTCGACGGTGCACGTCGACCAAACCTAGTCGATCGAACAAAAGGTAAGCGGAGAGTTTCGTAACGTTTGTAAATGAGTGGCACCCACCCCGACCTATCGCAGCCCCCCCTCGACGCTCGACACCAACGACGCCTCCGCCACCCTCCAACCTTCCCCAAACACCTCCGCCCCCTCACACCGTCCGCCGACCGTACACCTCGTGCCCGAGGTGTCTTCTATCCCCCCATTTCGGAGCGAATGCCCTCACCGACATCCGCTTTCGTAGGCCGCCTTCGCAGGCCGACACAGGGTGGACGGGAGGGCGTAGAGTGGAGATGGGGAAGGCGAACGCGAGGCGACTGTACGGCTCGGAGCGTCCGTACACGTAAACCGAAACCTAGTTCGTCGAGCAACGGTAAGCACAAAGTTTCATTGGGTACGAAAATACAAGGTACTTACGTCGACCTCTCGCTGCCCTCTCTGAATACCTTCACCCTCCCTGGACCCTCGACACCCTCTTGCAGCCCTTCCAACACCTCGATTACCCCGACAACGCCGTCAACGACGACTTGGCCACCCTCCAACCCACCTCTACGATCCCTCGCCCCTCGCCGGATCCCTTCGCGTTTCGAAGCGGAGGTCGACATTTCGTGCGAGACGTGTCTCGCTTGCGTCGTCGACTTTGTGCGCCTGCTTGCGGAGGCTCGTGGTGTTTGAGGAGACGAGAAGGGCGAGAGGCCGGATGGGAACGGGGATGCTCGAGTGGACGCCGCCACACCGAACCTAGTGTGCTAAACGCAAATAAGCACGAGCCCATCCATGAATACCAATACGACGTGCTCACCTCGACCTTTCGTAGGCCTCCCCCACGCTCTCCGCACCTTCTCCCGGACCACCAAACTCCCCGATTCCGCCTCATACACCCTACGGCACCCTCAACGGCGCCTTGCCCACCTCCTCGACGCCTCGATCGCTCTCCAAACGCCCTCCGCCCTCTCACACCCAGCAGCTACAACCCTTCGCCGATCGCACGTCGAGTGCTTCGTGGTTCTGGGTGCCTCGATCCTGGCTTCGTTGGGAGTCGTACACGAGGGTCCCACTTGCTTGGGTACCCATGAACAGACGCTTGTGGTGTCGGGAGGTGGGCATGCGGGGAGGGAAAGAGAAGCCTCGAGCGCCGGTGCGCGTCTACGCCAACACCTAGAACCTAGTGTGATACACGAAGGTGAGCGAGGTCCTCGCAGAGTACGTAAATACGCGATAGTCACCTGGATATTTCCTAGTCGAAGGATCGGTCAACGCGTTCGTGCCCGCACGAATACCGTAACGAGCACGAAGGCCGGCTACGACGACGACGACTGACCGCTGGGTTACGATGGGGACCTTCCAGCCGTCGTTGGCATCGTCTGGACGAGCTGCGATACGGGGGTGGTGGTGACGACGAGCCCCAGCGACGGTGGAGGTCGGGAGGTGCAGAACGGGGATGTGGGGCTTGGGGCGACGGTTGCGATGCACTCGCTGGTGGGCTTCGGGGTGCAAATACCAGAGGTCGAGTGGGGAGGATGAGCGAGGGTGAGGGTGGGTGGAAAGATGGAGGGAGGGAGAGGGCGATAGGGTGAGTTCGGTCCTCGATACGATGCCTGGATGTCGTGCTTACCTCTGCCTTCCTCGGCAGATCTCGCCCTCCCTTCCCCTACTCGAGCGCGGCGCTGGGGGTGTCGACGGTCGTCGTATGGCCCCGGTGGGTGGGCGTCGAACAATGTCGGCGTCGTCGTGTCCAACGACGACCACTCACTCTGAACGATCGAGGTCAGCGCGTCTCCGAAGCTCAATCGGGGTGGGATACGTACTCACCATTCGTCTCGACCCTCCTCGACGTGTCCCGACATCCAGCAGAAAGCCGTGGGCCGAGTCGTCCACACGTCCGTCGAGCTGGCCTACCCACAGTGGTGGTCGTTGTCGTTGGGTTGGGGTTGACGGCCACGAGCACGGAGACGTGGACCGTGCGCATGGTGGAGACGTCGTCGCGTTGCTGATGGAGCTGGACCCGACGAAGTGGAGGTGGAGGTGAAGGGGAGGTGGAGGTGAAGGGCCGAGAGCAAAGGCCAAAGCCTGGCCCAGCGCACAACCGAAAGGGTGAGTGACGTCACTTGATCGTGAATAGGGGCTTACCTTGGCCGTTGACGGCGATGAGCACGGTGGAGCAGTCCAGAGTTGACCTACTCGGGCACGCTTGCTGGTGAGGCTGGTGAGCTGGGCGACGCTGGCTGAGCAACTCGGTATAGTGTCGAGTGCAAGGAGTGACATTGATCCCGATACCGCTGGCGTCTACATCAGGTATCGTAATCTAATCTAATCTATAGCGACACTGGCTGTTCTGGGCGCCTAATCGCCCTGGCACAACGGCGTCGGCGAGGGCAAATGGGATTTAGAGGAGCAGATAGGGTTGTGTAGAGTAGAAGGAGGGTGAAGTAGAAAGGTAGGAAGACTAGAAATGGATGGGAAGGGAAATGGGAAAGCGGCCGAGAGGGAATGCGGACGAATGAGGTCCTCCCTCTCGCCTCTAGGTTTATATCCGTTTCGACAGCCCGGAGGCCTCTGCTCTGAATATGTACGTCCGTACTCTAGCTCCCGAATAATGCCATTATATTTCAGGATTCCCTTCCGGTATTCCGTTGAACGCGATGGGATCTCGTTGAATTCGACGTGCCGGCCCTGCGCTCTACCAATCGGGGAGAGGCTGGGACAAGTCCTGCACGCCAGTGCTTGACAGATGGATACTCGGCTCGGGGCTGATGCTGGTCTAGTCGCGAGAGAGCGGGGAAACGCAAGGGAACTGAGTCGATCCTTCGAATTGCGTACGGAGGATGGTGATCACTTCTCCGTGTTCGCTGCCCTCCGCTCCACTCGTCTATCTCGCTGGTAGGCCAACGAGCACTTGCGAGACGCTATCCGTAGGACAAGATAGAGTAGCGATAGTAATGGCAGCCACGCGAGAGCGCGATGTTTGCTGATGTTTTGCCGTCACGAGTCAACACGCGCCGTGCTCGTTTGTTGTCTCTTGTCTCCAGTCCCCCAAGTCGCGTGCATCCCCACACGCGCATATAGCTCACTAGATCGCATAGATCTCAGGTTTTTTGTCTCCCACCCGCCCGCAGCCGATTAGTGCGTGGGTCGGACCACGGATCCAGCTAAGCTGGATGTTCGGAGTTGTTCTATTTATTTCTCCTCCGTGTACCCGCCCTATGCGCTCAGGTCTTCAGCTTGTGAGTCGCTGGTACGATCCCGGTCATTGGGCACGCCAGAACGAAACCTCGAGAACGCGTTGATTAGATTGCGTTGTGGGGACGCCTTCGCGCTTGGGCGCGAAGTCCCCAACTACCGACCATTTCCCGATTAGGCAGGAGACAGCGCCGGGCGATGTCTCGCACTCGGCGGGCATGGCGCGAGGTCAGCTGGACATCCCGTTCCGGGGATAGATAGCTCTGGGCTCTCCCCATCTCGCATCTGTCACCCGGAGGTACATCTTATTGATCCGTTGCTTTGTTCGACGCGTCTCGCATAGACTCTGATTCCCCTGGCGAGTGCGCATCCGCGCACTCACATATACCCGTAGCCTCTCGTATGGTTCCCTAGTTCGGACCTTCCCTTCCTTCCCCTTCCTCCCCACTCGCTTCTCCCCAACTCTCCGTCTTTTTCTTTCTATTCATCTATCTACTGAATACATTCGTTTGCCCTCTCGATGCGTACGGCGGTTCGGTGAGAGTTCGAATCCCCAACACGAACTCAGAGCACGCACTCCCCTGCGTCTCTACAGCGTTGTCTCGATCTCGTTTAGGCGCCCAACCACTTGACGTGACCGTGAGATCCCGACTCGCCGACGGGCTGGTAACCCGATGCCCGCTGAAGCCGCCCCCCACCCTGCGAAACTAGGATATCGCCTGAGTGCGGGACCTAGTTTCTATCAGGTTCTCATCTGGGAAACAAAACTGTTTCATTCGTTCTAGCAACCACATTTCGCTCTGATCTCGATGATGAGATCAGATCCCAGTTTTGTTTCCTTCCTGCGTCCGCCATCTATCTTGTCGACCGCGTTCACCACAACCCATACTCACCTACTTCACTCCCCCTGTCTACATCTGAATCGTACTCCCACTTTACCCAAACAACCCTGAACAGCGCAAACGCTCGCATTTGACATTTCTCGTATGTCCATCCCCGCTCCCACCACCCACTCACCTCGCCCCTTTGGTTCTATCCCTCCTCTCTAGTTACCCGAGATTACGGATGGAGACCCTGAGCTGCGATAAGCAAGCGAAACTACGGGTGCGGATTTGTGGAGACGAGTTGGGAAGGGGGTATCGGGAGCGCGGGCGCTTACGAAGTATTCATTTTGAAGTTGGCGAGTGAGAGGGGTCGGACGTCACCTCTACTCGTTTAAATTATACTGACCTGGTGAGCTGTGGTGCAGCACTGGTAATTTTGTATAGTATGTAAATAGTATTGAATTCACCCCCAACGGGTACTCGCTCGTTTGATCCTTCGCCCGACAGACGATGGAACTTGTCAGACGCAAGGATTCAATGTCGCACAGTGTCTGTACGCCCACGTATCCGGTCGACCCTTGAGTGGAGATTCCGAGGAGCGCCAACAAAGGTGCGATGCCTGGGCTGCTTGGCCCTTGGACATTACTGCAGCACTGGAGCGGGCCTGTGTGACACTGGCCTGCCCAGATTGGCCCAGGAGGGAACCAGGGCGATGGGTTCCCGCCTCCCCCACCACCGCCTCCACACTGCGCGACGATGGCAGGAAGAGCGACGGCGAGATAAAGAGCTCGAGTAAGTAATTTGGCCTGCATACACAGGGCGAGAGAGGGTGTATGACTGGGGAGAACAATGGCGTTGGCCACCGTGGTCGCCTTTATAGAGATCGAAAAGGTACAGGTACCGGAGCTCCCCAGTCCAAGCACCATCCATGGGGAGTGGGTAGTTCGCAAATGCGTGCAGTACCTACCATTATGGGAATCGGGGCTTCAGGAACGACCGTTCAGTAAGAAAAGGATGTCACAGTATGCTGTAACATATATTGCTCGCGTTGTTCTCAACGTTACTCTCGCCTTTTCTGGAATTACACATGAATGGGAAGATCGACCCCGCACCGACACTTCACTGCATCTTCCGATCTGCCTACGTTCACTGCTCATGTCTTACGCATCGCCCACCGCCGACATTGAGGTCACTGGACAATGACAGGGACGCAGCCCAGAGCGAGGACCCCGCCTGCAGTCGCGTCAGTTTTATGAGCGAATGTAAAGGGCCATGCGAATCCTATTTCCCTGGGAACACTTACCGCGAGTATTATCAGAGCAGCACACAGGTATCGCGCCACTGTTCAAGGGTATGTCAGAGTGGCAGGCGTCGAGAACCTGAAGGCACCGCGTACCAGTTTCCATTGGTCACACCGATCACGGTAACTGGCGAGCAGTTGATCCCCACGTATCGTTTAAACCTTGGGGTGGGATGTTGAAAGCCCAAGAATCACCGTCGCACTAGGGTCGGCCGGCTCTACGACGGTGTTGCAGCATTGAATCGGACGGTTGATGCAGTCTTCTGGCCACATCGCTCTTGGAGGTACCCAGGGGTCGCCGGGATTTCCTCCGCCTCCTTCACTGCATTGCGCGGCGGTGAAGGGAAGGGCAAAGGGGAGAAAAAAAGCGAGAGGTAGGGAGCCGGCCAACATGTTCGAGGAAGCCTTTGAAAGGGCGGGTGACGAAGGTATTTATGCATCGTCATCCGTGCCTTTATAACAGCACCAGGTCTCAGGCACAAAGCAAGCTGAAGGGGTCGGAGGTGCTAACGTTAGGCATGTCAACCACGTCAAGCTACCGTTGACAGGTGGGCGATTAGATAGGTATTGCCTACGCTCGACAAGTTAAGTATGAAACCCTCCGAATATGCGCAGCCAGCGTAGTCGTCTTCCACCCTTGAATTGGACTATGCGAAGCCGTGAAGGAGGCTATAAAACTCAACACACATATATTCCGAACTCAAACATGATACAAAGCGTTACAGGAGATCGATTGTCCATCTCTTCCGAAACAAAGAAGGCAGGAGCGTCGTTAGAGAAACTTGGATTGCTCTGCGGCGTTGTTCTGGGCTCAAAGATTGAGATTGACCGGGGTGCAGCCGATAGCGATAATTCCATCTGTAAAAATGCGCAGAGGAAAGCCGTCAGCAACGTGCTCTGGTACCTCGGAATTAAGCAAGACGAAGACGAGGCCTTACTGAACGTGTTATCCTTGCAGCAGACGGGCTGGCCAGAGCTATAATGAAGGTTTAGTATCACGTCAGAACGCGGAGCAGAGGGCGACCTACCAAGAGTTTCCAGGGACACCGATGATAGAGATGGGGCTGCAGGTGATACCAACGAGTGCGTTAATCTCTCCGATGTCGATGCCCAGAAGCGTAGCCAGGGTGCCCACGAGAGGGGCGTCCTTATTCTGCAGGGTGGTGCAGCACTGGATGGGGCCGGTGTTGCACTCGCCGGCTCCAATAGGAAGGGGGAGCTCGGGAAGTGGGAGGGCAGGGAGACCCGGAAGTTCGGGGAGGGGGAGAGCTGGGAGACTGGGAAGCGGAAGGTCTGGAAGCCCGGGAATCGGGAGATCGGGAAGGCCAGGAAGAATAGGGAGGTCGGGGAGAGGAAGAGGAAGGCCAGGAATGAGATCCCTGGCGTTGCCGCCAGTGGGGACTGCGACGGCAGAGACAGCAGCGAGAGCGAGAGCGAAGAGAGTCTTGAACTGCATAGCTGAGCTGGTTACTGAACACTGTGGGTTGTTCGAGTGAAGACTAGAGGTGATTTCTCCTGCCTTTTATACGAGTGCCCTAGCGGCCTGGCCTGTGTCCATTCCCAGTACAGCACATGCAGATCTTTGGGAAGAACGGGGACTCTCTGACGACGGGGCCAGGTGGAGCCGTGGAGTCGGATGAAGTACTGTGGTCGGGATTTCTTCACTACGATGAGGGGGCGGGTGAGCAAGGGGAACCCAAATATAGCCATGTGGCTTCCCTATGAAGGCTGTCGATCCTAGCAGACTCGCCAGCAGGAGGTAACGCAGCCCCGTAGGATACTCTTCAGCCAGGGCTACCAGAGACGGCCAGCCCTCAGCAAGAGGTAAGCGATCCCTTGAACCCAGAGCGCGAGCGTAAGTGTGCCCGGTGTTTCCCAGTGTCTTGATGCATCTGCCCTCAAACGGAGAGCATGTTGCAGCGAAGCCGCCACAACAATAACTCTGTGTATGTACCTCACTTCCGACCGCCTACAGCAAGCGACGTCACCGTCAAAACAAACGGATGAATGACGAAACAAAGCTTCTGATATTTGAAGTCGGTGGTACGGCTTCGCAAGGTCCTTAATATGGGGGATGCTCGCTGAGCGAGTCTGGAAAGTCGTAGCGTCAGTTGACGTGAAATCGAGGAACGGAGGCTTCTTACTGTTCGCGAAGACGGCAGGAGGTTCTATGTTACGACCAGGCGTCATGACATCCTCTTGTCTCAAGCTGAAGGTCGCGGTAGCCAGCGAAGATGAGCCATTTCCAGGTATCCAGAAGCCGATTGAACGACGCCTGCTCGGGAGCTCCAGCACCGAGGGCAGAAGAGCACGTTGTAACGGCAAACAAGGTCAGCCCAGGGGGCGACGATCCATGTACAAGCGAAGGATGCCGGACATCGGAAGAAGAAAACAAGTCCGGCGTCTGCGTGCCCGTAGCAGCGCCTCGCACGTTGCGGCAGTCTCTCATCGAAAACGTCCTTTGAAATGAACGAAAATCAATTGTGCGACAGAGATTCTTCGTTCTCAGGGCAGCCAACAGTCAAACCTGAAAGATCATTTCAATTTTGAAAGAAGCTGAACATTTGGTAAACATGGCGCCGCACTCTCACCTTTAGGAAGGAGGAAGGTGCTCGGCGCTTGCTGCCGGTTACACTGCATAACGGTCAAATGTTCACAACAGAATGACTAGACCATATCGCGGAAGAGAGAACAGAGCGACGATCATGACGTTCACATTGACAGAGGTCATGGGTCTGAGAGAGGGCGAATTTTTTGCGAAACCTTGCGCCTTGGGGTCGGGCTTCCCAAGCTGGGCCGTAACATTGCCAAGCACGCCCGAGTTTGAGACCGTAACATTGCGAAGCACGTCCGAGTTTGAGACCGTATTCCATCGGTGTGAAGAGCCTGGATAAGGACAGGATAGGTTGCATTCCGATCTTTTCATCGAGTCTAGAACCTTTGTGAGGTTCCGAGAAGTTGTAAAATTTCACATAAGAGTCGACTTGTGTCGGAACAAGGGCACTGACGACACCGGGCAAGGATGAGGCTGGAGCCGACGATTGAAGTGATTTCCAAGACGGGGCTGCCTCAAGCGGAGGTTCGACGGTGGAAACGATGCTCGACCATGAGTGTTTGGGACAAGGAGACTGCGTTCAAGTTGGCACGACCGACGTCCTTCTCCCGTGTTTGGGGGTGTTAGGACCTGTGGGTCTCTGAATAGGGGCGAGGGTGCTCAGGCTCTCGCCCGTGCGTGGCCAGTTCTCCAAATCCTCTGGAGTTCCTAGCTATGGGCCTGGGCGCGGAGCCTATTCTACTCAAATTTAGCTCTCATTTCAACTACAGGTCGTAAATCACATAATTGTTCGGATGGACACATGGGAGGGAACACAGATGGGTACGAAACACTTGCATCGTCACAGGCACAGGGAGCACAGAAGACCCGTCACCCAGCCCCAAAGGAAGCAAGCATAACAATATCTCCCCAAACCAATTGCTCTGTATAGGTACACTCCAAAGAAGCGCTGAGGGCTTGCCCGAATGCACTTCGCCCCTTGAACGTTTAGAGGTTGATGATAATGGGGACGCAACCAATGGCAATGAGACCATCTGGAGAAACGGAGGCGTTAGTACACGGAATATATCTCAAAATTGCGGTCTGTATATGGCGATCTTACTGAAGGTATTATTCGAGCAGCACACAGGCTGGGCGTTGCTGCAAAACCCCACCGAATCAGCGACTAACCCACCCAAACACAGTCGAAAGCGCACTCACCAACTATTTCCAGGAAGCCCGATGACCGAAATGGGGCTGCAAGTCGCCCCAACGAGGGCAGTGATGTCCTCGATGACGACCCCCAGCAACCCGAGGAGCGGGGCCACGGCAGGGGAGTCAGCCCTCTGCACGGTATTGCAGCACTGAATGGGGCCGGTGTTGCACTGGCTCGCCGGGATGGGAGTAGGGGTGGAACCACTCAAGAGAGGGGTCGCGCCAGCCAAGGCGGCGAGAGTGGCGAGAGCAACAAAGGTACGGGTGAACTGCATTGCGAGTTGGTGAGAGCAATACTCTTTGCGGCACAGTGGGAATCGTTCGAGGAAGAATCTGAGTCAATTATGGGCGCTTCTATAGGTTTTTTCGATACCGAACATCCCTTGGGCCATCTACCACAGCACGCCAAGGCGGCACAGTATGGACGGGACAATGACATGACTACCTCGAGGAACGGTTCTTCCTCTGCAATCCTAGGTGTGCAGCGGAGGAGGCGCGTAGTGGGAGACTCCGGCACAAATCGTCAAACGCCCGAAACAAGCAAGTCGAAGATCCTATAGTAGTTCTGCCTCCGATTTGAATATCAAACCGCGACAGACACCCGGCGGTGTCGTACTTCCTTACCCAGCTCAGGTCCGAGGATCCAGTAAACACCGCCTGCGAAGTTCGCAAGATGTGTCAACGGTTGGCAGCACAGCGATACTCTGACGGAATGAATTCAAGAATGTGCCAAAGCGGGGAGGTTCGAGGGTCCAGGCATGCCCTCTGAGTGTTCTTGGGCGGAGAAATGAGGCAGCGCGCGTCATGGAGGAATCGGAATGCATAGGTTTCCAATGATACAGCGAGGTTCATGCTGATGCTTCGCACTCAAAGTGCGAACAGGCGGAGAAGTGGAGCGAGATGACGAGACGGAAGGACGTAAACCGCACATCATACCACAGACCCCGCCCTCGAAGCCAGCGATCGCTCTTGCGGTACTTCGCTGGCTGGGGTGATTTCTACTGGGAGCCCTGCGAGCCTCCATGCCTCGAACCCCCCTACAATATCCGTAGCGTTGAGAAGGCCAATCTGTTGCAGGCTATACGCTGCTAGACTGCGCGGACATGAGCACCTTGTCCATACCCTAGATCAAGGAGCCAAGGACGTACCTCGACGTGTACCCCTCTTGACAGAACACCACCACCACCAAATCATACCTATCCGCAATCGCCAGCCTCGCATCGCACCTGGGGTCTAGCCTCCACTCCAGCACATTTCTTTCGATGCAGAGCGCGCCAGGTATCACGCCATGTTTCTCCCTCTGCGCTTGCGGTCGTATATCCACGAGCAAGGCTGGGGCCCCTCCTCCACTGTTCATGTCGGACGTCCCCGTTACGCCTGTACTGATCCCCGATCGCGAAGGGTTAGTCGGGA
This sequence comes from Coprinellus micaceus, assembly GCA_951394405.1. NCBI lineage: Eukaryota > Fungi > Basidiomycota > Agaricomycetes > Agaricales > Psathyrellaceae > Coprinellus > Coprinellus micaceus. The sequence goes on along the minus strand of OX596341.1, from coordinate 796,549 downwards.
GAGACGAGGCCTGTAGTTCTCTGTACGCTTGGGCTGGGGATAAGCGCTGGAGTTTTGCACGCGCATCGGAAAGGAGTTCGTCGATGGATTTAGACCCTGGAGGGGGCAAGAGGGGGTCGATCGGGGCACGCGAGGCTTTTCGCACGACGTCCCGCAACGCCGTATCGTCGTACGCGCTGTCGCCGAGTTCTTTGATGAGGGCACTCCAGAGGGTCGAGGGGTCAAGAGAGGAAGCACCGCCGAGGTCAGAGGTATATGTGATATCGGGCTGCACTGGAGAGAAGGGTGTGGAGGCAGCAGCGGACGTTGAAAAGTTGAGCAGGCGCAGAGAGGTGGAAGACTCGCTCGTGGCAATGAGTCGCCCAACAAATTTTGAACATGTGAGGAGGGCACCGCGTTGGATAAGTTCAGGTGTGGATCCAACGACAAAGAGGACATTTCCCGCTTGCCCTTTTCCATCCGACGTAGTAGTTGCAGACAGTGAAGCCCCTGGAGACGCATCCGCCAGAATGAAGAGAAATGATGATGATCGTAGGTGAAGCGCTGCATGAAGGTGGTCCGCAACTAGTCGGAGGAAGGAGGGTTCAGACCCTCCCGAGGCGTTGCCCATGGAGAATATGACCCCCGTCCTGACACCATCGACGATTTCGGCCTTCATAACCGCCCTGACCGCCATCTCCCTCGCCACTTGATTATGAACGGCCGTCAGCGTCTGTGGTGGGAGAGGACTATCGTCTGGCCTCTTCTCCCTCTTGCTTCCAGATTTTTTGTGAGTCCTGTTTCCTGAAGTTGCTGTCGACACTGCCGATCTTGAGCCACCGGGTTGGGCCTTCTCATCCGCTCCCTGTGCGGGTGGAGTGGTGGCAGATGTCCCTGAGGTCTGTGAGATGAACGAGGAGAAGTTGCCAGTGGCGTCCAGTCGCGAGGGTGCCGTCGAGTCGTAATACGAAGAATCGAGCATGGTTCAACTCTGACGATGAGGAGATCGTCGTGGTCAGGGGTGAGGCGTTTGCACTCGGTGATGACGAGTCCTGCAGGGAGATAAGATCATGCCCCATCATTTGAGATAAGATAAGATCTCGACGGGTCTGGGCGAACTGGAGATTTCGGTTTCCCTGCTGGCGGAACGCGCTCGTGTACCTTCACTTCCGATTCACTGTGTATGTTGACCCAGGTTGCGCCCCGAAAGGTCTTGCTGCTAGCCCACTGCATTGCTGTGGTAGTCGGCGGCTCCGAGGCGCCGTCGTGTTTCACGGCGTTGAGTCGACCCAACACCCTGTCAGCGTTTCGTGTGCTCCCTTCAGGTTAGAGCCTGTTCGGATACCAAACCATGGAACTTGTTGTGGTTTGATCTCAATACCATCAATTCCCATCCCCTACACACTCACGACAGGTGATGACGGAGGACTCTGGGCTCCCGACGCAATGTGCTTTGCCGGCGGTCCCCGACGTCGGTGACGACGTCCAACAAATTGCGCTCGATATCCGAGACGATGAGGACATCGAAAAGTGCTTCCCCATTTTTTCAGCCTGAGTTTTGAGATACTCTGGGTACTCCACGTTCTTTGAAAGCGGGTGGGGTAGGTGGAAAACATCGTCGTCATCGTGTTTGACAATGAGCAGAGCCATTTTCCCGACGGCAATGTCGCGCACAGACGCCGCTGCTGGCGGATCCCGACGCCGTCATAACTCGATTCAGGTGTGTGAATTGATTTGGGAGGCATCAAACCACAACAAGTTCCATGGTTTGGTATCCGAACAGGCTCTAAGCTTTTTCATGCGCTCCTGCTTGTACCAGGGTGGTGTGGAGGTCTCACACCACTATTGTGCTAATTGGAAGCTTCGAAGACCGTCCTGTCCGGAAATTGGCACTGCCAGGGGGTTCGAAGCTCCTCTTTGCAGTGTGCGAGGCTTGATGGTGATGCGATTTCCAAGGAGCAGCTTCACATATGGAGAGTATTATACATAAGCTCAGTCAACACCCCAGGAGACAGTAGCATTTCCAACTTAACCCTAACCAACTATGCCGACGATCTTCACTAGACAAGTCCCAGATGACTTTCCGAAGCCTTTCCCTGTAGGAGCTGGCGTGGGGATAGTTTTGGGCCTCTTCTTCGGCAGTATCCTTCTAACCCTTCTCCTTGTCAAACTGGGGATATGCAAGCCAAGAAGAGGTGAACACCCACCGGAGGGTGCGTATCCATTATCCACAGCAAGAATAATCGAATCGTTTTCATCTCGCTCCAACAGGAGATTCCGAGTTCATGCTTTCTGGCGCTGGTGCCGGAGATTCCTCAGGTCATCACGGTGGCGCAACGTCCGGAGATTGGGGCCACACGGGTGGCTTCGGAGGAGACTCAGGCGGCTATGGCCACTCCGGGGGTTTCGGAGGCGATTCTTGTGGCGGAGGGGGCGGAGGCGGAGGAGGCGGTGGTGGTAGTGGTGGTAGTGGTGGAGGGGGAGGTGACTCTGGGGGAGGAGGCGGGGGAGGCGGTTGCTCGTAAATTCCGCCACTACCTTTAGGGACTATCGGCATCTTGGACTTGACTTTCGCCACAGGACCAGCTCGGATAGACGAACCTTTCTGTATATTTTACACAGCTATGCTTACCTTGAAGTCCCGAGCGTGCCATAATACGTAAGGTGTCACGGAGAAGCTCACGTATATCCCCTTGATGAGTACCAAAACACTTAAGGTCACTTAGGACGAAAACCATCTCCGGACCCGGCGCAGAAGCACCGGTGACGGGCGCTAAAACACAAACGCAGCCATACAAGAACAAACAGTCCCAGAACACGGAAAACGGGGCGTGCGGGGTATATCCCGTTCGCATAACTAACAGCTAATAGGGTACATGGGCGAGGAGACGAAAAGCGTAGAGTTCCAAGTGAACGCTGGACTCAGGCTTCGTTCGAAGGGTCGGAATAGCCGGCTAGAGTGCCTGGCGGTCAACCTAGAGGTTGAGGTTGACGCGAGTGCAGCTAAGGGCGACGATGCCGTCTAAAAGACCGTATGTCAGAACTACCCAAAGTCAACAACGGGAAGTAAGATCCTACTGAAGGTGATGTTGGTGCAGCAAACGGGCTGGGCAGAGCTGTAATGAAAATGTATTTCAATTTCACGATCCGGATGGAATGCAAATGTTTAACTCGCCAGCTGTTACCGGGGAGCCCAATAACCGAGATGGGGCTGCAGGTAACGCCAACTAGGCCGTCGACGCTCCCAATATCGATCCCCAACAACCCAAGGAGGGACTGGACGACCGGCGTGTTGGCGGTCTCGGCGCTGTTGCAGCACTGGATAGGGCCGGTGTTGCACTGCGAGGCCGGGATGGGGGCAGGGGGAGTCGAGCCTCCAGGGGTGGCGGCGACGAAGGTCACGGCGAGGGAGAGGGCAGCGGCGAGGGTCTTGAACTGCATGTTTGGTTAGGGAAAGGTGTTTTAGAAGAGTGTTTTAGAGGAGGTTGAGAAGGCTTGGGAGTACTGAACAGAAATGGATTGTTCGAGTGAAGAAACTGGGAGGAGGGGTTGAGGTTTTTATACGCGTTTCGCGTTGTCTGGATGTGGCCGGATCTCGAGCACTATGACGTTATTGTCTGTGTTCGTGTAGTACCATAATCGACATGTTTGTACTGGTGTAAGCATGGTTATCAGGAAGTCCTATCTCAATTCTTTACCCCCCATTGGTTCATCGATCGTGACTTCATTCCTTCGCTGCTCATCGACGCCTCTACCTTCTCTCCTATTCCATTTTCATTCACTTTATATTCCCTCGTCTCTCCTGTCTAATATACGCAGGTCCTATCAGGGTCACCAGACCTACCTAGCCAAGGTTGCCATCACAGCAACCTTAAGTTGGCAAGGTGGCGGCCCCTTGGTCTGTGCATGCCCTCCCCCCAAGCCTAAGCCCTTTCCGCGATGTTGAGAGATCAGTTATCGTTACCTTCCCTCTTCATCCCCCTTGCCACCTGCTTAATACTATCGATCTCAACGTGCTCATAGCGTCGCAAAAACCAGTCTGAGGGAGCGAGTTCTTCAATCTACGTAGTCATCATGACACCGCTCCATCAACAACCTCCCAGTTCAGCCAGATCCCGAAGCGACTCGCATCCGCTCGCCGCGATCCAAGCGCCAGGAACCGGGAAAGATCGAAGGTTGAACGCCTCCATACGCCACAACGATGTTTCACCCCAAGCTTCCTGTGTGCACAGGCACATGATTGTGCCCCTCTCTTTCGTCGAGCCGAAAACATACTCCCCCATCCCTCGACCTGTTTTCCTTCGCTTCGCGACAGTCTTTGAGTTCCGTGTCTGGACGTTAGCCCCCTCTTCACCAAACAAGGCACGCCTAATGTCCACCTTCTCGATTCGGCATATACCCCTCTCACTCAACATTCATCCACTGCTGGAGACTCATGCGTCGGAGCAGGCTCCCTCCCTCCCGCGCAATCTACCGCACCCACGATCTCGACGCTGACGCTCCCTAATCTAGATACAACCCCCGCTAGCGTGTCGATCGCAAACCCACGGGCCCGACCATTCACTTTACATATGCCAACTACCTCGTCCACGTTGATCCCCGGTGCCAGCGCGCGAAAATGGATATTGAGGAGGAGACGGAACGCGCCTAAACGAAGAACAGAGTCGGGAAAGTTGAGGGAAGTGGGGACGGCAGACAACGCGAACGCGAGCAACTGGCCCCAAAGTTGTGTCGAACACGGAGACGCGAGGACGAAATGGGTGTGGGCGAAGGTCGGGGTCAAGCTGGGGTGCAATAGGGCACCCCAAAGCGATGCTCGATTGCCGTAAATGCTATCTGCAAGGCGAATACATCTCGAGCACCCAAACGTAACGCACAGCCCGTCTCTCCTTGTCCCCCACACATCTCCCCAAGCACGCCTAAACAAAGCCACGCGCGACCATCCATTGTCCGCTCATCTCATCCACCTTTACCTTCCGCAATCCACCTTCGATCTCGGCCACCCGCCTTCAAGATTCGATCATCGCAAGAAACGGAACCCGACCCCGGCGTACCCTCTTCCAACCACAGCGCCGAATTCGGAGCTCGAAAAAGGGCACTGGCGGGAGGGTGTGGGTGGCAGGTTTGGACTTTTGAGGGTGGGGGACAGCCCTCCCTCAAACCTCTGCCTCCACCTCGACCCTCAACTTCGAATCTCAAAACCTCGAAAGGCGCGTCCGACCTCCGATCGATCGATTGAATGATGATCCTCGTCCTCGTCAAATCAAGTCTAGTCAAGGAGATGGACGGGTGGCTGCGCGAAGACGAGGTGGAGGAAGTTGAAACGCCATGGAGGGGGAGTGAATAAGGGTGAGGCGGAAGGTCGTAAACTTAAAGAAGGCGGAAGCACGTGGTACGCCGTCAAAACCGACGGGAACGACGCACAGCGGGGGGCCAGGGGAACAGCGGATGGGATAGGGTACAGGAGGATCAGGTATCGTAGGGTCTCAAAACGAGGACGCGAGGTCCGCTCGCTAAGCTGCCTACGTGACCCGAGGTAAGCCCACCCTTCGCTATTGGAACTAGATTTTAGCTATGACTGGGGCTCGGTGCGTAAGCCCCTCTACAGACCTCTCTCCTCGCTTCTCAATCCAGCTCGCTACCAGGCGCTGAGATCAGCGAGCCGACAATAGATCAAATGTCAAATATACTATAGATAGACTCACCAAATAAACGGGTTTTCTTGATGATTCAAGTTTGGCTATGCTTTTGTGTGAGTGGTGAACGAAACAACGAACAAACAATTTGAACGCGTCCGAAGATAGCGAATTGCGAGTGATTGGCGGTTACCATGCACTCGTTCTACTCAATGCGTTCAGTTAGTAGATCGAGCACGACGGCGACTCGGAAGCGAGGGGGTAACAAGGAGCTGGGGGACGTGTTTTTCTTGGCCGAGTGAACGGAAATCGCGACTCAATGAATGAATAGCCATCGTAAGTACATAGATATAAAGTGAGTACTGGCCTATCTTGCCCATGGGTGTACACAAATCCGAAACCGGATGGGCGGATGCCTTGTACTAGTGAACGCGAACGCCGGGGAGGCGTAGCGGTGTCCATGAGAGCGGGTGAGGGACTCGAGAAACGAGGGCACGGGCTCGATATCGAACAAAAGAGGTGAGCAACGAATTTTAGGTATTAACACATCGAGACAAGGGCCTGTTGGCGAAACCTGACTCGCGATCGCAAGTGACGCGTCCAATCACGAGCGCTAAAACGCAGCCATCCAAGAACAAACAGTCCCACAACACGGAAAACGGAGCATGCGGGGTATATTCCGTTCGCATAACTAATAGCTAATAGGGTACATGGGCGAGGAGGCGAAAAGCGTAGAGTTCCAAGTGAACGCTGGACTCAGGCTTCGTTCGAGGGGTCGGAATAGCTGGCTAGAGTGCCGGGCGGTCAACCTAGAGGTTGAGGTTGACGGGAGTGCAGCCAAGGGCGACGACGCCGTCTAAAAGACCGTATGTCAGAGCTACCCAAAGTCAAAAGCGTGAAGCAAGGTCCTACTGAAGCTGTTGTTGGTGCAGCAAACGGGTTGAGCAGAGCTGTAATGAAAATGTTTTTCAATTGTGCGATCCGATGTAGAACAAATGCTTAACTCACCAGCTATTACCAGGGAGCCCAATAATCGAGATGGGGCTGCAGGTCACGCCAACGAGGGCGTCGATGCTCCCAACAGCGATCCCCAACAACCCAAGGAGGGACTGGACGACCGGCGTGTTGGCGGTCTGGGCGCTGTTGCAGCACTGGATAGGGCCGGTGTTGCACTGCGAGGCCGGGATGGGGGCAGGGGGAGTCGAGCCTCCAGGGGTGGCGGCGACGAAGGTCACGGCGAGGGAGAGGGCAGCGGCGAGGGTCTTGAACTGCATGTTTGGTTAGGGAAAGGTGTTTTAGAAGAGTGTTTTAGAGGAGGTTGAGAAGGCTTGGGAGTACTGAACAGAAATGGATTGTTCGAGTGAAGAAACTGGGAGGAGGGGTTGAGGTTTTTATACGCGTTTCGCGTTGGCTGGATGCCGTATTCTACACGCTGCAAGTGACCTCGCTAGTCAGAGATTCGTTAGCTTGACCTCTAGCGCACTATGCCGCACGCATGCCTGCCGTGACATTGCGGGGACTTGTGGAGCAGAAGCACGGCGGAGAGTATCCACATAATTAGTATTTACGTCCTCAGGGTATCGAGCGCTGTGTGTGTTACGTTCCAGGCTGCTCGGCAGATCGGGATGGGGTTGGTTGGGTCGCGTTCACGAGCTGGTCGAGGTGTCCCGTCATGCCGCATAATTGGACTGAAGAAACGCAAACTGGCAAAGCGTTTCGAGCAAGGACTTTCTGGCACAAGCCGGTACTAGAGCTCGCCTCTGGTGGAGACGGCGTTGGCCCGAGGAGAGACGAAAATGACCAGACAACGACAGTTGACTAGTGGCCCCAGTGTGAATATGCCGACGATCTCCTCCCCCCCAGGAAGGGCAGCCGTCCCAAATGGCAGCAGAATGTGCAGGGTCGATTGGTTGCAGGAATTTCGCATCAGCACTGTAGTAAGCCTTTGCCCGCGGAACTGGCAGCTGACAAGCCGATGTCAGTATGTATTTTTACGACAAAATTATTCTCGTACCGTTATGCAGGAAGCACCTTCTCGACAGACACCCTGCCATGGGTGGAGCACATGGAGAGGAATTATAATATCGCGCCCGGGTCTGAGTTGAAGTTTTGCACCCCTTTCCTTTAAGAGGAAGGGGAGATCCTCTTTTTACCCCATGAAGAGGCGTTTTGCGGACATACCAACAGTCCGGGTAATACCCATTTGACTGTCATTTTAAAACGTTGGGAGAGTGTGGCAGGTCAATGCCAGACGCTTAGTTCCCTGTTAAGCGCGGAGTGGAGTGGAGAAGACCGCCGACAGATGGATTGTTTAACGTTTTAGCCTTTGGCCTTCGCGAAGCTATCGAGAAGAGAAGGTAGCCGTAAATGCCGTACGCGGTTTTAGGAATCCTCTCAGCCACCGAGTCCCCATTGCCGCCCAAGAATCCACAAATGCAGAGGCAGTAGGAGATACCATTGGTAAGACCTAGCCCAGAATGCTCGAGCGGAGGCGCCAACGGCGCAGTTGAAGGTACCCAGATATTCGATCTGTCTCCGACGAGCCCTCTTCAAGTTGAGTCGAGGCGATGATTGTCGAGAGGCACAAGGACATAGTCGAGGCCACAGAAGCTCAGAGTACTTGGGGAGTACTTGGCTTTAAACTTGAAGCGGTCCCTTTGCGCAGCTCAGCAAGACGAGGGAGGTTCCGAGTCGTTCATCGTGGTTGGTGGCAAGCCTCCCCCAAATTGAAGTTCGACATGATTGCCAGCGGAGAGATAAGATGGCATCAACTCGAGATGGGTAGAGATAAGATAACGGCCCAATCTACATGTTTGTGGCACGGTTTGGGCGCTAAACTCGGTTGGCTCGTGCGCAACTACCAACCATCGGTTGCGGCGTGATAAGGGACGCTTGGAACTCTTGATCGCACCCCACCCCCAAATATGCCCCCAACATTTCTTAGCAAGGTCATGGCGCCCTTCAAGCGACGATCTACCGCCCGAACGGCTCCAAACCGCCGAGAGGTAGGACGAGTCGAACCTACCGACATCATGGACATATCACCGCCCAGGTCGCATACTGAGAATCGCCACATGGCCCCTGCGCTGGGGTCAGAGTTCAACATCTTTCCCAATGCTCGAGGGTTTACCATTCAGAACCAGCACATCAACTTGGGACCCTCCAAGAGCCTCTTCGACCGTAAGCCTACTCTCTGCTTATCCCTCAAACGCGGTTTACGAGTATAGGCGTCCGCTTCCGCAGACCTTCGTACTCACATCGCAGACGAGGCGTCCTACAACTCGGGCGAGCGCTGTGATGCCCCCAAGTGTCATCCAGAGACCAGGAGAGCAGTGCAAGAGGAAATTCTTAGTTGGATTATTGGAGGGGACGAGGACGCCCAACCAAATAAGGTTATGTGGGTTACAGGCCCTGCTGGAGCGGGCAAGACAGCTATATTGGGGTCGATTGCGGAGCGGTGCAAACACCACGGGCTTTTGGCAGCCAGTTTCTTTTTCTCCTCGTTTTCTGGATCAAGCAACAGACGTTCGAAAAGGTGCTTGGTGCCAACGCTGGCATACCACCTGCAACTTCATCAGAGCCTTCAGGGTTATAGGGAAAGACTACTATCGGTAATCGAGGAGGACCCAACCACGTTGAACCAGCGCCTCGAAGATCAAATAGAGGTCCTGGTCCTCGGGCCTTTGCGCCAAACTCACGGAGGGTACGATCGCTCACCCACCCCCAAGGTCATTATCATTGACGGGGTAGATGAGGTGGAAGCCGAGCAGTACCACGATCCGTCACGCCAAGAATCAATGCGGAGGAACGAGGACGATCAAGTCGATATCCTATCCACCCTCCTGCGATGTGCAAAGGACCCTGCTTTCCCATTCCGAATCCTCGTTGCGAGTCGCCCTGAGCGTGTGATCGAGGATTTCTTTGCGAGTGATGCAGTACCTCTCACTCGCAAGGTTTTCCTTGACTCCAAGTATAGCCCGGACGAAGACGTAGAGCTTTTTTTGAGGGCGCAATTCGCCGAGATCCGACGGAGGTTTCGCCTCTCTTCCGCATGGCCTAGCGACGACGCCATCCGATGGATTACTGATACAGCTTCTGGGCAATTTATATTTGCCGCCATCGTCATCCGCTACATTTCGGACCCATCTCATCTTCCACAACAGCAGCTCGAGCACATTCTGTGCCTGAACCAGGGAAGCAGCCGGAAGAACCCATACGCGCCGCTGGACAGGCTATACACCCACATCCTCAACTCTAGTCCTAACCCACAGCTGACGGTCAGCTGGGTCGGTGTGATAGGCCAATATAACGATGGGTTGCCTGCGGACTACTGGAGACGCTTCCTTGAGAGTGTCGAGGGAGAGTCAACTTACGCCTTGGGGAATCTTGCTTCCTTGATCTCGATTCCACCTCCACACGACGACTCGACACCATTCCAGTTCCACCACAAATCTTTCCTAGACTTCCTGTTGGATGAGGCACGGTGCGGCGAACTATCCCAGGACCCAAATGGATGGGCAGGCCTCTGCGCAGAAGCCATCATACGCGTACTCAGAAGTATGTGCAGCTCATCTATACTCATCGCACTCGTCGACGGCCCTGACATATCTCTGCCTTGTTTTAGACAAAGGACCCTGTGTCCCCTTCGCCTCAGAGCAGGATTTGGATCGGTTCCTCCGATATTTCTTCCACATAACTACCAAGTACAACTTTTGGTATTACCCCTTAGACTCTTCTTGGACCGACCAACTCGCTCTCTGCGACGCCGCTTGGTGGACCCAACTCATCCTCACGATAAACCAGCGCGCGATTGAGCAGATGTCGAAACCGGGGTGGAATGGGCCAGAGCCGTTGGCGGTGGATGAGAAAGAGATCCTTTTCTGTTTCTATGACCGCATGCACTCTGAGGTAAGAGTCAAGATCGCCTAAGCCAAATTTATCGTGTAAATATTGAATTCGCCCGCAGTGTTCCGACCCTCAGGCATGCAGCACGACCTGCAAACACTGGAGCCGTAACATCCTTGCAGAAGCCAAGAAATTGGGCTGGTGTGTGCATGGCCTGGAAGCAATGTCACAGGGCCCACGGCGTGGAGCGGTCACTCAACTTGACTGGGAGAATTTATTCAGGCCCATGTGGGAGAGAACACTTGACGGTTCAGTACAACTCCGCGGATGCTCTCACTGTAACCCTACGTCATAGGCTTCAATTATCACCACCCATACTATCTCAAAATACGTCCCCTATAGCCCACCCGCAGGAGTACATATTTATACGATGTATTGTAAGCATCGGAGAGGCGATTCGAGGGCACAGCCCTCGCGGTGGCGCACAGTGACGTGAGGATAACAGTTGATGGGCGCGAGCTTGACAATAGGCGCCCGTGATCTCCGCCTTCCACAGTGCCCCTTGCTCGGGACATACCTCTACCATTTGTATGAAGCCATTTTAAAAGTAGGGTCCGGAGACATTGTATAAAACGACCAAAGGGGATCTAATACCTCGGGGAGTGCCTACTGGAGTTCCCCGGAGGGGCCACTCGCCAAGGGAGACTCCTCGAGACTGAATGGTAGTGGATAGACCTAGCTATCGGTGTACAGCTGGGACCTGCCTAATATAGTCGGCAACGAACGTCATCGGGAGGGGTTATTAATAGCGCACAGACGCATAGCTCGTATCGAGTTCGATCCATCGCGAGGAATTATGGCCAGACCCACTGTAGGTAGATTTGTCAGTAATAAGTATGCCCCCTCGCGCGCGAGGGCTCAAGTGAAGGCAAATAAGGAATCCGGAAATTCAGGTGTCAATTGTGAATTCAGCATGGTCCAGCCTGAGGCTGCGTATTTCGGAGTTGGGCTTTGAGTTCGAATACAACAGTTACATCAAATGCAATAATGAGGATAGTTCGGCGGTAGCTTCGACGAAGCCGATGCGTTGCTTGAGAACGGGGAAGAGCAATAGAGAGGAATGTCAGAGAAGGAAAGCAGTAGAATGGTGAGGGCTCGTCTATATGGCATAGACAGGGCTCCTGGGGGGTTCGGGGTCAGCGCGGTGGTAGGCTCGAGAAGGTGAGAGTAAAAAGGAAAGGATGGTAGGAAGGGATCATAAAGAGTCGAATTTAAACGTTCTCCACAGAGCAGCCCAAGATAAGAGGCCGAACTCGGGTAAACCATGCAAGTAGCAGGATTCCATTGCCCAGCCTCATGTGGGCGGAAACGTCCAACGTATGGTAGCCGTGAGAGCCAAGACATACGACGGCAATTTCCTCCAATGACGAAGTGACTGGGTGGTCGAGAATGCGATGGAGGGAAAGATCATCCGCGCCGTAGGTTGTAAGGTGAAGGACCTGAAGGCAGGGAAGGGTGGAGGTGCTCGGGAGGGAGGGGTCCAGTGTTCTGATATTGCAACGCAGGGATTGTAAGTTAGGAGGGCTGGCGCCAATGAAGTCACTGTAGGTGGAAGGGCGGTATAGGCTCGCACTGAATTGCTCAAGCTGGACCAGAGGAAGCTGGGGTACAAAAGGGCAAACCATCTCTTTTGCCGTATCGACTCTGATAGACGATGACAAATCAAGGATAGTGGGTTCTGGCGTCTCGTCGGGTGGGAGGTCCCAAAGCCATCGATCGTGATCGAAGGTCAATTCGAACTTGGAGAGGAGAATTTTCCGTGAGTTACTGAGTTGAACTCTGTGAAGACTGCGGGGGGGCATACGTAGTATGGTGGCTTCCTTCCACAGCTGGCAGGGTTCATTCAGAGCCGACAGAATGAATGCCATTAACATGGGTTTTTCTTCGAAAACAGACCCCCTGATTTCGAATGAGAAGGACATGGAAGCGACCCCGACCGAAGGAAGTGAAGGTGCAGCCAACCAAGCCAGCCTATCTCCCGATCTGTTGGCACCAACTAGATGGAGCTCGGGTAGAAGCACCCAGAGGGCCCGAGTGCGACAGACCGCCAGCTCCTGAAGACGCTTAAGATGAAAATCAAGGGGTTTTCATCGCACTCCCTAGGTGCGTCGTTCGGCGAGTGGGGCACGGAGAAGGCGGAGGAACACATGGTGTGTTGGAGGATTTCAACCGGAATTCTTTCGAAAGGCCCACTCTGGCCGGAATCGGACCGAGCGATGTCCCCGGCCTCACACACGGAGGGGCTGGGTTCCGATGAGCTTCTAGTCATGGAGTTAATGTTTCTTGAGCAAGGATCTAACATAAAGCCATGTCAGCAGGAGGAAACCGTCGATCCATCTCTGTTCGTACATATGAAAGTCGCTCTCAAATGGTGCTGTTGACCAGTGTGGATAATGATCTAGAGGCTAGGATTAGCGATTACCGGGTGCCCGAGGGGCGGAGAACACAACAGGGGAAGAAAGCGTCCAGATGGCCCCTGGAAGCTACACGGGTGAAGTCTGGACGTTGTGGTTGCTGGCCAAAGACGACGGATCAGTGAGATGCTGCACGACGATAAGATTAATTTGGTTGGCTCACGCAAAACTGTTCATCACGAGAAATGAAGAAAGAATACACCAGAGTCCACATCCGTAGCTTCACTGTCATACTGCGTGACACTTTTTGACTGTAAAAAAAAATTGTCTGGACGATTCGAGAGTGGGGTACCACGGTTGAGAGGGTTCCAAAGGTTCCTCTGAGAAACTTGGGCTTTCAGCTCTTAAGCATATCTATGAACATCTACTGCCGTGGGGATTCATGGGCACATGACTTGCAGTGACATGAGTGTAACATCTGATGTGCGCGTTGGACACAGCCGCCGGGATGTTAAGCGCCCGTGGTCTTCGCGTTCTACGGCGCATTTTGGTGAGCAGAGGGGACCTACATCTAATGCTCGCTTTCGGGCTGAGCTTTCGCGATAAACGGAAGCTCCTGTTTGTCCACGAACGCCACCCCATCTCGCCTTATCCCGACCCGAACACGGCCTGGTAGAAATCTGGTAGAAATCTCCTCCAACTTCCCATGCTCATTTTTGCACGTTCGAAAAGAAAGGCAACCACAGATATGAGTCGAACCTTGATTCCGAGTGTCGCCTCCCTAACGACCGTCCGCGACGAGCACGGAATGAGGTCTCTGCCCGCCTTGAACCCGCCGCCCGAACCGAGTGCTCCCCAGCGCTCTCTGCGTGAATGTATGGCTGGAGCATCAGGGGCGCCGATCCCGGAGTCATGCCCACTGCACCCGCCCATATATTGATGAAAACCATCGCAGTTCGGGTGCTACTATCATTACCAGTGGACTGTAAATCCCACATTGCAATGTAAAACCCGATTTTTGGCCAAGGCAGGACTTCACTCGGGACAAAGACCTGAGCGCCATATTCTGTTGGTTCGGGGGAATCCATTGGTGAAGGTTTCGTGAGTATTGGTGAACTTTTTGAAGAGCTAGGGGAGGATTTGGAGGCGGGGGTCCCCGTTTTTGGGTGTATTTTGAGCGTGGTTCTGGGGTGAGGGCAGGGACCCCCCTTTTGATGACCCTAATATCTGCTTGGGGTCTATGACACACCATATCAACCCCCAAGCGAGGGATATGAGCCGGCAGTGCAGAGAAATCCAGCAGCGAGTTGGGGAGTGACAATTTGAGACGCGTCTGTTTCAATCTCCGCCGAAATTGAATCACGTGTCGTGACGCGTCCCCCGCATCGTAAATCTTACATGCTTCTAGGTTCAACCAAAACTCTTGCAAAGGGTGACCATTGACTTTGTGCGCCATCCCGTAGTTTTTCAGGAGGTACAGGGGGGATGTGGTCAAACGGTGGACCCGCCGGAGGTTGACCATGTCACGCCTGCTCTCGGGTTTGACCGAAAGGTGTGACAGCCGCTTGATGCCGCGCGTCACAATTTTTGCGCATCCTTAGTTTTTGGACCCCCTCGTCCCGGGACAATGCTGGCAACACCAGTCCTCCAGATGTCAAATAAATTCCTAGATATTCGTAAACTCAAGATGAGAGCGCGTATGTTTACGGACTTTGGCGGCCAAGACTCTAACCGTGGGCGAGAAACTTGCACATTGCTCAAATTGTTACGGATCCTTGTGAATGATAGTATGGATCCCAACATTGGACAATCGCCCGCCCCTGGATGGAACAGCCTCCATCGTCTCGCGTATAAATAAGGGGAAATTTCAACTTACGTACCCTTTTGTTCTGCCCTTCCCCTCGACCAAGTCCCTCCCAGCCACACTTTCCCGGGACATCGAACTCGAAGACCGCGAGGGAGCCATGACAATCTACTACACCAGCTCAGGCCTCACCACAGGCGAACGCGTCGGAATCATCATCGGCGTCTCCGTCCTCGTCCTCCTCATATCCATAGGAAGCTACGCAGTGCGGAAGCGCCAGGCAGACAGACTCCGCGCTGAGGCTGGTACGTTCCACCCTTACCCTCCCTCACACCCCTGTCCTTACAATCCACCAACTCCCTCTCCTTCATTTATGCGCCCGTAGACCGCCTCGCCGCTCTCCAAGCCAACCAAGTCCGAATGGACCAACAACTGCCCCCATACACCGGCGCCCCCGCGCCTGGCTACCCTCCCTACGGCGCCCCCAACGCGTACGGCCAACCACAAATGGGATACTACCCCCAGCAGCCCTTCTCCACCCTCCCCCCATCCATGGGCGGCTCGGACAGCACGCAGCAGTATAAGAACTTCAGCCCACCACCACCTCAACAGGGCGCTCCGGGTTTGCCAGCGGCGTCGGTGCTGCAGCCCAACGGCGCGGCTCCCGTATTCCCTCAGCCTCAGGTCGGTGCGGAGGCGCAGGCGCCCGTGCCTGGGCCACCGGCGCACGTTGGTGCTGTCCCTGCTGGGGTCCCTCCTGCCTATCAAGATGGGAGGTAATTGGGAGGAATCTTTAGCTTGGTACATAAAACCTTTTCTGTACGCAATCGAGGTCAGTCCGTTGCGAGTCATGGGGACGCACAATCACTTACCGTAGAACCAGACCATACCCCCACCTCGTCACCACTTCGATGCAAAAACCAACTTCCTGGACGAACCCCGCACGAACCCAACACGACGACGAGACGCCCACACGCCATCCTAACCGACGATACCCCCTCACCCCAGGCCCATTGACATCACCACTCGTGTTTTCTCTGAAGCATCTTATCATCCCATAGCAACAATCGTAGCCAACCGGGATGTGTAGGTTAGTATGCAATGAGATATACACAAGAAACGCCAATGAAATCCTGGAAGGATATGAGAAGAAACAAACAGGGGCGTCTACTAGTAAAGCGACGATGCGACAACAAGTCGTCCATGGTATCAATTCATCATACTTTTCGTTTCCTCCTTCCTCCCTTCCGAGTCCCGCTAGTTCTCTACCTAGATGTCCAGTTCAGATGGGTCTCTAGATATACGGAGGGCCGAGTGCTATATCATCACCCCATCATCAGTGTCCATTCCCATACCACAAACGAGCAAAAGTAATAGTTATGACGACTCACCCGTTCTAAACACCCCCAACGTAAACTCCACAACGAGGAGGAGCACACCTCCTCCGGGAGCGAGACGCAGGACCTTGGGCACGAAGCCCTTGTACAGCGCCGCCACGCCCTCTTCGCGCGCGATGGTCATGATCGCGGGGTACGTCCAGTTGTACTTGGGCACGACCCCAGGGACCTTCTCTGTGCCTTGGATGCGGGACTTGACGACGTCGAAGCTGCGGGAGAGTGAGAGTATACAAATCAGGATGATAGGCGGGACGGGGACAAGACGGGAGGACGCACGGAGTGTTCACGACGGTGCCGGCGAAACCACCAATGGCACCAGACACAAAGTTGTTCATGAGCTGTTCGTTTTGCGTGTTGGACTTGGGGAGGACCGCCTTGACAGAGTAGATCGTCCCGAAGTAGCCTGCGTTCCAGTAGACATGTCTACATTCAGTGCAACACGCGTTAGTCTTCAACTACCACACGAGGGAGCGGATACACTCACCTCCAAAACGTCGACTCCATACCCGCATACAACCCCAACAACCCCTCCTTCGCCACCGTCTGCCTCACCACATCCATCGGGCCCTTATACACACTATTCTTATCCTGCAACCGAATCTTCACAAGCTCGAACGGAACCACCACAAAGCTCTCCGTCGCACCAGCAGCCGCACCCGTCAGGACAGAGATGTTCTGCGTCATCTTCTTCTCGCCGGCGAGATCCAGGAAGGTTGTGCCCCAGAAGTCGTTTGCGGCGAACTTGACGGCACGTTTGGGGGCTTCGAGGAGGAGTGGGGGGACGAGGCCGCGGTAGAGACGGCCGACGCTGTGAGGAGATCATAGGATGAATCAATGGAGGTACGGTGTCTCGATTCGAGACGCGACTCTAACACACCCCCTATGGTGGCCCCGTCAGAGAATGGCGGCTTGACCACCTCAGAACAGGGAAAGAATTGAGGCAGGGTGCGACGGTCGGCCAGAAAGCTTGAACGGCAAGCGTCGCCCCGCATCCCGGCGTACCGCACCGCGCCTACGCTTCTTAAGCTTTTCATTACCAAGCCCCAATCTCTAAGTCAATGAATATTGTCGTTGTGTAAGAGCGAGTGGATGGCTGCAGTGGGAGACGGGGACGACATCACGCCTGAGTGGTGTGAAGCGACGAAGTTAAACGGCCGATCCGGACATGCAACACCCCGCCGCGGACCCCTTGAACTCGGAGGAACGATACACGGCTTGTCGACGAGCTCAATTGGGTCAGGACATATCAACATCGAGGACGGCAGGCGAGCTCGGCGCCACCGGGGGTGCACAGCAGTCCGCTGAGGGGTACGATCCGCTCGCGTGCGTCCAAACAGATCCCCCAAGCACCGCCTGACACCTCGTCCGTCTGTATCGCTCCCTATCGGTAGTACCCGGTTCCATGACGGTAAAGGGGCAGAGCAGAGAGGGGAGGTGCGAGTGGATGGGCTCGAAGATATCCCTTCGACAGCCGTGACTCCGTCCAGAACAAATTGGTGTGGAACAGGGGTGTGTGGAAGCGAAGAGGAAGAGTTGGAGATCGTGACATACCCTTCCTGCTTCACGATCGACGTGAAGGTCCCCACCAGACCCTGGGTCTTTCCCTTCTCCAACTGGATCCTCGTCTTGACCTAAACGCCATATACACAGCGCGCACGAGCATGTTCCGTTGAGCGTTCACGTTCATCGTTCGATGATGCAGCAACACTGATACTTACGACATCTGTTGAACGACATTAGCTTCGACAACGCTCGACGTAATGAACTACTCACCGAGAGGGTAGAACGTCAGAATTTCAGAAATCCCAGCGATTGCCCCAGCAGCAAAGTTCGCCACGAAGGGTAGAGCTAGATTCAACTCCTAATCAGCCTCCCCGGATTCCCCTTCGTCATGATCGCGTCACGACGCACGCTTAGGCTTGTGTTCGATGGTGGACATCGCTGCTTGCTCGCTGCTCGCTGTCGACGTCGGCGACGAGGAGAATAAAAATTTGGAGGAATGTCAAGGAAGGAGACAAGGAACAGACCCCGCAAGTCCGGGGTGAGGCCTATCGCAGGATTTCGGGTGCTAGACCCGAAGCGGCGAACCGGTTCGAATTCTTGGGTGTGGGGAAAAACAAGCGCCGGAGCCAGTCCATTTTCTTGGCAGGCTCACTTCACCTGGATCGGATGAACTGATCCGAACCGTGATGAGCCACGCGACCCGCGTTGTCAGCACTGGCAGCTGCAGTCCATGTTGCCCTCGATGCGCGATGGTCTACATCCACTCCTGGCAGGAGTTCCAAGATGCCGCTGAAGCCCTGTACGAGAGGGATCCCAACAAGGTGAGCACCTTGTATAGAGGGTATTGTGTTCGAAGTTGACCTGCAATTTCAAATTGTAGACGAGGTATTGCGTCAAATGGCGGGCATCTGAGGGAAAGCTGGTGTTGAAGATTACGAACGATGTTACAGTGCGTCTTCCTTTCATATCCTTGCCATTAGACCGGGAAGATTGAGTATATCTTCGATGTGTAGTGCCTAAAATTCAAGACATACTCCTCGATCTTCCTCAACCGATTCGAAGCCCTCAACCTCGCCCTCATTGAGAAAATGCAGAACAGGAAGAAACCGCCCGTCGTCCTCGCGCCTCCTCCTGTTCCTGTGGTCGTCGATACCCCCGCTCCAAATGCTCCGGGAACCTCGACGCCCCAGATACAGAGTGCAGGGCCAAAGGCTGGGGGTGTGAAGAAGAAGAAGGGGAAGAAAAAGTAGATGAAGAGGTGCTGCGGCGATGGTGGGGCTGGCGCAGGAAAGCAGGGATAGATGGATGGGTGGGTGGAGGGTGGGATTCCAGGGGAAGGTGCGTATCTCTATGAATAGGATGACCGGGAGAAGAGCTAACGATTTGTGGGTTAGGTCTGGGTACGGTGATACTCTATGATAATCCTGTAATCGACCTGCTATTAACTCGGGGTAGAAGAGACCCCACCAGCCCCATCGATTCACCAGAAACTATTGCACCAAGTCCACTTGGTTTCTTCTGGAATGGTTGGTACCTCTGCTCCAAGCCACGCACAGATATACTACAATCGGCTCTGGGATGCAGTGGTATCGATCTGAGGTTAAATTAGCGCCCGTCTCACCAGGGTCGTCCGTCTCCTGGGTTCAGTCGAGCCTCCGAGGCTTCGATATACGCGTATCGTCTGGTTCATCCTCTTTGTTTTCATGTGGTCCACCGTCGCTGTGCCGACCCCAAAATACCCTCGTGTGCCCACCACTACACCCACCCTCGGTCGGGTCTCGACTCTTCCTCTCCATGTGAAGGGTGCCGGTGACGCTCGCCACGGGTGCCCGCTAACCCCCATACTGGCTGAAGTCACTATATCGTCCTTCAATACAGACAGTACTCACATGGCCCCACCCAAAGCCTCGAACCGAGGCATCTGGGCAGCTTCGAAGGGTCACCTGTTCACCCCGGGTGACGTTATGACATTCGCCGCTCACATTCCCATCTCCCTCAACTCTATTCATATCTGCTTGGGCTCTGGACTTATAAGAGGTGACCATTGGGTTCGAATGTCACACGATTGAATCCCTTTCCTTCCTGTTCACTTTCTTCGAGTCCTTCCTCTTGTGACGGGTCCGTCGGTGGTCGTCCTCCCCCTACCCCTTCGTCTCTGCGCTCGCTACGCCCATCTTTCCCGATCCCACGCGACCACTAACTGCATCGTGGTGTATGCATTGGGGGATGATGCAGTGCGTTGACAGAGATGAGGACGAGGCCTAGCCGGTCGATTGTTCGCCGGATGAGCAAATGAGTGAGTGTACGCACCGTTGCCTTGGCCTCCTTTCCTTCCCTGTCTTTCTCCTACTACCTTCCTTCGTCCTTGTCCCCCACTCTCGGAGACCCCCGATGAGAGGGGAGAGATCGTCCTTACACACATGATGTGCAAACATTACCACAGTCAGAGTCCGGCTCAACGAAGCCCGGACGGTGATATTTCATTCAAAAGACTTTGAACTGATCCTCTTCTCCTCCTCCCTTTCCGTTGCCTCCCAGCCCTCCACTCACATTGCTAATTTCAAAGGTTCAAATCTTTAGATGACCAGGCCCGATTTTGGGCTTGTTGGATTGCACATCCATTAGTATCCATAGTCTCTACGGTGAGTGCAAGCCTTCCTCTATGATCCGATTCGACCCTCCCTCCCTCGTATTCAGTCCTCGTGTTCGTACGAGTCTGTGGGACGGGGGCAAGTTGTGATGCGCATTGTATGATTTACCCGAGTTCAGCCTTTTAGCTTGGGCTGCGCGGTGGAGACGTTTAAACTCGACTCTTTCTGATCTCTCCTCCCCTTCTCGTCCTTCTCCATGCAGCTCATACTGACCGTTCGTTGAACAGACTCAAATCGTCGACCTTATCGTGCAATGGCCCCTGGGCTTTTAGAGCGCATTCACATCGGGCTGTATTAGACTACCCAATCGAGTGAGTCCTGTTCCGCTTTCCGTCCTTTCTACGCAGTCCTTCCCTCGGCCTTTCGTCGAACGGCGGGCCTACATGCGATTCAACCCTACAATTGATGCGACTTGTATTCGGACTCCAAGTCCAGGCTTGATACGTAGTGAGCTACGCGGGCTGGACGAAGCCGACTTTATCACCTGACATCTGAATTTTCTGGGTTCTTGTTTATTTGTCTTCGATTGAGCCCTCGCGAGGAGGCGTGCTTAGACTGACGGACTCTCTACCTACTCCCACAGGCTACAGGGATGCCCATAACCCCACGTGGTGGATCAAACGCGATACGAGTCGGGTGTCACTGCGCGATCCCTCCCTCTTAGTAGTGTACGGGTGATGCGAGCCAGGCCTCTCGCATACCACCGAATCCTACGACCGTTCTCCCCCTCGCTCAAGTCGACCATAATGCCCCTGCCTCTATCTTGCGGTCTCCGGTGAGTACCCGTACATCCTTGCACTATCCCTTCACGACGCCTCTCGAGGCTGTTACCCACACATGATGCGAAACCTGGAAGCAGAGTCCGGGTCTTAAAGTTCGAGACGTATTGAAATATCATCTTACAAGGCCGCTGGGCGATGGCTGCTTGCTTTACCATCTGACATTCGAAATTCCGATTCTTCTTCGCCTTCTCTCTGTCGGCGTCGCTGGGTTCACGGTATATGGAAGACTGACGAGACGTTTGCTTCAAGGTCGTGACGGATGTCGCCCAAGTTGGCTCTCTCGCGTTAGAAGATGAAGGGACTTGGTTTATTTGTGTCGCTCAATGGGCTCGTACGAGATTAGGTACTCGCCGAGGTGTTAGGCCCCTCTGTATTACATTTTATACACTGAGTCGCGTCAAAACAAGGTTTAATGCGTCCCGAGATATTAGACACCACTTCAGAGGAGACTCCTCCTTTTACCCCATGCACCAGGCGGGCTGCGCCGCGGGTTGGCCCCTGAGCACGCTCCGCGCGAGCTTTCTTACCTGACGACCAGAACCGATCCAGAACCGACTTCAAACCCAAGTCTGACCTCTCCTATTGCCGTGTCTAAGATCGAAGACCTACAAAATTGTCGAGTCGACCAAAGTGCGTCTGCTTTTTCCTCTTAATCTCTCCCCATCCTGATTTCCTCCTTCCGTGTTCTCCTCCCCCAGTGGCTACTACCACACGATCTTCATTCAAACCCGCGTTGCGATGTCTCCCTACGTTCCGTCCGAGGTCGAGGCGAAGCACTACCTCTACGGCCTGCCCTCTAACCCTCGCCTTGTCGCTCGCTCCAGCGCCGACGTCTGGGTGAGGCCGACGGGGCCTGAGGCTTACCTCGATCCCAAGGAGCTGTCTCCTCTCGGCGCGCATGATCTCACCAGCGTGGTCTGGGAGGGCACCGTAGGCCCTTCGATGGAAGAGTACCTGCGCGAGAAGCAGGTGAAGTGCTCGTTCATGACCCCCCTCCGCATCGGCATAGCTGGCCAGCCTTCCCCTTCCGCCGTCATCTTGGTCGGTGTCGACCCTGGCACTCTCGCTGCTGACGTTGGCATCGAGCACGCTCTCCATTGCCACTCTATCCTTGTCCAGAATAATATCAACGACATGCACGTCATCATGTACGAATCCAAGTCCTCCCCCTCTGCGATGATGTACAAGCCCGCCATTAGCTCCAACCCCGCCGCCATCTTCCGCGAGCCCTTCGCTACTACCCTTGGCATCCCCATTTGCAACGCCGATACCCCCAACATCGAGGGCACCGGCGGCTTCTTCTTCATCGACGCTGCCAAGCCCGATAACTTGTACCTCCTCACGGCGAGACATGTCCTCTTCCATCCCGGCAACGAGAAGAACGAGCTCTACCAGTTCCGCGAAAGCAGTAGTCAGTCCAAGAGGTACGTCTTGCTGATGGGAGAGGCCGCCTTTGCGACTCGTTGCATGAATATCGAGGCTGCGATTGGTGCGAAGTATATTATCATCACCCAGCTCAACCGTCGTTTGGAGATTGCCGGCAATATGGAGGACGAGGACGATGCCGCCTTGGAGCAGAAGGTGGTCAAGGCCAAGCTGGAGGAGGCGACTGAGGCAATCGCAGCTTTCGAGAAGTTGCTCTCTGACGTTGACAGGGATTGGGAGAAGGAAGAGAATCGGGTTATTGGTCACGTTACCCTGTCTCCCCCTCTCAGTCTCGACTTTGGCGAAGATGGCTTCACCGATGATTGGGCCGTCGTCCAGATCTACCCCTCGATGATCGCTAAAACCAACTTCATCGGTAACGCCATCGACCTCGGCTCCGTTGAGGTCGATAAACTTACTGCCTGGATGTGCCCCAGCCCCGCTAACCAGAGCTCGCTCAAGTACCCAGGAGACCGTCTCCTTCGGTTCTCCGGCATTGTCTCCGACCAAGAGATGTGCAGGCCTGACTCGAGGAACAAAGACCACGACGACGACCCAGTCATGATGGTATTGAAGAACGGGAATACGTCAGGCCTCACTGTCGGCCGCCTCAACACCATTTGCTCTTTCTCTCGCATGTACTTCGGAGGCGGGGCCGGTAAGATGTCGAAGGAGCTCAGCGTGTTGCCTCGCAACTCGAAGTCCGGTCCCTTCTCCTCCCCCGGAGACTCTGGGTCCGCCGTCGTTGATGGGATTGGCAGGGTGTGCGGTATTCTTACTGGTGGAGACGGTGCCACGGACGACTCCGACTGCACTTTCGTCACGTCTATCAACTTCCTCATCAAGCGCTTGGCCGACTACGGCATCCGTGCTAACATCTTACTCAACCTCTAAACTCCACGACCGCTCGTCCCTTCTGTATGCCCCCCTTTTATCTATCTTTCTTCTCTCCGTCCCCCCGCTTGTTCCTTTCCCCTCCAGGACCCCGCTCCTTTTCTTTACTTTTTACTCCCCTTGTTCCACGGACTTGTCGTCAATTTGACTAGTCCTTCGTACGGTACTCGTGCTCGTGCTGGTCGAGACGTGGCTCCTTACTCGCCCCGATATTCAACTCTTACTTGATCGTTTACGTTGTACTTGTATTCAATATGCGCCTTTCGAAATAACAATGTCACTTTGTGTCCTTAAATTTTACGGTTAATGCTAGTAAACACGCTACGGTTTAGGACAAACTGGTATACCGCATATCATATTACTTCTGGTAAGAGGGATACTAGGAATCCGAGAATGCAATAAAGGTTGGGATTTACGGGGAGCCACGAGAGGCCACTGGGCGCAATTTCAAATACATTTTCTCACATCGGAACCATGAGAGAGCATGGCAGACCATGGGCGCCCAAGTGGGGGTTCTCACTGGGAGTTAAATGTACCCTTATAGTGCTGATCACATACCTTGTCTCGCTACTGAACATTGTTCCCACTATCATGTCGTTCACGAGCTCTCACTACGACGGCAGTGTGGAGGCTTTGGTGTATAATCCTGGAGTAAGGCCAATAGTGTCAGCAAAGGCTGTTCATCTCTCTTACATGCCCCGTATTGCAGCAGACGCAAGGGAAACCCCCACCGCCACCGCCAGTCCCAGTCCGGCGCTTAGCGCGCGTCTAATTCCCCATGATTTGGGCGCGGCAGGGTCCATCAACATTATCCTCAAGCTCGTTGCCAAGCTCACTGCCAGGACATTTGTGCCATCCTCACATGGAGCGGCACACAACGGCGAAATAGTCTGGCTGTAGCACCTCCTCCGTTGTCCCAAGCTTTGCTAAATCTCGTTTCATGGAGAACGTCGCAGGAATGCATGCCTTGGGGAGGTATTATGCGGGCTTTCCTACTTGACTTGCCGCCAAGCGGTGGCATATCTGAGTCTTCGCAAAATACAGAGAGTATCTGGGGCACTGAGGCTGGCGATTGGGACTTCATAGAACGAATTTTGGGCCAATTCATGACGTAGTGTGTAGGCACGCGTGACCTGTCAGTGTGGACGGCGATACACGGGTGATTAGAGATCATCATCTTGGTCTTTTACCACATCCCACCAACATGACCGGGATACGCGACCAGCAGAGTCTTCCCCGGTTCATCTGGGCCACCCTCAAAGACATCTGCCAATTGCTCCTTGCGTTAGCTCTGCTTGTAGGCCTTATTCTCCTCATCCCGACAAGTATTGTGCTGGCTCTTGGGATACTCCTCTTACTCATCCCCGTCGCCACCCCACTTCTCTTTGTTCTATATGCTGGGCCATGGCTCAACGATCTATTTCGACGCATGGTCGAACGGGACGTCAACTCGGGGTCCTTACCCCGATTGCCCCCGGAGATACTTCAAGAAATCTTTGTCCACTGTTGCGACCAGGAGTACATCGACTTTTACCATCACTTCTCTCTGGAGCCAATCCAAGAAACCCGATACAATACGGTGTATGCCCTCAAGGGTGTGTGCAAGAGATGGAAATTTCTTGCAGAGACTACCCCGGCACTTTGGCGAAGGATTCGGTTGGGGAGCTGCGGGTATATACGAGGTGCAGAGAGCGAGCAGGTTTTTCGATCTCTTCAACACTGCACAAGCATGATGGAGCAGGTCCTCCTTCCGCGCTCGGGACAGCTCACCCTCCAAGTACAATTCACCCACTGTTGCAACAGATTTCATCAGCGCCACTCAGGATCTCCGTGCATGCATACAGAGTACACTCTACCCCTTCTCAAACTTCTTGCTCAGCGAGGCCATCTCTGCACCAGCCTAGAAATTGTTGGCTGGGGCGATTCCCTGGGTGATACGCCCCAACTAGACGTTGAGAACCTCACCCAAATCGTGTCTTCCACCGACCTTCGACATCTGGAGGTTCTCACTCTAAATGACGGACCACACCTGATCGATCGCGCCTCTCCTCAGCCCTGCAGCTTGAACATTGCCCACAAAGCGCCCAGGCTAGCGAAATTGGTCTTATTGGGGAGGGATCCATGGATGCTGGGTAGAGGAGGTATAATAGAGAACCTCATCATCCAATGGGCCCGAATCACCACGCTGGAACTCGATCTCGGCCCTCATCAGGATTTTCGGAACAGCTCCAGGCCCGCTCCCTTGGTCGACGAAGTTGCCCAGGTCCTTCGGGCAGTTCGTCATAGCCTCACCCATCTCTCTTGGAGAGGAGATTGGTACTGTGGCGACGATCAGGAGAGGATGATGGCTATTATTTCGGCCTCGAAATTACCGGAGATATTTGGTGGCCCTCAGCTGGTCCTATCCAGTCTACATTCGCTGACGCTGGCGGACAGGGACAACCAATTCCAATTCTCCACTATATTCCTTCCCAGACTTCTGTGTCCTAAACTCAAGGTGCTTCGGGTGCTGCTCTGCACTGGAGACCGGCACTGCGGGTACAAGTTGCGGGAGACGAGCGTTGCAAGGTCGCCCCCTATAGACGGCCTGCGGCAGCTCTTGCACTCGAGCCCCAACCTCCGACGGGTCACCATACTGCACGCTGGTATATCAGGGTTTCGATACGAGTTGGAGAGCGATCATATAGGGAAGGGATTGCGGGGTACGATGTACGGATACCTCGTTTTTCATGGTACCAGGGGGGCCTTGCAGAGTCAAGTTGCGGATAGGCTTGGCCGGGATGCTGGGCTTTCATCGCGACACTCCCTCTCCTCCCTCTCCCAACACTCCCCCGATTTAACGAAGCGCATACTATCCAGGATAGCGGCCTTCGTCCCGTGGTATACGTACTCGACCGATACTCAAACCGAACCCCGGTACCAAGAAGGTGCGGCTTGGTTGGGGCTGGAGAAGGAACAAAGGGCCATCCACCTTACGCGCCCAATCGCCAAACCGCTGCGGGAGATATTAAATTACAAATGGGTCAGGGAACCGGGTTCTCTCCTCCCACGGACCTTTGCCTTCGTGGAGGATATCGCCCGCGATGCACCCGTCAACCCAAACCCCGGCTGTTGCGCCCTCATGGATCGGGCGCTTCAAAAGGCCATGCCTTCGAAGGATCTATCTATACTGGCTAGCATCCTTGACTTGGTCAGGTGTCCTGAAAATGGTTCGCCTGTTCATTATGGCCTCGACCCTCTATCCGATACCTGCATCTTTACAATTGCTGTACCTCTAACTACCCACCCAAAGTTGTGCTAGGGATTCAGATATCTTCAGTAGTAGTCACACATGCTCCTCATGCTTCCATGATTTGGCGCTGCCAACCTTCCTAGTTTGCTGATGAAAAATGTTACCGTTCTATCTCTTGCTTGCGGGCCATTCGAAGTTGGGTTGTAATGTACTGATTGAAAATGTACCTATATGTAACTCCCCTGACATGGCAGTGATCCCGAATGAGAGGGGGCGAAGCAGGAAGGGCCCTCGGGTTTCATTGTGTTCGACTCTCTATTGACCTTGCAACGACCAAAACCCGAGGGTGTGTCTAGAAGGAGAACACTCCCGCCGCACACCGCCCTGCGTCTTGCTTCCGCAGCTTTTCTGCTAACGAACCTAAGCCGCCAAAGTGCTCAGTGTTGCCACACAAATTCGTCGCATAAAGATCGGAGCTCTGAGCGAGTATCGGGGGGTCCTATTTTGGCGGGGATGGTGGGTTTCACTGGGCTTGATCTTAAGCGCATCTTTTTCTTTCCCTGTTCTTTCCTCTTTAATAGAGGAGGCGGCGTAGAATCAAGTCAGGTCACTGTTGAAAACACGTCCTGCAACACCTGGTCCCAGACTTAGTGTGTCACGAACAGTTCAAGCTGTTATCTTATCTTTGTCCACGTCCCCGAACTGATGAGATCTTATCAGTTCCGGTCTTCCTCGTCACAGAGTTGTGTTGAAGTCTCTTTGCCAGCAACCACGACCTTCAGACTCCACTCTGTGAACACTCCCGGCGACACCTGCGCCCTCCCTCTCTCCGTTTAGCCCGTCGTGCCTCAGGCATCGAGTAGTTTCCAAACCTAACTGCCAAATCATTGTCCGCGTTGGTTGACAGCATCAATCGGAGCCTACTACACTTGTACGGGCAGCGACGAATCCATTTTTTTCTCTGCTAAAATTGCCTTATTTCAGACCATTACACCCGAACTATTCATCCCATGACTGGAAGCTCAGATGAATGCAGCTCCCCTGGGGCTGGGGTCCTCTCCGACCCGAGCGGGCCTTTCGAAAGGATTCCCGTTGAGATCCTCCAGGTCATCATGTATTCCTCCGTCTTCTCCATCCCCCAGTCGCAGGACGACCCATCTAGGGAATGCGACGAAAACGCTTTGATTTCCATGTCAAGAGTTTCCAGGAGCTGGCGGTCTGTTGCCCTGGGCACCTACGCCCTCTGGGCGCTTCTACCCAAGATCGCCCTCCATTCGGTGCCGAAAGACCGGGAGGAAAGTTTATTCGAGAGGTTGCAGCTTCGTCTCCTTCGATCAGGGTCGTTTCCGTTAACCTTCTCGCTCGAAATCAGGAGGTTCGTGTTTGAAGAGAGGCCCACGTTCGCGACCAAGGTTCTCTCGGCGCTGACTGAACACTGCCCACGGTGGAAGGAAGCCGCCATACTGCGTATGCCCCCTGCAGTCTTCCCAGAGTTCAACTCAGCAACGCACGGCAAACTTCTTCTTCTCTCCAGGTTCGAATTGACCTTCGACCGGGATCGATGGCTATGGGACCTCCCACCCGACGACACGCCAGAGCCCATTATCCTCGATTTGTCATATGCCCCTCTCTTAACGTCTGTCAAAGTCGACACAGAGAATGAAATGGTTTGCGCTTTCGTACCCCAGCTTCCTCTGGTCCAGCTGGAGCACTTCAGTGCGAGCCTATACCACCCTTCCACTTACAGCGACCTCATCGGCGCCAGCCCTCCCAACTTACAATCCCTGCGTTGCCACCTCAGAACCCTGAGCCCCTCCCTCCCGACAACCACTTCCACACTGCCCCGCCTTCAGGTTCTGCACTTGACAACCTACGGCGCGGACGATCTTTCCCTCCATCGCATTCTCGACCACCTCGTCACTCCATCATTAGAGGAAATTGCCGTCGCGTGCCTTGACTTTCAAGGCGAGCATACGTTGGACGCCCCCATCCACATGAGACTAGGCGAAGGAATCCTGTCGCTCATCCGAAGGTCGAGCTGCCGTGTGCGCCGCTTGGATCTAGTCTCGGTGAGAATTCCAACATCCAGTACATTGTATAGGGACTTCACCTCGCTCCTCTCGCCACACCTCACCCATTTGATGATTTACTCCGATTCCCTGGAAGAGCTCAGCAGGCTCGTCGTACACCCACCCTCCTCCCACAGTCGAGACATATTCCTACCCAGTTTAAAGATTCTGGCGATTTATAATGTCGCGGAACCGGGGCATGTTGACCCCAATGCTGCGGCGTCGTTGCTGGACATTATTGGGTCGAGGACCTTGCGTCAAGACCGGGGGACCTCTCTTACAGGCGCTGTTCAGCCCCTAAAAGAAGTGCATTTCGGGCCGTTCAACCCGTCAAAGATGCAACGCATCCTGGGTCTGTGGGAATCCCGCAACGCGACAGACACATCCGCAAGCCCAACCTTTCGAAAGATTCCGAATCCAGAGCACGCCGAGCAGTTGGATAGTTTGGCTATGAGGGCCACTACGGCTTTCTTCTCTTCCACAATCTACGATAAGTCCTCCAAGATTTGCAACGAGGCATGCACTATTCTCGATGACATCGAGGCCGTGCAAGTGTCGACTTGCAGCACCCTACCCTTAATCGTACGTACCCTTCGCAGCCACGACTATGATACCACAGTGCTCACAAACATGATTTTAGCGGAGGAACTTCCCATGGATGATGAGGCAGTGGTGCATCCGCTTGAAGCAGGACCGCTTCGAAGATCCACTCTGGCCCATCATCGAGAGCATAGGGGATCGCACAAAGAGCATACTGGAGAGGTGGAAACCACATTTTATCGAAGATGTTCGCACCTATCCTTACCGATGGGAGCTGGGCAACCTCCCATTGATGGGGGACTTTGGCCAAATGAGGTGCTTGTGCAATACATCGGTGACGGAAGGTAAGTTTGTCCCGCCACCCAACGCGGAGCTACACTAATTCCTCACTCTCCTTAGACGATGATACTTTGTGGGAGTATTTGATGGAACACCAGTGGGTCCATTCCTACAGCCTACTCTAGTCTGATCCCTCTGGCTGCTCGTGATATGGATGGGCCCAAATACGCCTAGCTGCAACACGGCCGACACATTAATCAAATTCCACTCAACGTCCAGTGTATGTTTGACAAAGTGACCCGATTGATATTGAGTAAAGAAGCGGATCTGCGCTCGCCTTTCACGGCAATTGGAAGAGTCGAGTCCCAGTGCTTCCCCACAGAGGCTAATTTAATTAGTATGTTACCGCCTCTCCCGGGAAGGAACTTCGCGGCGTTCTCTTGCCCAATTATGTTTGTGAGGGATACGTGAGTGTGCCCACTAGAACCTGTCCACTCACGTCGCCCTGTCGCCGCGGTCAACGACCTCTCGACACACTACAGCGAAAATTTAAGAGTATTACCAGACGCTCTCCACCGCTGTGGCACGATGTCCTTTCACGGAAGCGAGAAGATCGTCGAGAAGCTTCCAAAACAGAAGAAGCACGGACTCGCCGGGGCCCCAATCACCCACACTCTCAGTAGAGAACGGGGCCTGGAGGGGATCCCGCACAGCGTAGAGTGATCTATGAAGCGCGTTGGGATAACCGTCTGCTTTCTAAGACACGCCATGGCTACATGGGAGGGTTTCAATAGTCCTTTCCGAGGTAGCGAGGCCCCTTCCGCGAGCACAGACTCCATTAATCTCTCTCCCAGCGCTATACCCGGGTGTGTCAGTAACGTGTGCAGAAAGCCGCACCTTTTCCTAGCTTGACAGGAGACACGGGTGCTAGGGAGTCCTATCAAACCTTGTGAAGTGTGTTACGAACAACAAATGCGTATAAAAGCTAGACCCTCGCACTCTGGCTCGTCATTCGAACAAAGCCTCACTGTTCACTTCCCAGACTCCAAACGTATCAAACATGCAGTTCAAAGCACTCGCCGCTCTTTCTTTCGTCGCTGTTGTCGCCGCCTCTCCCCTCCCCGGAGGCACTCCCGTCCCCACCTCGCAGTGCAACACTGGGCCTGTCCAGTGCTGCAACAGCGTCCAGTCCGCCAGCTCCAACCCCGTCCAAGCGCTGCTCGGATTGCTGGGCATCGCTGTCGGGGATGTTGACCTCCTTGTTGGTCTCACCTGCAGCCCCATCTCTATCATCGGTCTCCCCGGTAACAGCTGGTGAGCTGGAAGGTTACCCTCGCCAGACCGCGTAACTGACGCAGCATGTTATCACAGCTCTGCCCAGCCTGTTTGCTGCACCGACAACAACTTCAGTATAACCTCTTTCTTTCTAACATCTGTGTTCATGGCTGACGGTAACCCTTGCAGACGGTCTCGTCGCCCTTGGCTGCTCCCCGATCAACATCAACGCCTAAATCCAGCACCACCCACCACAAGCGTTCCAACCATCAGCGAGGCCTGCAGTGTTTCTTTGGAGTTCTGGAGCTTGTCATTATACCTGTGCTATCACTGTCGTTACCCATCATACTGGACCATATCTGATTTATTGTGCTCGCACTCCGTGATGCTGTTTAAGCGCCCAAGATCGAACACCGCCACCTTGAGGCAGCCGCGGGAAATCAAAGTCGGCTTTTGCTCAAATCCGGTGCCACCTTAGCAACTCCAAGTTGCACTCCGTCGTGTCGCAACATGACCTACCTCTATCATCTAGCCTCGAATTTTCCTGAAACGCTGTTCTCTTCAATTACCCCACACCAATGGTTCATCACGATCCGGGTACAGCCGTCTCCAGTGACTCGGGCCAGAACTGCAAAAGTCCAGGAGAAGCTCAATAAACCCCTATCAGCTATCGCTGTACCTGTATCCACACTCCTTTGGCCAATTCCAGTCGGCTTTCCAGTTCTGTGTGCTTTGAATCGCCTTCTTGATGTCGGCACTCAAACCCTCCGAGATACCTCCAGGCATCCAGGAGTATAAACATGCATAATGCGGCTCTGCCTCACCGTTTGGGATACGTACCCCCCATGGCCGCGATTGTGAAGATAATAGGTCTGGTCGTAGGGGCCATAGCTATGTGTATCATAGTCGTCCTGTTGGCGACTGCGATTCGGAAGGCTTGGAGGGCAGAAACTACTGGCAAGCTCAACATATCCTAATAGGCGACGAGCACATTGCGTTGACAGTGCATTCAACAGGGCCGCCGCTACCAATCTATAGCCTCCCTCAACGCCGACGTACTGATCCTGAGCCGCTTCCTGGATACGACAGTCATCGGCAGACTCGATTGCTCGCAGGAAGTGGGACGATCGGCGGTGGGGTGCAAGCCGCCATACCGCTTGATGCCCCAGAGCCTCCACCCCCGTACTATCAGCCGACAACCCACCACTCCACCGAAGGTGGCGACAGGGACGTACGCTCAGTCAGATGGCCTTAAGAGTGGTGCCCCCTCGGGGCGAGCTTCCGCGGTTCATCGCCGATTTCGACCATGCGGCCTTGCCTAAATCGCCAACACCCGTCCAACCTTCGACCGTCGGTTGGCCTACACCCGCAGATGCAGTGAACACCACAGCACTTAGGGTGCTTCTTTCTGTGCTCCTCCTTCGCAATCAAAGCAGATGCTATGCTACTCTTTCTACAGCCTAGCGGAACTATTATATCGGGCCTGGAGTTAGGCACCAAGCGGGAGTATAAGTAACGCCTGTAGTTGCTGCGGGGCTTGTGCTCGTCTTGTATCCATTCCTAATTCATCCATGCCCGTTGATTCAAGGGACGGGCTCACCTCTGGGACATTATCTGGCGAGGGTTTTGTGGTTTCCGTCAAAGGGGCTTTCCGCAGCGCCAGAAAACGCACACGAAACGCATTGGACGCCGACGGCAATGAAACCGCTGGGAGTGGTGAGTGCTTACCTATTTCGATATCGGTGCTGCCGGTTTCCGATTATCGGGCCATTGCGATTTCCAGCCAACAGTGTGCCCACAGACAGTCTCCCTGCGTATCAACGCCAAACAAAATCCAACATCACTGTGGACCCCAACATCTCTTACGATGCCCCCGACACAGTCGGTCAAGACCTCGCATACCACCTCACGGGCACAGACGGATACAGTCTAGCCTCCCCAGCCAACCTCGTCATAGGGCCCGACAGCCGCAGCATGACAATCCGGGAAAGGACGACCCTTGTTCAAAAGTATTTGGACGAATTGGATAGTCTTACGGCAGACGCTCTGGCAGGAGGTTATCCTGCTCATTCAGCGGAGCTATTTAAGACCAAACAATTGGTTACGACGCTGCTTGTGCTCACCAACGTGACAGCACCCACGGTCGCTGTTTCTGAGGAGTATATGAAGAAGGTCGGGGGTTTGGTTGCCATTCACGAAAGGATGGTCGAGAGACAGAAAGAGCTAAACACAGGACGATGACATAACTGGTCTATAGTGCGATACGCATCAATTCATTTCAATTGACTTTAGCGCTCGTGGCTTCCTTTAAGGCCGCACTAGCCCAACCCTGACTCGGACACAGAGATTTGAAGTGCCTAAAGGGAGTGAGTCATGGGTTGGAGCTTGCTATGCCACTTTCAATTGTGCAACGTCTCGCCCATGTCAGCCTCACCTTCTGATACCAAGTCTACCGACGCCTCCAGCAGCAGTATATCCCGATCGAAGGGAAAATTGGTCGCGGCGGTCAAGGATGGAGCCCATGGTTTTGGCAGGCGCGTGCGCGACGCGTTCTCTTCTACAAAGCCTTCGCCAACCCACGGTACATACATGCTTTGACCAACGCTAGTGACTCGAGTTGACGGTGTCATTTTGTTACAGGCGAAGACCGTCCTCCGGTTTACAAGCGCCACGATTCTGCAGGCCTACCTGGTGCTCCCCAGGTCTCCATCGACTACTCCTATGCCTTGAACCCGGAAACCTCATATCGCATCACGGACACAGGAGACTACGAGCGCGTGGGCAACTCCCAAGGGCACCCCAATCTCGTCATAGGGCCCGATCGTCACACAATCACATTCCGCGAGAGAACCTCGCTCATCGAGGTGCACCTTAGAGAGTTGGATCAACTCACCGACGACGCGCCGCCAGGAGGGTACCCTCCCCACTCGGCTGAATTGTTCAAGACCCTCCAGTCAGTCAAGGCCATCAGCGTTCTGAGCGATATTCGGGTGCCAACCCACGGATCGAGAGAATATCTGGAAAGGATACAGGACCTAACTGCGATTCACGAGCGCATGACTGGGATGGAAAGAACCTTGGTAGCGGCACAGGATCTCGAGCGTAGTGGTTCTGGTGAGCCTTCAGGACAGTCTGATTCGCAGGAGTGATGTAACCAGTCCGTACAACATGATACTGTCAAAATGGGGTATTGGCATGCGAGTCCGGTGGATGTCCCTTAACAGCAAAGAATGGGGTAATATGGTGCCATGAGGGGTGGGGGCGAGAGGGAAAACCCAAAGGCTATCGAGCTAAACGACGGGGGTCGACCGCGGCGTTCAAGCGGGCCCTTGTGGAACCCAAGAGTATATCGGGCCAACCGAATCAGACGGGATGGATCGACACCTCTTCGTGTCTTCAGGGCTGCCCAAGGTCGCGGTGACTGGTGATGGAGGTATGTGCTCACTGCTCACCCTCACCTCAAGTTTGTAGAGCTGGGTAGTCTCACGGCAACGGCCGATTCGGGTGGTTACCTATTCAAAAACAAGGCAATTAGCCACGACACTGCCCTCGTTACCCGATATCAAAGCGTCCGCCGCTGTTATTGTGAGGGAGTGCTCGGGTTTGAGGAGATTGGAGTTTTGGCTGCGATCCATGAACGCCTTACGGTCACTCAGGTGGAAGTCGGACGTTGCGGGAAGGCCAGAAGGGAACTCGTGCGTTGAGACCACTGATGTGGACACTGGAGAAACTGCATTCGGCTGCTCGCCTACCTGCCCAACCGGGTGCCCAGTTGAGTAACAGCGTGAGTTGGGAATCTTGCTTTGGGTTTGATGTAGAACGAACTTGAAGGCTGTGTCATGGCACGACTCTCCTCGAGTCTCAACAGCTTTGCTGGACTATGCCCTTTTAACACCGCGCCAGGAACGTTATGGCTCGGACCCAGATACTTCCAGAACCTTTAAAAGAGGTCAGCCATGCATCGAAGGGCGGATGGCTGTGCGAAGTCTTACCCATGTCGGTATCTCCCTCTGATTCCAGTTTTCCAACAGGTACTTCCAACAGGCGCCCACAATCGCGGGCCACATTGGTTGCGGCAGCAAAGGACGGAGCTCGTAGTTTTGGTAGACGGATACGCGACGCGTTCTCCTCCCCGAAGGATTTGACAGTCCATAGTAAGTATTCTGCCTCTGGGCAATCCGTGTGAGCTGTCTTGATAGGCGCGCACTCTACTACAGGCGACCACCTCCCAGCCTACGACGGCAGCCATTCCACGGCCCTAGGCGCTGCCCCCCAAGTCGCCATCGATTATTCCTACACGCTGAACCCAAGAATGTCATACCGCATTGCGGATACTGGGGTCGACAAACCCGTCGGCACCGCTCAAGGACACCCAAACCTCGTTATGGTACCTGACCGCCACACCATCACTTTCCGGGAGAGAACATCGCTCATAGACAAACACCTGAGCGAACTCGATCGACTCATCGCTACGGCACCGGCAGGAGGTTACCCTCCTTACTCGGTCGAATCGTTCAAGATGTCCCAGTTGGTCAGGACCATCAGTGTACTGAGCGACGTCAAAATCCCAACGCATGCGTCGAAGCAGTACATGGAGAAGATCGAGAGCCTGATCGCGATCCACGAGCGGATGGTCGAGATGGAGAGAACGTTGGGGGCGGGGCATGGAGCTGCAGGCGAATTATTAGGGGAGCTCAGCGCGCAGAAGTGATGCAAGACATCTATACACCTAGTACTGTCAAAATGGGGTATCAGCGACCGAGTCTAGTGTATGTGGATAGAGGGACGAATTGGGGAGAGAGTAGTACGGGCCATGCAAAGCGAGAATGCGAAGAGAAATCCAGAATCCATGGCTACCGAGCCATGCGAGAAGGTCCAGCCACGGCATTTGATCGAACCCTCGCAGGAGGCCGAGAGCTTGCCACAGCGCTCGAAGAAGATGAGGTGCCATCAGCCATTTCCACATCTTCAGACCCAGCCAACTCCTCCTCAGGTATAAGGTACTCAACGTCCTCGTACATGTGAGGGAAGAGCACAGCGAGCATATCGTCGATCTTGAAGATGAAATCGCCCTTCTGCGTTTTCTTCTTTGTCGGAGCGTCGATGGCGTTCTGGTCGTTCTCCTGCGAGAAGGAAGTAGTATCGAGGGTACCAGCGGCTTTGTCTTTGGTGTAAAGTGATAGCCCTTTCCGTGCCGCGAGATCGAGGATGCTCCGTTCGACAGTGTCTAAGCGGGCGTAAGTGACAATCAGTATACCCGGACGTGTGTTTTTATGACACAGGAAGAGAGAACGCACCTTCTGCGTAGTAGCAGTATACCTCGGTCGGACGTGTCTGACCCATGCGGTCAATTCGGGCAATGGCTTGGATCTCGAAACTGTGATGCACAACACTCTCCAACAGGAAGACTCGAGAGGCGCAAGTGACGTTTAAACCAGCATTTTCACGTTCGCTAGAGATGAAGTCAGCGATTGGGCGATGCGGGATGGTTGGGTTAACTCACCCATGGAGCAGCAGTACCAATATATCAGGATCGGTTCTGAACTTCTTCGCAGCACTTTCGCCTTTCGACTTCTGGTCGATCCTGAGGCATCTGATTCCGTTCGAATGCAGAGCCCATTCGACGACTAGGGTTCGTCATATTAGCATCTGAACAGCCCGAGGGAATCTTTCAGGATGGAAGGAAACTTACTGTGAAGGGAGTCCGCCCACGCAGAGAAGACAATACTCTTCGCCCCAGGGTCTTCCGTCTGAAGGTGAAGTAGGTGTCGGACCAAAGTCTGAATTTTGCTACCGAAGTCGCCCAAAGATTCCATTTTCTCGATCCTGTTGAAGACTTCCGGGTCTTCACGCCAAAGGAGAAGGTCAGAGGGATTTCGCAGAGTAGAGTAGAAACGACCTACCGATGAAGTTGTACTCTATACGCCTGGTGGATTGAGGTGCAGCTTGTCCATCGAGAGGCTGCTTTGGGGCCTCAGCTTCAGCAGCATTCACAGTGAAGCGTTGAACGGTATCCGGGTCAATCGCAACCCTACACACCGGGCATGTCTTGCCTTCACGCCTTTGTAGCCATGCCTTCATGCACCCCTAAATGAATGTTGAGAAGGGACCAATGCGATGAACTACTTGGAGCCACTCTTACCTCACAGAAAATGTGTGCGCACTGAGTGATGAAGCCACGCAGGAAGTCACACCGACATAGGATGCATACGTTCTCCTCGTCCTCGTCCTCATCCACTGGCACACCCTTATTGTTCACCAGATTTACCAGGTACCGATGCCTCGCCCGGTTCGTATTGATCTTCCCCTCCAATTCTACCCTCTCCGCCAGACAATCCTCAATAGCATCATTGAGCGTGGGGTGTTCCCAGTTCACGTCCGCAACGGAGTCAGATATTTCTTGCAGCTGCCTGAAGTAGAGAATACGCTCGTTGAAGGCTTTGCGGATGAGTACGAGGTCGGCGTCGAGTTTGTCGTGGAGTTGGCTTTGGGTGGACATGAGGCGACGGATGTCGGCAACGGCTTTGGTGACGATCTCTCGCTCGATCTCGTCTTTGTTTTGGGTTAGGCGTTGGAGTATGGCGTTCAGGTCGACCATGACCTGAAGGCCCGGGTAAGCTACCAGCCTGTCACAAACGAGGTGAAACTTACACTCTTGATAGCCCTCCCATACAACTGCTGCAACAAGTCCTTCCTCTGGTCCGACAGGCCCTTATACATCACCTCATGCTCAGGCTGAAGCTCCACATCATCCACAGCCATCATCATGCCACCCTCCTCCAACGCCTGCGCCGCCTTCATCGCTGCCTTCGTATGCCTCAGCTTTTTCTCCCTGACATCGTGGGCTGCCAACAACGTCCTTTCGTTCACCAATGCCTCACGGCGATCGGCTAACAAAGCAGCGTAGGCTTGCATGTAGACCTCGGCTTCACCTTGGTTGTCAAGATTGCGCTGGTACTCTTGCCCGTCGCCTTCGTCTGCGTCCGATTCCTTGCCTGTCAGCTTTTGGGTAAGAAGTTGTACGATCTTGACGCGCCATTCGACGAGGAGCTTGGATTGTTCGTTAAGGACATTTTGGATGAGTTCGTTGGCTTCCTCCATCTGGCGTCGGGGTTAGTGGACATGAATGCGGGTGGCGGGGAGAGACGTACGAGGTCTGCCGACCGAATCCCGCCCTTCCCGAGATAGGGCAACCGAATCTCAAGCTCCTTCGCATTGAATCTCTTCTTCGTCAAGTCCTCATCCAACTGCGCCATCGCCCTCGATGCATCGTCCTCCGATCCCTGCAACAAATCCTTCCTCAACCTCTCCGCATGTTCGTACGCCTCATCCTCGTCCTTACTCCTCCCAAGATTATGGAACAAATCTCCCATCAAGAACTTGATCTTGTGCAGAATCAGCTTCCCCTCCCTCAGCCTGCTCTTCAACGCCTGCGTCTTCGCCCTGTGCTCCTTGCCCGCGGGGGTCTTTGGTAAGCCTCTATCCTCCACATTTTCTTCGTCCTCGTCGTCAGAATCATCGTCCTCGACATCAAAATCATCGACCGCCCTCGCCTTTCCCTTCCCTTTGCTGTTCGAGGGTTCTGGGATATTAAGGCCAGGTTCAGAGCCATAGGCAAACTGGACGGCCTTCGCTTCAGCTTGTGCCCGACGAGCCGCAGCTGCTTCTTGCTTCAGCACTTCGCCTTTGGCTCGATGCTCGGTGAGGAGAGTCTCGATTTCCTTCATGTGGGCGCCGATGTCCTTCTCCGCACCTTGGAAAGTCTCCAATGCGATATCCCTTGCTCGTGCGTTGCGCCCGTTCTGTTGGACAAGCTGGCCGTATCGCACTGTCAGTTGGATCTATAGTCGAGCCGGCAGAGTTAGCTGAGGGACGGGGCGATGTAGAACGAAGAATACGCGTGCCTTGGCTTTCCAGTCCTCCATAATACTCTTCCAATTCATATCTCTCATATTCTATCGTCCATCAGCCCTCTGTTAAATCGGTGCCAAAAACCCACTCACCTCCAAGACCTCTTCCATACTCTTCAACGCCCCCCTCTTAATCGCATCTCCCTTCTTCTGCAACTGCCCAACCTGCGGATGCGTACAGATACCCCTCAGCCTCCGGATGCTCGTCCTCAGCACCGCCGCATCGACTTCCCAGCCCTGGGAGGCCGCGACCCCGCGGGCGTCCAACCCCAAATCGAGGAGGATGGCTTCAAGTGTTTGGTCGTAGACGTGCTGCTCGACTCTGCCGAGGGAGATGGGGACGAGGTACCGCGTTTGTTGGGGGATGGTGAGCTCGAGTTTGACGCTGGCTTTCGTGGTGCTGTAAGAGGACGTCAGTTGAGCGAGGAGAACAGGAAGAAAGGAAGAGAAAAATACCGGATGGTGTAGTTCCGGATGAATTGGGCGAATAAGTGTGCGAAACCGGGTTTGATCAGGCGTTTCCAGAGCTTTTCTGACCCTACCACGCCGAATACTCGAAGGAACCTATCGGGCGCGTTGGTTAGATCCCGACTACCCCGCCGCAGATCGAACTCACTTCACAACGTGGATCAAGTCAGCGACTTGTGCCCGAGCAGGCGTTCCCGACACCGCATACGACGAGAGTCGTGGAATGAGCGAGACCATATCCCTAGAGGCGGAAGTAAGAATCATCAGAAACCCCGAAACGAAAGGGCTGTAAAACATACTCAAGCTTTGCTCCACCAACCATCTGCACCTCGTCCATAATCACCCTATTCCACTCAACCATCACAAGGGGACTCCTGGGCCTCTCGATATTCACATACTTTACGTCCTCCCTCCTCGGCCTAACCGGCGGCGCCCTCGCCACATTGAAGTCCGACCTCAGCACCTGGTACGTCGTAATCACCACATCATACTGCTGGACGAAGTCACTCCACTCTAACATGTTACCCTCCGCGTCCTTCGTCAAGTCCGGGCCCGCATCCACAGGCAGCTGGGGCTCCTTGGCCTTGGCCTTTGACTGCCGGGCTCTCGACTTGCGTTTGAGCTTCCCAGCTTTAGCTTTTTCGAGGGCGACTTGCTTCTTCTCTTCTTCGGCCTCCTTGACCGCCCTCTTTGCGCGCTCTTCTTCGAGCTTGGTGCGCGTGATGGGGACTTTGACTTTGGACCACCCGTCGTACACGAGAACTTTAAGTGTGGGTGCGTGCGCTGCGATCTCGTCAACCCATTGCGAGGCGAGAGCCGGGGGAGTGACGATGAGCGAGGTCTATTGGATGTCAGGGCAAGGTCCCGAAGGAGGTGGAACAACGTACCTTGACGGCCTTGACGTTTAGGCGCGATTCTGGGTCCCACCGGGTCACGGTTGGATTCCTCGACTCGTCTGGGGGGTGAAGGAGTATCAGTGATATCATCTCGAGCGTCTTGCCCAGCCCAGGCTCCTCTGCCAGAATTCCCCCAAGTGCAACTGGTGGCTCTCCCGGCGGCTGAGCAGACAACACCCCATTCAGTGGGTTGTAGTGCCAACTGTGGTCCCCCCCCGACACCGGAATCCAAAAGGTGAACTCGCCCAAATATGGGTTTGGCTCGATCTCTCCCCGTCGAGTGATATCCATGCCCTCTCTGTGTAGCAGCCACCCCACACTGCGACGCTGGAATGGCAGCAATGTCGGATTCAAAAGATCGGGCTGCATCGCGTCATCGACCACTGGGAGCAAGCCCGGCGCTGGCTGCAATATCGAGTAGAAATACGCGATATTGACGTCGTGGTTCGCCTCGCTCGGCTTCGGGGCGTACACATGGCTCAGCAGCCTCCTCTGCGCCTGCTCGACGAGGTCAAAGTGCCGCCTCGACTCCTTCTGCGAGAGCCGGCGGAAGATGTGTGGCAGGCACAGTGACACGAGGAGGGTTAGCTGGATGTGGAAGGAGGAGGCGTCTTCGACGAGGAGGGACGCCGAGGCACCGACCGTGGCTTTCCCAGCGCGCACGAGGGTGGTACATGCGGAGATGAGGTCGACCGAGAGGGTGGTGTAGTCGTCGTCTTCTGCATCGACGCCGTCATGAACTTGGGGCACGACCATCAGCCAATCTTCGCCCGTAGCGACCACCCGTCCGTCCAGCTCGCCGAGCTCGACTGCGCCCAGGGAAAGCGTCGTCGGGGCGTCGAACTTTCCCAGCAACTCTAGGAGTTTGGGGTGCTTGTCTGGGGTCAAGCCGCCGTAACGCACGTCAAGCACATGCTCCAGGACGGCCGCAGTCTCCTGCATATGTGACTCGTCCACTTCATCCAATCTGAACGCCTTTGGCTCGGGCACAGCTGGGTACGGGCTGGCTTGAGAAGGGGTATGGGAACCGTCGGGCAGCTTGGTGCGCTTTTTGGCTCGCTCAGGGCTCCCTGTGTTCTTGGAACGCTTCTTTCCCGCGCTTATCGCGTCTTGTGGGCACTCCTCCTCAAGGACCCGTTCGAGCAACCCCAAATTCAAAGCCGTCATGAGGTGCGAATGACCGTAGGTGGGTAGGTATCTCCCCAGCGACGTAGTAACGGTTTCATAGTGAATACTGAGAGTTTCGAGCATGAAAGTGAAAGGAAGGGAAGCTGGAGAATAGAGATGGTGGTGGTAGAGGTTTAAATTAGTTCTCTGACGCGCCTCGCGCTCAATTTGATTTAAGCGCCGACCAAATGGGTGACTAAGCGCCGGAACCGAAATGTCACCGCAAGGCGGGCGTCGGGCGTCGGGAAACGTCGGGAGCGGGGCGGGAATATAGAAACGAATCATATTGACCATATTACTACTCATTAGCTACCGAGGATGCGTACAGGAAGTGCGGTTGACAAGATACTAGTACATTTTATACTTTCGAAGAGGAGATGGAAGCAAAATTAGGACGAGTCACTTAGATTAGTTACGAGAAGTGGGAAGAATTTGGGGCTCGTCGATGGTCGTGGTGCGCTTCGTAACTTTGGTGGTGATGTAAGTGGGCTCAGCCGCTGCGGGGTCAAGTTTAACAAGCGGACGAGGGGATAGAAGCTGTCGGGACTCACGCTTCTGTTCGCCGAGGTGCAATTCCCTCTCGAGGTCGCCGGCGACACCCTCGACCTCCCGGGTACACTCCCCGCCGACCAGAACCTTGTTAGCGATCTGATCTTGCAACACCCCGCCCTGGAGAACCCCTCCACGGTCGACAAATTGGTCAAGTGGAATAGGAGCATGGGTCTGAGACTGGTGAACGATAGGAGCCTCTTGGGTCACCTCACGAATCGGAATCTTGGTGTGAAGGTACGCCTGCTCGACCACTGCAACGAAGCTAAGCCGCCGACGAGAGTAATAGCCGAAAGATTTACTCACCATTCTTCTCGATGACGGGCTGTATAACGTGGTGAATGTGGTGATGAACGTTCTCGGTGACGGTCGTCCCTTTGTCGATAATGGTGCGCTCCTTAGCACTGTGGTCGACGCTATCGCGGTGCTGGCGAACTTGACCTTCGAATAAGGTGTTGTCCTCAACCTTGTTGACGTGCTGCTCCTCGATGGTGGTCAAGTTATGAATCTACAACACGCTGATCAGACCAGAGCTCGCGCGCCGGAAGATCCTGATATACTGACGTTCTCGCGGTGAATTTCGGGCAGCCTCTCGGACGCAAGAATCGGCTGAGTGTGGTGCTGAACGTGGTGAACTAGGCATAGGAAGTAAGCGTCCGTCTCAAATTAAAGAAATGAAAGAC
Organism: Coprinellus micaceus; assembly: GCA_951394405.1. NCBI lineage: Eukaryota > Fungi > Basidiomycota > Agaricomycetes > Agaricales > Psathyrellaceae > Coprinellus > Coprinellus micaceus. Next base: position 754,151 of record OX596341.1, on the reverse strand, counting down.
GCACTGTGACGCTCATGATCCATGATCCTCTGGACATCCTCAGTTTCGAGATGACGGACATGCTCGTGGGTGACGGCTAGCACGTCAGATGGTGAGCGCTACATTAAGGACCAAGGAGAAGGAAGTGTAACATACGATTCAATTGGCTGGTAACTTCCGTGGTATCGCCAGAGGGCATGACGTCGCGCTTGGAGTGGCCCGAGTCGTGGTGGCGGCTAAGAACTAATCCGGAACTAAAAACCAGGGTTCGAAACGTTGTAAAAAGAGACGCACCGCCAGTATGGCCAGTATGGCCGAAGTGCTCGCCATGGGAATGGGAAGAGGAGAGCTGTCCGGAGTGCGAATGGCCGACAGGTGCACCGTGAGTTCGGACACCGGAGCTATCGCGAACCTGAGAGCCCCCCATGGGCTGTCCGGTGGAAGAACCGGGGGCGGATATGACTGTCGGTCCGACGTTGATGTCCTCCGCGCCTAACGTGCGGCCCTTCGTGCCAGGTCCCCCGGAGGCAGTCTGCTCAAGGCCTACATAAAGTCCCCTCGTGAGCGTACACCAAAAACCGGAAAGATGCGATGCTTACCAGAGGTACGAGCACCGGACGAGAGGGACCCTCCGAGGTTATCCCCCGTACCGTACCCAGATGCACCCTCCCTCGCAAGATCCTGTTGGGCTTGCCCCTCAGCCGTCCTCCCTGAGGTACCGACTCCGGTCCCGGAAGGCAGCCTGTGAGAGGCGCGATTGGAGTTGGTTATGTGAGCTGGGTCGTTGAGAATATCGGGGTCGTACGTCTTGTTAGGGTCATAATCCGCGTTCGCCTCGGAAAGGCGGCGAGAGGCACGACGAGAGGCGCGGGTCCCTGTCTCGGTCGTGCCCTGCTGGTCCTGACCCAGCATGGACTTAACCGTGTCCCCAATACCTGTGGGACCTCGATTTTCAGTTCAGAGATGAAGGAAAAGTGACCGTTACGCACCCATGGTTGAGAAAAGCTAAGATTTGTAGATCGTTGAACTTGTGCGGAAGATGGAAGATGGGTTAAACGAAAGGGCGATATGAAACCCCCTGCAAATTGAGATTTCCTGTCTAAATACACTGTCTCGAATGCGTCATGGTATCGAGACACGAGCGCCATAGAGTCGGAGTAATCCCAGACACGGTGGCATTAATATCGGCAACCCCAATGTCTAGGCACTGGATGGAATCGGCTGCCCAGCACGCTGAGAGGGGCCTGAAACCAGTGGTGTACCCCGCTAGCTGGCTAAAAGCTCTGGAGAAGTTCCTGCCGGTTTGCTGGTGGATGACGGGGGTGATGAGGTGGTGGTCGTGAGCGAACAGTCGGGAGTTAGGAGTGTCGGGGTCTCAGTGGGAGTTTGACGCGGCAGAGTTTGCCGATGGCGATCCGGGCCGCGGGCGCTTATCGACGATGGCCCTCCAAACGCGTAAGCGCCGGTCTTCTCGAGCCAGACCGGGCTCCGTATATTCCAGAAGAGGGTTTGCATAGTTTGAAGCAGGGTGACAAGGAACATAAGTACGGTCAAAGTATGGTACGTGACTGCATGTGCCAGCCAACAGTCCCATGGCCACCAAAGTGAGCTTGTTATAGCTCGCCACCCCGTCATGTGTACACGACATACGTGGGGGGATCTCTCTCCTCTTTCCTTCTATCCTCGGGTTCCCTCCCCTGGGCTTGGCCCGCCCGTTACGTGAAGCCCTCTTGGGAGGGTCTGGCACCGGTGTTGCCTGGCGGGCCCTCAATCCATCCGCCTTTTATGGGCTTAACCAGCTCTTTTCTTGTCACCTGGTACAATAGGCGCTGCACCTGCAGGGGTTTCTACATGGGTAGGAGCCACATGTGCTTGCGGACCTTCATACGCTGGGAGCTGGTCTCCCATCTCGATGTCTTCCGCGGTTGGTCGTCCGGTCTCTCCCAAGCCAAGCGGCTTGATAATTCCAGCTTCAACAAAAGTAAGCACAGTACAACAGTAAAACAGAGCAACAAAACTCCACTGAAAACGTACCTTGACCCGCGAGCTGCCGAACCATCCGACGGTACACCCAGACACCCAATACGATGATCCCAACTACGACCACAGCAGCAGCAATGGAGCAGCCGATGATGATGCGTTTGAGTGAAGCCTTGTCGTTGCTCATCGCCGTGGGGGAGAAATGTCCTTCTCGACTAAACCATGTTCGTTTATATCACGTTCGTGGCAAGTTCGTGGACGCCCGTGAGGGCTTGAAGCTGTGAAATGGCCACAAGGCTTCCTGAGGTCGGGTTGCAGAACGCTGGTCACTGTTCGGAGGCACTACACACCTTTCTGTGATAGACAGGCTTCGTACCACATGGTCACACCACAATCCTGGGTTTGCTTGGATATGAAGCTGAGACGAGTCTTCACCTGTCCTTCGCAAGGCGGTGCACGCTCGGTGTAATTAACTTGAATGTTGTTCCGCTTCGCTGGACGCCATGCAAGCCTGAGTGAACGGGGAGAGCAGAAATGCGGCTCCGCATCTTCATCTACGAAGCGATATTGTAAGAGAGCCAACCGGAAATGGTATACCTGCGGGAGCATGTTTGAGTGTCCGTTCTGACTCCGGAAGTCGCCCATGGTACCCGGCGTCCGGGCTATAGAACACGGCGAAACTCCTCCAAAACAGCATTGTTAGTGGGCCGTTGAAACCGGGACCTGGATAAGTTGAGGGAGGTCGCACTGGATGCTACAGACGTGCCCAGACGTCACACAGGGAGCTCAAGGGCGACTTTCGCAGTGTTGTCCCTGTGGTGGGACTGGGAGGGGTTCAGAAGCTGTTATAGCTGTTATTAGTTAAGCAGTGGAATACAACTGAACATCATTATGTCGTGAAAGGATTATTGAAGGGTACTTAAATAACGATATAGACGCGCACCAGATGGCTTGCGCCAAGTATACAGTATCAACGTGACATGTTCCCCTCGTGAACCGTCGCGCAAAGTCCTTGAAAGTGAAGTAGTACCGACACTCGGGGACGGTTAGATTTTGAAGAATCCACGATCTTCAAGGTATTGGTGATGTTGCCTCGCATGTCCTCGAATCGCAGCGTCCACGCCACGCCTCCAGATAGGCGTCCCAACCTTCAGATGCCATTTATCAGTCACTAATGACCTTGAACAAAGATGGAAAAGGGACCCACATATGAAATGAAGTCATAGACGGCTTCAACGACAAAGTTGACTCTAGGTGCAGAGCCACGCGTTCCAGCACGGAAAAGATCGGTCAAGAGGTCTGCCGATATGTGGTGATCCCCTCTCGCAAAGCCTAGGTTATTTATGTGAATAAGGGCATGTCAACACTTGGTGATGACATGGCACACGCACCTTTGAGCATCCCTAAGGCGGCCTGGTCTGGGGTTAACCCGTCATCTGTGCCCTCAATCTCCTTCACAACGTCCGGCTTGGACTTGTTCTCGTTTTCGTACCCCGGGCTGTATATTGTTGGGGGGAAGAATATTTGCACGCCAATGTCGTAGAGCATGAGCTCGGATTGCAAGGTGTCCGCCAGACCTTCGAGGGAGCAGAACTTTGTCAACATCAAGTCAAGGGGAGGATAATATGGAACGAACCTCGTAGAGCGTGTTTTGGAGGGGCGTATGACGCATAGCCAGCAAAGGACATGTACCCAAGCATCGAGCACACCATACAAATCTTTGCACCCTTCTTCCCCTGTTTTACCATCATCTTTGTAGCTGCCTACCTGACTATCAGCATGAATAGAGACCATTATAAGCTGCGCTACTCACATACACCGTCCATGCTTGCACCCAGTACCCATAGTCCATTCCTTCTTTCAAGTCCTGTTCCGTCATCTCCACGAACCACATCGGTTTCGACGACCCCGCGCAAGAGAAGACGGCATCGGGAGCCTGTCCGTCATGCGCCTCGCATGCATGCTCCAACGCCTCTTTCGCGTCCGACGCCGAGAACAGGTTCGCTGACTTGGCCTGGAGGATCTGGGAGGGGGAAACACGGAGAGCCTAAACCGAATATCATGTCCAAGTTTGGTAAGCGCCCAACTCAAACACAGACGTGCAACGCGTACCTCCATCTCCTCAAGCGACTTGTCTAGCCTCCCTTGATCCCTGGCCACGATAGATACATGTGCGCCCTTCGTGACGAGCAACTTGGCTAGCGCCAAACCCAGTCCGGCGCTTCCTCCCGTCACGTAACAGTGCTATTGGAAAAACCGTGTCATTACATGCCATTTCTTAGGCGCTCGTCATCGCTCACCTTTCCGTCAGGATTCCATGGCTTCTTGAAGAAAGACGACCAGGTAAACAGCATCCTGAGATGGGAGTAGGAGGTGAAGGTAAATGAATTGTACCCAGCCGTCACTGCGTGCTATGAATAACTTCGTCGCGTGTTCCGGGATCATGCCGGACCCGCCTGTGTGCGCTTGTGTGCGCGAACTGTCGACGCCAAGCCCCCTGCTTCGACCTGGAAATGGACGAAGTGAGATGCAGACCAACAAGAATAAATCCGGGCGACGTTATCAAAGGCGTGGCTTTAAGGGAAAGCCCAGTATCCATGGGCGCTCAGGTCGGAGGGTCGGCAATATTAAGAACTCCAGGCATCTTGAAAGTCCTTCGCGATTGAAGTTCAAGGTCTCAGAGCAGAACAACACTTGAAGCGTATCCTAGTCACTCACTAGCGGAGCGGTAAATACGACGTACTACCATACGCACCCTGGGCTCAATGATGTGGCTTCGAAGCCCCCTTTCCAAACATATCGCGTCCAGAATAGTAGTAGGCGGGACGGGGGATATTTGGCAACTCTGTGTCCTTATCCAGGTATGCAATGGTGCTTGGAGGCACAAACCCTGCGCCTGTTTGGTTTCCCCAATCAGCTGGAAGCGCGTATGGTATGTGGGCATTATCTTCTCGTGGGCGCCTGTTTCCTGTGGGGAGCAGGGACGATAAGACTGATTTTTGGGAGGCCGTGCGAAGAGAGAGTTCTATATACTCACCAGTATCCGCGGTCTCTCCGACTGTTCCTACAGATTTACGTCTCCAAAGACGGCCCACAAAGACCCCAGCTATCACGAGGGCCGCCAATCCGCCCAGGAAGGCACCCAACGCGATCATGAGCTGCTCGCGACCCGACCTGGCACGATTCCCAGACGTGAGGGCCATGTCGTAAATGGGTGCAGGGGTTGAACCTTCTGCCAAACACCTCGAACGCGATCGTTATATATGCATATCGGACATCGGAATCAGAGAAGGCCATAAATGATGAACCTTCGAGACAGAAGCATCCCTTCTCAGAACCGTCGCCCCATGCAGGAACTTACCGAGAAAATGCTATTGAATTTAAGAGGGAAGATAGCGGAGCAGGTTTTGGGGACTGGACACAGCCCCGGGACGACGGGCGCCCATTGGTGAGCCCCATTTCAATTTCACGTCAAGAGACTCAGGGACCAAGGGAAACTCGAACTCGAGTACCGGCACGGGAAGGTGGAGAATTTGAAAGCGTTTCCTCCGAAACGATGCTTCAACGTCGTAGAGCAGAAAACGATCCGCAGCGTATCCCAGTCCCGCACTTGTGGAGCGCCAAAGTAGTGTATTAGAACCCACACCCCACCCTTAAGGTCCAGGAAGCGGGTTGGACGCCCCCTCTCCCAGAGTATCGCGCCCAGAGTGGTAAGCCGCGGCCGGGCGTGGAATGTTGGGCAATTCTGTGTTTTTATGCAAGTATGCGACAGTGCTGGGAGGGACGAATCCTGTCCCTGTGCGGTCACCCCAATCAGGTGGAAGCCTGTATGACATGGCCCCGTTAACGTCTTCTCGTTGCGGCTGTCCGGCCACTGTGCCTTCATTCAGCAAAACGACTGTGAGTTCGGGGAGCTGTGCAGGGAACTACCATGCATTACTGACCAATATTCCCTGTCTCTCCTCCCGCTTTAAATATCGATCTTCTTCGCCACGAACGACGAAAAAGTACTATAGCTATTCCAAGGGCTGCTAAACATCCGAGGAAGGCGCCTACGATGATGGGCACCTGAGAGCTGCGTTTGATGTTGTTCCCCAACGTCATGTCGTAAAGGCTGCTGGGGCTTGAACCATTCGCTCATGATCAGCACCTCGACCGCGTTATATACGAATATCAGATATCGGAGCCAGAGAGCCGGAGTCGATAAATCATGACAGAACCAAGGCTTCTTGGAACTGTCACCTTGTGAAACGCACGGCGAAAAGGCGAACGAAGGAGGAATGGGGGTCAGCAATCCCCTGCCATTTTAAACTCCGACGCGACGCGGCAAGAGGTGTCCTCAATTTATAACTTTTGAAGGGTAGATATTCGCGACTACTTTGTAAGGAGAAAATGAAAGACATCGTTTATAAGAGAAAAAAACTCGGAGGTGGTAAGAAAACGGCGGGCCAGGTAGTCGGGAATGGGGTGCATAACACGAGAAAGTATGGGTAGATGGTGAGGGCGACGTTCCGAGGTCCGAGTTTTTTGTAGCAGTAGCTTAATGGAATGAGAATATGAAAAAATTGTGAGGATAACTTGACTCAGAAAAAAGTTATTAAGAAAGTGGTACAAAGCCCCTATTTCCCACTCAATGCGCCGTTTTTCGTCCCGTTTGTCCTCATCAAGTCGAATTAACAGTACTACAATATCATACAATCGTGTAGCTTCACATTATATCCCATTTACCGATGCTCTAACCCAAGGGGATGCTCAATCGTCGAGGAGACGGAGGTGTGGGGTAGGAGATAGGGGCCTAGGAAGGCACTCGACCAAATCGGGAAGGTGCCGTTTTCCTGTGCACGCGAATTTCAGAGGGGTTGCCGACCCCCAGGAGGAAGGTTAGTTCCAGCAATGGAACCAGACTACGCCAAGAGATCACAGCCTCTACCACGACGGGCGCCTATTGTTGACTTCCATTTTGCCAAGACAGAGACTGGGGCATGACCTCGACGAGTGGCACTAGAAGTAGCGTACATGAGGGTATAAGGATAGAAAGAAGTGACGCGCGTCGACTTGAGCTGCGAGGCAGCAAGTAAACGAATTATAGAGATGTCCAAGAAGTATACTGAAGGAGAGCCTGAGCGTCGAAAGGTTCAAGAAAAATGAGACAGAAATAGCAGGTGGGAGAACCCTCTCAAACCGCCCGTGGCCCCGTCCAGGCCTGATACGAATCTCTGGCAGACCCTTGAGGAGGCGGGGGCGCCTGAAGTTGTTGGCCATAACCCCCATTCCCTGGCCCTTGTCGGCCATACTGTGCGCTCTGCGATGAAGGTGGGTGGTGGGCCCCAGCGTTGTGGTGACTCACAGGTGGAGGCTCGTCGACCACCACACCGCCATACGCATCCTGACTCGGACGGCTCTGGTGGTAATACCCCAAATCAACCTCTTCCCCTGACGTCGTTGTGTCGGATAACGGCCGCCCAGGCCCAGAGGACGATGCACTCTGGTTTAAGCCATTTTGGTGTTGTTGGTACTGCTGCTGCTGAGCGCTAAGGCCGGGGTTCGTAGGAAGTGGAGATGGGATCGCTGGGGTCAACCTCTGGTTCTCCTCAAGGTCGTAATACCCCTGCTTCGGAGCCCCCAACTTCGTTTTAGACATAGGGTACTGGTCCCGTTGTTGGTACTCTGCGACACCGAACGCCTCGCCGAAGCTCACCCGGCGCTGATGTGGGTGCACCCCGTAGTGCAAGTTCTGCACCCCAGAGGCGGAGCCTTTGGATTCGACACTGCGTACATCATTGGGAGCCACTCCTTGAGGGTGCCTCGTCTTGCCGGTGAAGAAATAGCGGAGAGAGTAGCCAATTTCGCGGATGAAGTCCACTGCGCCAGGTTTATAAGGCTGGGAGTTGCCGTGGAGAGGAAAAGAAGGGCGTACTGTAGTTGGCCGAGTCCCATAGAGGTCTCCAGATACTCGTCGCCTTCGCGCCGTCGGGTCGCTTGTACTCTTTGGCTGTGTATGCCCACCACATTAGGATGGAGAAAATCACCATCTGCGCTCAAGTTGTTAGCACGCCCGAGGGAAGAACGGGGGGAAAGACCCACTTCGATGCAAATAGCCAACGCGTTGAGGCCATTGGCGATATTTGTTGTTGTCCAATATGTCGTTTCTGGACCGGCTCAGCTCTCGGTAGGGAAAGGTGACCGTTTAGAGGACATACCTTTGATAACACGACCTTGCAGGGCGTTAAACTGCGGCTGTAAGTTGAGCGTTCAAGGAACCGGGGATGGAGATACGTACGACAAACATTTGGTAAAACGTGAACATGACGATCAGCTTGATCGACAAGAACTTTGCAACGGGTCGCTTTCCCTTGAGTTCCTCGGCCATCAGACCATAGAACACAAGGAGGCCATAGAGAGCGATACTGCACATGGAGATCGTGAGCAACTCTGAGACGGATCAGTTCACGAAGAACGCACCTGATGCTGACGAAGTTGACGCATTCGATGTACACCGCTGCATACTTGTAGGTATAGCCCTCGGTATGGCATAGCACATGGTAGTGCTCGCAGACGATCCCAGCGATTGAGGCAGCTGCAACCCACGGGAATTAGCGCTCGCAGGATATGGGGATTCGAGAAGTCGTACCAGGCCTAATGATGATGTATTGTAAAACGGACCACTGGAGACAGTTAGCACGCCGCATCTCGTAGGTTAGGAGAACACGAACGGACCTTAACCGTATACATGAAGTAGGCTTTTGTGGGCCTATATCTCCAGCAACAGAACTATCCTAGTTTCAGTAACGAAGGGCGTCTTGTAGGGTGCACGCACGGGTATCGGCAGTGGTCGCTTGTCCTTGCGCTCGATGGCCTTGTCGGGGGAGCTGCCGCTAGCAGTGGCTGCGACGTATTCGATGATAAGGAGGCTACGGTGGGTCAGCTCCCTGCGTTACAGGACAATAGTCGGACTTACAGGAATGCACTAAGCGTGATAGCCTACTTATCATGAGCTCGATGACGGAGAGCAACGGCTAAAGAGCTCACTTCATAGGCTACGGAGCAAGAGCATTAGGCTTCGCCATGCGGGAACCGCAACTCCACTCACCAATGTAAATGAAAGAGTAGTATGTGTAGTAGCGGAAGAAACGGTAGGAAAGGAATGAGATGATGGCGTAAACGGGCGGCATAAACAGAATACGAAGTCTGCATTGAAGGTGAGTGCTGAGAATCATCTCCAGGGTGAAGTTACACCCACATCTGTCTCTGCTGCCTTGGATTCGTGTAATTCCTGCACACGCCAAAGCCTCAGAACCCTATTTCTCTGGAACCTAGCAACAGCACGCACCGGCAATGCTGCAGAATCGAAATAACTGAAATGATGACCGTCTTCACGCCCTTCAGTAACGCCACTCCTGCTCCAACTGAGATTAAACGCACCAGAACTGAACAGCCCCCTGCGACTGCCCACCCAATCCTATGAGGCTCCCAATGGATGCCATCAGCGTCCCAGAACTTGGTCTGGTCAATGACAATCTGATTTTCTGAGGATTCGCAAGGCATTGCGGGGTCCCGCGGCCAGATTCTGGCCTGCCAGAGTTGAAGGTGGTGGTAAGAGAGTAAGAACTGACGCCCACGACACCCGACGACCCGAGGGCTGCGGGTGTGATGTGAAGTATTATTTTGGTCATATCCCCATTTGACGGTTGCCCCTATTATAAACTCATATCTAGAAAGTGATGCACGACTCAAATTCATATTTGGTACGTTAAAATGCCCAGTGAGCGGTTAAAGGTACCCTCATAGTGCTGATCACATACCTTGTCTCGCTACTGAACATTGTTCCTACTATCATGTCGTTCACGAGCTCCCACTACGACGGCAGTGTGGAAGCTTTGGTGTATAATCCTGGAGTAAGGCCAATACTATCAGCAAAGGCTGTTCATCTCTCTTACATGCCCCGTATTGCAGCAGACGCAAGGGAAACCCCCACCGCCACCGCCAGTCCTAGCCCGGCGCTTAGCGCGCGTCTAATTCCCAATGATTTGGGCGCGGCAGGGTCCATCAACATTATCCCCAAGCTCGTTGCCAAGCTCACTGCCCGGACATTTGTGCCATCCTCACATGGAGCGGCACACAACAGCGAAATAGTGTGGCTGTAGCACCTCCTCCGTTGTCCCAAGCTTTGCAAAATCTCGTTTCATGGAGAACGTCGCAGGAATGCGTGCTTTGGGGAGGTATTATGCGGGCTTTCCTACTTGACTTGCCGCCAAGCGGTGGCATATCGGAGTCTTCGCAAAATACAGAGAGTATCTGGGGCACTGAGGCTGGCGATTGGGACTTCATAGAACGGATTTTGGGCCAATTCATGACGTAGTGTGTAGGCACGTGTGACCTGTCAGTGTGGACGGCGATACACGGTTGATTAGAGATCATCATCTTGGTCTTTTACCACATCCCACCAGCATGACCAGGGTACGCGACTGGCACAGTCCTCCCCAGTCCATCTGGGCCGACCTCAAAGACATCTGCCAATCCACCCTTGAGCTAGCTCTGTTTGTAGGCCTTATTCTCCTCCTCCTGCCATGTATTGTGCTGGCTCTTGGGATACTCCTCTTACTCACCCCCCTCCTCATCCCGCTTCTCATTGTTCTATATGCTATGCCATGGCTCAACGATTTATTCCGACGCATGGTCGAACGGGACGTCAACTCGGGGTCCTTAGCACGGTTGCCGCCGGAGATACTTCAAGAAATCTTTGTCCACTGTTGCGACCAGGAGTACATCGACTTTTACCACCACTTCTCTTTGGAACCGATCGAAAAATGCCGATGCAATACGGTGTATACCCTCAAGAGTGTGTGCAAGAGGTGGAAATTTCTTGTCGAGACCACCCCGGTACTATGGCGAAAGATTCAGTTCGGGAGCTTGCATACATGGGGTGCAAAGACCGAGCAGGTTTTTCGATCTCTTCAACACTGCACAAGCATGATGGAGCAAGTCCTCCTTCCGCGTTTGGGACAGCTCCCCCTCCAAGTACAATTTACCCACCGTTGCAACACATTTCATCAGCGCCACCCAGGATCTCCGTGCATGCATACGGAGTACACTCTACCCCTTCTCAAACTTCTTGCCCAGCGAGGCCATCTCTGTACCGGCCTAGACATTGGTGGGTGGGGCGATACCCGGGGTGATACGCCCCGACTAAACGTCGAATGCCTCACCCAAATTGTGACTTCCGCCGACCTTCGACATCTGGAGGTCCTCACTTTAAGTGACGGACCGCACCTGATTGATCGCACCTCTCCTCAGCCCTGCAGCTTGGACCTTGGCCAAAACACGCCCAGACTAGCGAAATTGGTCTTGTTGGGGAGGGACCCATGGATGGTGGGTAGAGGAGGTATAATGAAGAACCTCGTCATCCAATGGTCTCGACTCACCACCCTGGAACTCAATCTCGGCCCTCATCACCGGGAGAGCTTCAGGCCCGCTCCCTCGGTCGGCGAAGTTGCCCGGGTCCTTCGGGCAGTTCGTCATGGCCTCACCCATCTCTCTTGGACAGGAGATTGGTACTGCGACAATTATCAGGAGGGGATTATGGCTGTTATCTCGGCCTCGAAATTACCGGAGATATTTGGTGGCCCTCAGCTGGTCCTATCCAGTCTGCATTCGTTGACGCTGGCGGACAGGGACAACCAATTTCAATTCTCCACTATATTCCTTCCCAGACTTCTGTGTCCTAAACTCGAAGAGCTTCGGGTGCTGCTCTGCACTGGAGACCAGCGTCGCGGGTACAAGTTGCGGGAGACGAGCGTTGCAAGGCCGCCCCCTGTAGACGGCCTGCGGCAGCTCTTGCACTCGAGTCTCAACCTTCGACGGGTCACCATACTGCAAGCCGGGAGCGAATGGATAGGGACAGGAATGTGGGATACGAGATATGGATACCTCGTTTTTCATGGTACCGGGGGAGCCTTGCAGAATCAGATTGCGGATAGGCTTGGCCGGGACGCTGGGCTTGCATCGCGACTCTCCCTCTCCTCCCTCTCCCAACACTCCCCCGATTTAACGAAGCGCATGCTATCCAGGATAGCGGCCTTCGTCCCATGGTATACGTACTCACCTGATATACCCTGGGTCCGAACAGGTGCGGCTCGGTTTGGGCCGCAGAGGCAACAAAGAGCCACCCATCTTACGCGCCCCATAGCCAAACCGCTGCAGGAGGTGCTAGTCTATGGCTGGGGCGGGGGCTCGAGCTCTCGCCTCACAAGGGCCTTTGCCTGCGTGGAGGATATTGGCCGCGATGCACCCGTCAACCCGAACCCCGGCTGTTGCGCCCTCATGGATCGGGCGCTTCAAAAGGCCATGCCTTCGAAGGATCTATCTATACTGGCTAGCATCCTTGACTTGGTCAGGTATCCCGAACCATCCGGTTCGCCTGTTTATTATGGTCTCGACCCTCTACCTGATACCTGCATCTTTACAATTGCTGTACCTATAACTCCGGGCCCAACGTCGTAGTAAGGATTCAGATACCTTCAGTAGTAGTTACACATGCTCTTCATGCTTCCATGGTTTGGCGCTGCCAACCTTCCCGGTTTGCTGATGAAAAATGTTACCGTTATTTCTCTTGCTTGCGGGTCATTCGAAGTTGTGTTGTAATGTACTGATTGAAAATGTACCTATATGTAACTCCCCTGATATGGCAGTGATCCCGAATGAGAGGGGGCGAAGCAGGAAGGGCCCTCGGGTTTCATTGTGTTCGACTCTCTATTGACTTTGCAACGACCAAAACCCGAGGGTATATCTAGAAGGAGGACACTCCCAGCTCCACTCCCCAGCTGAGGTTCAAATCAGTGTTCATAGTCGTGATATTTTGGGTTAGAGATAAGTACAACGAAAGGTCGGCAGAGATATAGATATCAGTTAAGTAACACCATCGACAGCACACAGATATCCAAGCACCAGGTATTCTATAGATCCAACAACCGTATTTCAAATTTCCTCGAGTCCGCGAGAACATGCCCTTCCCTCTATCCAACTGGCGAAACCCTAGGTCTACTTCTTCTTGACGGCGACTGGCTCGATGTTCCAGAAGCTCTCGGCGTACTCGAGAATAGCGCGATCCGAGCTGAACTTGCCCATCTGCGCGGTGGTGCGGATCGATTTCTTGACCCACTCGTCTCTGTCCTGGTAGGCCTCGTCGACCATAGCGAGGGCAGCAATGTCTGGGAGGGAGGGAACGTCAGGATGGGTGAGCCCAAAATGAAAGAGATGAAGACTTACAAGAGTCGAAGTCGTCTGAGAGGAGGTAGTAGTCGTTCTGCTTGATGGTGTTGAGTAATCTAGATGGGAGGGTAAGCTATAGCGCGACGAGGGCAAAAGAAGAGTGAACGTACGGCTCGTAGACCTCGGCGTCGTTGAAGAGGCCGGCAGAGACCTGCTCGATGACGCGGTGGAGAGCGGGGCACTTCTCCTCGAGAGGGACCGGGTGATAGAGGTGCTGGTACCTCAAGTCCTCAACGGCACTATACAAAGGAACGGGTAAGTGCCCACACACACTCAGGAAACGAAGGAGATAGGCTCACGGCGTCAAGTGCCCAAAGAAGAAAACGTTGCTCTCGCCGACCTCCTCAGCAATCTCAATGTTCGCACCATCGACGGTACCGAGCAAGAGACCACCGTTCAAGCAGAACTTCATGTTCGAGGTACCCGAAGCCTCCGTACCCGCAGTCGAGATATGTTGCGAGATATCAGAAGCGGGGATCAACACCTCGGCGAGCGAGACGGAGTAGTCGGGCAAGAAGTAGACTTGGAGATAGTCCTTGGTGTCGGGGTCGGCATTAACGACACGAGCGACGTTGACGATCAGGCGGATGGTCTAAACCAGTGTTAGGCGTCACAGGGCGACAGAAAAGTAAAGGGAACACATACCAATTTAGCGATGTAGTAGGCAGGAGCAGCCTTTCCAGCGAAGAAGACGACACGAGGATTGGTCTTCTTCCTCTCTGCAGGGGTCAACCCCTTGAGGGTGAGGTACCTATGAATAACGCCAAGAATGTTCAAGGTTTGACGCTACGACGCGGTCAGCAGGAACCCCAAATCCGTACAACAAGCCACCCGCACCTTGTACTCGTGCAGACGCTTGATCTGGACATCGAACATTGCATCGGTCCTGACGGTCAAGCCGAGCGTGGTTTGGACGTAGTGGGCGAGCCGCTCCTTGTTGCGCTGCTTGATGGCCCACCACTCCTTGCGGAACGCGGCGTCTTCAGTAAACTCGAGGAGCCCCTTGAGCTTGAAGAGATCCTTGAGCCAGACATCCTTCTCGAGCTTGAGCGTCGTGGTGATGAGGTCACTGAGCTCGGGGTTGCACTGATCGAGCCATCGGCGAGGGGTGATACCGTTAGTAACGTTAGAGAACCTAGAGAGTAGCGTAAGTATGGTAACCGCAGAAGGGGTACATTTCAACTCACTTGCTGACGCCTTCGAAGTCGACGAAGTCCTTCAAGATGGTAGTCCTGACGAGGTCACTGTGAAGCTTGACCGGGTATCAGACGACCTGCAACATTCGACAAGGAAGGTTAAAGCGTACCTCAGCGACACCGTTGACCTTTCGGCTTCCAATGACTGCCAAGTTGGCCATGCGGACCTGCTTGGGCTGACCCTCTGCATATCCTGTTAGCGGGACTCTAGATGGGACCATGGGAAAACGCCTCACCTTCAATGAGAGACATACGAGCGAGCCTCTCCCGGTCGCCAGGGTACTTCCTCTCGACGGCCTGGAGGAAGAACAAGTTCTGCGGGCCGCATGTTAGCACCGGTGGGAGATGTTTGCCGGTGGGTCAGGGACGTACGATGTCATAGATGATCTGCAAGTGTCTGGGGAGGACGTGCTCGATCAAGGGGACAGCCCACTTTTCAAGGGCTTCCTATAAAAGAAGGTTGGATCGTCAGAAGGGTACCCCAGGTGGTGGGAATGGGTAATGCGTACGGGCAGCACGGTGTGGTTAGTGTAGAAGAAGACGTTGGTGACGATTGACCATGCCTGCTCCCAGGTCAGATCCTCCTCGTCGAGGAGAATGCGCATGAGCTCGGGAATCGCGAGGGTAGGGTGAGTCTGTTTAAAGTAGTGAGTAAAGTGTATCCAAGGCTGAGCGCAGACGTACGTCATTGAGCTGAATAGCAACGACTGTTGTAGATTGTCAGCCGAGGAGCCGTAGAACGGGATGAAGGACTCACAATCGGGCAATTCGCGGAGGGGCTTTCCTTGTTGCTTGAAGCGACGGAGGATATCAGCAAGACTGGCAGCGGTCCAGAAGCTATGAACGATAACAGTTAGGTCGTGGGTTCGGCGAGGGGAACTCCGGAACTGACTATTGTTGCTTCAGACGCAGTTCCTTTCCGACTGAATAGCTCGTTAGTTGCTTGGCTAGGACATCATTAGACTTCTAAGTATACATACATGTGCTAGAAGGGCGGGTGCTTTAGCGTTCGAATCGACCAAGAAGAATGGAACGCGACTCACGTATGGTCATTGGGGTATAGGACGGAGGTGATAGCGTCTGCAGAGTTCGACGAAGCAACAGCGGCCTCGTAGTTACCGGCTATAAGGAGGTAAGCTTCGGGCAGTATGAAGGAGAGAGAGGGGGGACATACCATTGAAAGAGTTCAAATCGAAGCCTCGCTTGGGCTTACTCTCCCACAACCTAAGGTTGTTGGTGGTCTTGGTTCCATACCCAGGAATCATAACGTCATATGCCACAGCGAGGACCTCCTGACCGCCTTGCCAGATGCCCTTTCCGTCACCGAGTCGGTCGGCGTGACCATAGAATCGGATGTCGTAGTTGACATCGAGACGAGGCAGCTACGCAACAAAACGATGAGTGAGATAGGTTATGACGCGTTCAATGACAAGAGTGGATCTTGGAATGGGTGTGCGAGGTTAAAAAGATAATATTCGACGACGCTCACCTCCCAGGGGTTCTGGTTCTCCAACCATGGATCAGGGGCCTAGAACGATAAGATCAGAATATGGAAGACGCGACAATGGGCGCTCCCCCTACCTCAAGCTGGTTTCCTTCAGGAGAAATCAACTGCTGGAAGATACCGTACTTGTAGCGCAAACCGTATCCCCACAGAGGAAGCTCCTAAACGCGACATCAGAAATTTCGCCGAGATAAGAATGAAGAGAAATCCACGACATACGGTCGAGGCGCCAGAGTCGAGGTAGCACGCAGCGAGACGTCCCAAGCCACCGTTTCCGAGCGCGGCGTCACGTTCCTTGTCCAAGATATCTTCAACGCTGAAACCGAGCTTCTTGACACTGTCGCGGTATTGTTCCTTTAGACCGAGGTTCAGGAGCTAGAGGCGGTGTCGATTGAGTATAAGGCGCGTCTAGACTCGATGTAGAGGGCACATACCGCGTTGTCGAGCGTACGGCCCATCAAGAATTCGAGGGACAGGTAGTAGGCCCGCTTGGGGTTCTTGCGAGTGTAGCTGAGCTGGGTCTCATTCCAGTTGACCAAAAGATTGTCTCGAACGGAGAGCGCGGCGGCTTGATATGCTCCGAGATCATCTATTATAGCCCCTGTTAGGCGCCGCCAGAGGCCTCTCGATCGTCGCACTACGCACCCAGATTATACGCCTGGCGAGCAAGAGATGTCTGGACATGGTTGACGATGGACTTGGTAATGGCCGGGGTGTCTACACGCGAAGCGATCTCAGCCGACTGAGGCAGACGCGTTCATCGTACACGCTCACCTGCGTCGACATTGCGCAAGGCCGATTTCCAGACAGCCTCTTCGCCGCGGGGCCAGTGCTCCTTTCCGGTAGCATCGACCTCCGGCAGATACCCTATTTGACATAGATGAGTTCCCTGCCCTTCGCGTCGTCCCGGCCGTCGTACCTGTCAAGGTTCGCACATGGCGACGCGGCCGCTGCGGTTTTCCGATGGCCTTGGGGTCGATAGTCGAGGTCATCGTGCCTCACCGCCGACGAGGAAACGGACGGGGTGACTGTATGGGAGGAAGAGGAGGGAAGAGGGAATAAATTGTGATTTGGGAGGACGAGGGTTTATATTCCCTGGTCCCCTATTCACGCTGGGTCAATCCTGGTTGACGTCATTTATTCCATTATTCAAACCGGGGGGTTCTCAAATATTGAAGGGGGCCATCTGGATATTCCGGAGACGGCGGTGCCCGGCTTCAGCCTTCAACCTCCCTGTCCTCCATGTACCACCCCGGAGTGCCTATAAATAATCGAGGAGAGACAGGATATATCGGAGAAATCAGTCTCATAATTACTTCTCGACATCTTTTACGAACGTTGCCTGGACAATCACGGATTCGGGGCCTTGTACGGCCATATCAGGCAGGTTCAGGATCATCCGACGGATTCTGCGCCCATTGTTCGACAGTCTGACCTTTTGTTTCCGACCTACTCTTTCCAGTAGAGTTCTCAGTTCACAAGGAACCTACAGGAACCCTCCCATACTCTTCTATCCCGGTCCCCCCAGCCGGTACTCAGTGCCCTGGGTGCTGTTTCGGCGATGTTCTTCCACGAACGGGACCTCGGCCGCGCACCTTGCGTCTGAAAACGGGAAGGAGAGTACCAGGCATATGTCGATGGATGCGAACGAGCACCGATTTGGACCTGCACCAACTTCCAGAAAATGGTGAAATTAAAGAGAACCTGTCGTCGTCCGACAGTTCAAGACCGAAGATAAAAATTACAAGAGATCCTGGGCGACCCTGTCTGTTCCGAGAATGTGCACCTCCGAAAGCCTGTGGCGACGGGTAGGACTGTTGCGGCCGCCACTGTGAAGAGCGATATCGAGGCTGTCGAGGCCCGCCTGTGACACGGACCTTGGGTGAAGGCAGTCGTGACCACAGTGCCTCTGCGGATCCATCAGAGTCGACACTGTGATTGCACGATAGAGTGACGCTCATGGTTCAGGATCCTTGGGCCTGGTAATCGCGCGATTTCGAAGGCCTTCTCTCGTTAACAATAGGGCGAAGAGTTCTATACCTGTAAGAGGGAAGTGTAAAGGGCACCATTTCGGCTACTACAGGTTTCTCCGACTCCAAGTCAAGCCATCCAACGACTGCCATTCGATTCATGCCGACGGGATGCGTATTCCGTCTTGCTGATTCTCTTGCTGAGGAGATGTAGACCCAGAGTACGGGTTTTACCAGAAGAGAACGAGTTCCTTGAGAGTTGGCTTACTGCCCATGGGAATTTAACGATCGCCAACCCCTTTAAGCGGCGAGCGCTAATCGATCGACGCAGACATTATTCTACTTGCGCCGTCCCCTTCTCCTAGTCCCTTCTTATTCCCTGGGGTAGAGTGCGGTCCCTTGTATTTTAGGGACACCTGGAGTTGGTTTTAGGATTATTTAGAGGCCTTGAAGACTACAATTCTCAAGGAGTAGCTCGGGTTTGATTCCGCCTACGCTGCCGGAGAATTCCGATCGCTGTTTGGGCGCCTATCAGTCCCGGGCAATGACGATGAAGCGAGGAACTTTGAACATGGATCAGGGTCTCTGGAGGTTGGCTTAGTGAAGGGGAGAAACAAGCAGAGGTGTTTCGTCTCCGACGCTAGCGAAGGAAGGCTAAAGGCTAGGCGTGAACTTGAACAACACACAAGGTTGATGAATTCCGAGGGTATACAGGTGTACATCGGGGTAGTAGACACTGGCGAATGGAAGAGTAGCAGAAACGAAATGGTGGATAATGAAACAGGACGGTGGTGGTGGTAACAAACAAACAACACAATCAGCGGGGACGGTCAGCAGAGAGCAGAGGCCACAACAACAAGTAGATGGAGCGGGAGAGACTAGCGTAGTACACTGTAGATTACAGAGAACATAATCAAGCGCAGAACCGGAACCAGAACGAAACAGAGATGGGGTGAGAGGTATTCAAGAAAGAGACAATAGATCGGACAGTAAATCAATCAGGCAGTGAATCGAGCAAGGAAAAAGTAGAAGTCGTAATCGTATCGTAGCAGGGGTAGAAAGAGTGGAAGGGGATGGGAATCCATAGGGGTGTTTGTACTGTGGAGGGGTGTCAGTTACCTGGGCCGTGGGTTAGGGCGATATGAGCGTACCAAACAGATAGAAAAAGGTCGTCAGTTCGTAGGGTATCGCCAACGGTTAAGCGTTGGGCGTGGTCGTAGCCTCCTCCGCGACAAGGGTGGACGGCTTGGGTTCGTTGACCTCGATGGGGTCATCATCTTCTTCCACGAGAGGGGTCGAGAGCTTGTCGACGATCGTGGCGGCAACCTCCTCAATGGGGGCTGGAATTGATTCCTTGGCTTCGATGGCTGGTTCGGGATGAGCTTCAACTTGAGGGGAAGGCGCCTGGACTTCGACTTGCTCATCGGTAGTGGATGTGAGAACCTCTGGTTTAGCTTGAGGAGCATCCTGAGGCGGCAGGGTGGGCGCGTCGGCATCAACAGCAGGAGGCGTGTCTTCAACGGGAGTGGGAATGTCTTCAGGTTCGACGAAAGGTGGTAACTCTTTCTCGGAGGTTGCTGGGACCGTTGCAGCACCGTTAGTTTCAGGAGCCTCTTCATGGACAACAGGAGCCTCAACGATGGGAGAATCGTCCTCGACAACGACTTCTGACTCCACCACGGGCTGTTTATCCTCGGCGACAGCAGAGTTTGGGTCCTCGGCGGGGGGTGGCTCCGTGACGGTGGGCGCCTCCTCCTCGACGGGCGTTCCCTCGACCACTGGGCCCTCCCCTTCCACGACCTCCTTCTTCTCCACGGCAGGCGTCTCTTTGACGACGGGCTGGCTGTTTTCGACGACCGGAACATCATCGATGGGCTTTACCTCCTCCACTGGGGTCCCGTCCTCGGTGCTAGGCTTCACTCCTTCCACCTCAGGTTTCCCCCCGACCGCCTCTTCAACCACAGGAGCCACTTCGGCAATAGGTTTCTCGACGACCGCCGGGATCTCTTCTTCTTCGACGGGCTTGTCTGCCTCGATGACCGGAGTCGGCTCTTGAACAAGAGGGAGGTCTTCCTCGATGGCAGGCGGCGCTTCCTCGACGATGGGCTCCTGCTTCTCCGCAACAGCTGTCGGTTCTGAAACGGGTATTTCTTCGGGTGCTGGTGTCGCTTCCTCCAGCACGGATTCCTCTTGCTGAACGACAGGTTCCTCTTCCTCGGCGACCGGCTTCTCCTCTTCAACCACCGCGCTCTCTTCCTCAACGGCAGAATTTTCCTCCTCGGGTACGGGCGCTTGTTCCTCCACGACCGGCGTCTCCTCCTCAATTGTCACCTCCTCGAGAACGGCCTTATCCTCCACTGCTTCGGGCGCCTCCTCGACCTTCTTATCATCCACTACGTGGTCTTCAACGACGACAGGTTGCTCTTCTTCAGCCAAGGGAGCACCCTCATCGACCACAGGCTTCTCCTCCTCCACCGCTAAGGTTGGTTCCTCCGGTTCAAGAGACCCTTTCTCTGCAATAGGTTCCTCGCCCACAACCGATTTCAGCTCATCAACGGCCTTCTCCTCCTCGGCATCTCTCTTTCCCTCAATAACGTGCTCTTCCTCAACGACCTCCTTCTCCTCAACCTCCTCCTCCTCAACAACGACCTCCTTCTCCTCAACAACCTCCTTCTCCTCAACAACCTCCTTCTCCTCAACAACCTCCTTCTCCTCAACAACCTCCTTCTCCTCAAGGGCCTTCACCTCCTCAACGACTTCATCTTCCACGATAACCTTTTCCTCCTCGACAGGCACCACAGACGCTTGTTCCTCGACTGCGGGAGTTTCTTCCTCAACTATCGAAGTCTCCTCCTGGACTGTGGGCGACTCCTCAATCTCCTCAGCAACCTCCTTGTTCTCTACGGTGAGGGCTCGTGCTTCTTCGGCGGTGCCATCCTCACCTACTGGGGACGCTTCCTCAACGACCGGTATCTCCTCGTATTTCTTGTCAGGAAGGCCCTCGACCAAAACCTCCCCCTTCTCCACTACAGGTGTAGGCTCTTCACCAATAGGGGTCTCTTCCTCCTCCACAGTCGGGGCGATCTCCACAATGGCGATCTCCTCTTCTTCCGGAACGGCCGGGCCTCCCTCGATGGCGGGTTTCCCCTCTTCCGTTGAAGGTGTCGGCTCCGGTACCGGAGTCGCATGGTCGACGGGGATCTCTTGGTCAATGGCCTGCGTATCCTCAATCGCAGGGGTCGCTTCCTCGACGACTGGGGGTTCCTCCTCAACGATTGCGGTTTCCTCGACCCTGGGCACCTCCTTAGCTACGGGTTCCTCCTCCACCAGCACCCCTCCCACAGGCGCCTCTTCCTCGACGACAGAGGGCGGGTCCTCCACTCCTGGTATCTCTTCCTCAACAACAGGCCTCTCATCCTCGACGCGCGCCCCACCATCCGTAGCCTCTTCCCGCACAATAGGTTGTCCCACTATTTGCGCCTCTCCCTCGATAACTTCTTCCTCCTCGGGCTTCTCCTCAACTACGGGGGGCCCTTCCTCGACAGCAGGGGCTTGTTCCTCCGACTCTTCAACTACAACCTTCTCCTCAACAACAGGCGCCTCCTCAACGATGGGGGTCTCCTTCTCGATGACTGGATCCTCCTCCTTCGCAACAGGCTCCTCCTCGTCGGCTATCGACGCCTCCTCCTTAGACTCAGATGTCTTATCGTCAGCGACAGGCTTCTCCTGGTCTTCTTCGACAACCGGTTCTCCCTCCACGGGCTTCGCGTCCTCCAAAGCGTCCTCCACCACAGGTGTCACTTGGGCAACAGGTTCCTCCTTCCCCTCAGCCACGGGCGTCTCTACCTCTTCGGGGGCCACCTCTTCCTCCACAAGCGGTTCCTCTAGATGCGTCACTTCTTCAACAACCTCCTTCTCCTCAACAACGGGGGTTTCGTCTTGGGCAACTAGAGGCTCTTCATCGACCATTGTTCCCTCCTCAACCGGGGCCTCGCCCTCAACAACCTGCTGCTCCTCCAACTGCTCTTGCACTACTTCCACGATTACGAGAGGCTCTTCCTCGACAACTGGGGGCACTTCCTCCGGCACTGTCGCTTCTTCGACAGGCCCCGCTTCCTCTTCAATGACGAGGGCCGCCTTTGGCGGGAGAGAAGCTTCATCGATGATGGGCTGCTCTTCAGTGGTCAGAGGGGCCTCCTCTACGACGATTGAATCCTCCTCGATCACCACGACAGTTTTGCCTTCCTCTGACGCAGGCGTTTCTTCCACTACGGCGGTCGTCTCCTCCACAACAGGGACCTCCTGCGCCTGAATAGGGTCTTCTGCCTCGATGACCTGTACATCGGCGGGCGCCTCATGTCCGTCGGCAACGACTCCATCTTGTGCGGGACCGGGACCGGGTTCCTCGACTTCAGCGGGGACCGTTTCCTCGAGGGCTGGGCTGGGCTGTTCAACCTCTGGGGCGCCGTTTGCAACAACTGGGATCTCCTCGTCGACTGGAGCCTCGCCTTGAGCAGCGATGATTTCCTTCTCGGCATCGTGAGTATCTTCATCGACAACTGGAGCGGTGTCTTCAGCTCTTATGGCTTCCTCCTGGACCGGGGCAGCCCCACCCTCACTCTCGACCACGGGAATCGCCTGTTCAATTGCAGGGGCGCCTTCGACCGGCGCAGGGGTAACTTCCTCGCTCACGGGTATATCGTCCTCCGCCTCCTCGACCAGGTCCTCTGGCTGAGCTTCAACTTCCGCAGCGGCCGAATCCTTGGTGGTCGTGGTAGGATCGACATTGTCTTCAACAACAGGAGCGGGTTCCTCTGCGTCGACCTGTGCAGGGGTGGCTTCAGGCATCGTACGGGAGATGGGCTCATGCTCTTCGACATCCACGAGTGGTGCGTCCTTCGTCAGTACCTCAAGGATGGGACTACCAGTTGCCTCGGCAGTAGGTTCCAGAACTGAGACATCGGCAACGACTCCCAACGGCTCTTGAACATCGCCAACCTCGACGACGCCTTCCCTCTCCTCAACCGGCGATGGGATAGCAACCTCAGTCGAGGCCGGTGCAGGTTCGCTGACCGCATCGTCCACAGGAGGTGCGACACGCGGCGCTTCAGCATCATCGGGGCCCGAGTTATCGTGATCTAGTAATGCATACAAAGGGTGAGATGAAGTACATATTCAATAATCAGATAACCCACCTGCAGCGCGGTCCTTCGTTTCTCCCTCGAGGGACTCTTCATGATGGAAACTATTTCCATTCAGCTGCGGGATGCTGACCGCTCGGTTCAAGCCTCCATCATCTTCCTTCTTCTCCACGCTTGGTGATGGTTCGCCAGGGGCGAAGACCGTCGCAGCCAACCTGGCCTGAACGGCATTGAGCAGAGCCTCTGGGTCTGGGGCGAATCCTGACTCGAAGGCGGCTTCGATAGCAGTGGGGAGGTCAACCGACTCTGCCAAGCCCTCAGCAAGTGCGACATCGATGGCTGGAGGGGCGGTCCTCGCGATTGAGTCGTGTTCGGTGGCAATTTCGTTTGATTGAACTGCGTCGAGGAGAGCGCCTGCTGAAGGGGTTGAACCTGTTTCAAGCGCATGCTCTATCGCTGGAGGCAGATGCTGAGCCTCGAGGGTCTCGGAGAGGGAAGGCGAGCCAGGCTGATCGTCCTGTTGAACCTCCTCTTGCGACAGCGGAACGGTGATGTGATCGGGGGTCTCCAAAGGTTCCCTTATATCGACGTCGACCAGAGGAACGGCTGGGAGGTCGCCTTCGTTATTGGCTTCATCGTCGTCGCCAGTCTTCAGGGGTTCAAGATGGGGAAGACTTGAGATGACGTTCGCTGCGAGTGGGACCTCCTCGTCCTGAGTTCCTGATGCTGGGGCGACTTCGTCGACCTCAATCTGAATAGACTCGACTGTCGATTTGGATTAGTTGTGAAACGGGGCGTGTGAAGAGCTTGCTGCGACTAACCTAAAGCGGCGGGCTCGAGATCGCTTTCCCGCGTCGTCAGGGTCCTGTTCTGAATGGGTTCCCGTTCTTCGGCTATCGATCAATGTCAAATGAATCAACGCGTGTAAAACACGACATTAAAATGTGGGCACCGACCTTCCTTTTCTGCTCCAATATAGGCGGGGTTTGCCGTGGTGTCCTATCGAAAACAGAGTCAGTGACCAGCTGACAAGCGTTTAATGAAATGGGGGAACCTGAGTATCATTCTCCAACTCTGCGGTCCCAGATTCGGCATTAGAATGTAATTCAAGGAGCGTGTCCGTAGCTATTAGAAGGGTCATAAGTAAACGAAAGCAATCAAAGCACTACGATGAATTGCCACCTTCTGGCTTGGTTTCATCGGCAGACGGAGCAGGAATCTCGGGAGCGTCAGTAGGTAAATCGTGAACAGATTGGGCAGGTACGGGTGTATCCAATGGAATGGTGGCGACTTCCTCTTTGTCGATAGGCTTGCCCTCGGTTTCGGTTCCACCTTCGGCCAATTCCTCTTTCAGAGAGCCGTTTCCAACAATGGTGTGGATCGGCGCGGGCTGCTCTTCAACCTCGGCAACGGCGGCTTCAGGGACCACGGCGACATCTTCCTCCTGTGTTGGAGGGATCTCGGGTTCGGGAGCAGGAGCATCTACCTCCTCGTTAAGCACAGACTGCTCAACAGCGATCTCAACGGGAAGATCGGCCGCGGGCACGGCAACTGGCAGCTCCGGCAGACTTTCTTTGACGAGAGGAGCTACGAGGGAAAGATCTTCCGCAAGGTGTCCGTTGGCGACAGGGACTTCATCCTTCTCTTCAGTCGTGGCTGGAGGTTCAGCGGAGTCCTCGTGTTCGGTCTCCAGCACGTTCACCTCGGGCTCAGGCTCCTCCCCGGCTGGTGGGGCAGGCACAGCAGGGACTTCGGCAGCTTCGGCAGTTGGTTCAACAGTAGTAGGCTCAGGCTCCTGGACAGCGGCTTCTACATCAACAACGGGGGCGAGTTCTTCGGCCTGGGGCGTTTGGGAGGAACTTGCCACTTCCTCAGCTAGTGCTTCAGCGACGACAGGGTCGGCCTGTTCTTCTATCGCAACCTCTTCAGGAGCAACAGGGATCACATCCTCGACAGCATCATCCTCGGCCACAGGGGCAGAGGCTTCTTCCACTGGGATAGTCCTATCGAGAACAGGCTCGGGTGCCGGTGGCGATTCGACCTCGGCTTCCACCACAACGATAACTTCCACGGGCTTCTCCTCAATCTTCTCCGCCTCAGCCCTCTCTTCCTCAGCCTTCTCCGTTACCACCTCTTCCTTGACCTCCTCAACCTTCTCCTTGACCTCCGCCGGGGCATCTTCAACAATCGGCTCGGCGGCGCGCGCGACGGCGGCAGATTCACCATCAGCAGTGGGTTCAACCGCTTCTTCCTCGGCAACGACAGGTTTGTCTTCCGACACCTCGACAGCCACACCTTCCTCCTTGACTTCCTCGACATGCAGAGCCACTCCGTCTTCCAACACCGGCACAACACCTTCCACATCCTTCACCTCCTCGACGCCCTTGCTTTCGGCTGCTTCAGGGTCAGCGGGGGCAGCCTCGGCAATGGTGGCAACGAGAGCAGCCGCAGCCGCGCCGACACCAGCCACACCTGCAGCAGCAACAGCCCCACCGGACGCCTGATTCCCTCCTTCCTTTTCCTCGTTCAAGGCAGGGACAGGCTTCTTAGTGACAGGAGGCGGGCCAACATCCACACTCTTCAACGAGCGCACATCACCCGACTTGCGAGGCTTCGGCGATGGAATCCTCACTTTCACCACATCCTCCGCCTTGGTCCTCCTCCTCGAACGAGTACTACTGCTCCCGCGCTCCGTTCCAGCACCACCGGTCTCAACCCCCTCGACGACTTCGCCCATTTCGCTCGCCCTCTGACTCCTCAGCAGGTCCTTCTTCTTGCTCTTGGTCGACCCGATGGAGGTGGTCGAATTAGACCTGGAAGCTGACCAGAAGCTGAAGCGCCTCTTGCCAATGGACTGGGGAGAGCTAGGCCGCTCGGTTGGGACTTCGACAGGATCTTCAGGCGCCGGGGCGGGAGGTGGCTTTACGGTGTGTTGCTGCTCCAAAACAAGCCACTGCAAGGTCTTCTGCGGCTGGCCTTCTTCGACAGGGCCATACTTGAGCTCCGGAACGACACTGGGCTTGAGCTTGCAGACAACAAAGGAAGGCCAGTTGGACGAGACGGGGTCGAGGAGAGCGTCGTGGTAGAAGTCAACGAAAGCTTCGTCCAGTGGAACGACCTGCAGAACAGTGATCCTAGAGGGGAAGTTGGCCAACGGTTCCTCGGTAATGGCGCCGGTGGGAGGCGTAGGAGCGAAGTCGACGCTCTTGCGCGGAATGGTGGAGGCGGTGGAGGTCTCCTTTCCGTGACGACTGCCCTTCCTCGATGGCGGAGAGGTGCGCTCGATATCAGGGCTAAAGAGGGCGGAGGAGAGGGGAGTGAGGGTAGGGCTGGCTCCGAATCCGGTTGAGGAGAAGAGGGACCAATCCGCGCTAATAGGAGAGCTGATAGGGGACAGCGCGCTTGCGGTGCTCTGAGTTGAATGCGTCCTCTTAATTTCTTCGGTGAACTCCGATAGCGAGAAGGAATTACGTTTGAACTTGGGCGAGGAGGGCGATAAGGGCAACAGGCTGTATGTCGGGGACTTGTCATCGCTGGATCCGTCGTCCTCTGGGAGGAGGGATAGAAGGCGAATGGTGTCGTCAGAGAGGATCCTAGAGAGAGGCGTTCCACTGCCCTCTCCCTTTGAGACCTCCGTGATCTTAGCCCAAAGGCTGGACAGTTCGCCTTCTTCCGCCTTTGAGGAAAGGGCTTCCGCAAGGACGCGAACGGGATGAATCCTGGTCTTCGGCCGCAAATTATCAGTTGGTACCTCGGTTTCGACGCGCACGAGGAGTGCATCATGGATGGGAGTGCTGAGCTTCGATCGAGGAAGCAGACGAAGGTCGGTTGTAGGCGAAGCGTTATCCCGGTAGAACGGGTATTTGCGCACGAGGTCCACCAGTCGAGTTGGCATGCGTTTCTCGACAGCCTCGTCCCTGGATCCACGTCAGGGACAGCACGAATGAACAGATTTCACGTACTCACCGGATCCGAGCAAAGAAGATATGCTCCAGTTGACGTCCAGCTACATCCCATCGGGCATAGAACGATTTCCAGTCATCGTTGGTCTCGACACGGTGAGCGTTGAGCAGCCACAGGCCGAAGATCTTGGATAGCTTGCTGCCAGATGTGCTATTCGCTTCCCCGTGTGGAGAAAGGCTTGACAAGAGGTCCAACACCTCCTTCAGCAAATTCAGGTGCTCCGGAGGTATCAGGGGCGCAAGGGTGTTCGAAAAGGCTTTCGGAGGATACTCAGCCTTTCGCTCCGCATCAAAGAAGGCGTGATACCATTCCTCCTGGTGGCCGAAGGTGTCCCCCTGGAGCTGAAGGTGGCGCAATGCCCACCGGAGAACCGCTGCGATGTCGTGTGGAGACTTCGTAGAATTGATTTCGGGGTCGAACGAGGGAAGTGTTGACAAAGGACTCCGGGCGGTCAAGGATTGAATGAACAAAGAGATAAGGCGTCGTTGGACTTCAGGCGAAGCCGAATACCAGTTGGGATTCATGAGGCCGAGGGTGTCAACACCTATCCCGAACGTGTTAGTCGGGTTTCCTTGGGTAGCTCATAGAACGCACCATGGTTATTGATAGCTTTGGAACACACTTTCACTAATCCAGCGGCTTCGACAGGAGTCAACCTGCGCTCGCCAATGACTTTGTCGGAGAGGAGCACTTCGACTTCATCTTGATTGAGGTTGGCCAATAAGCTCAGAGGAAGGTGGGGGAGGTCGTCAAGCTTCCTGTGGGTGCGTATCGGTGATGCCGCACGCGACCTTGACTTTGACCTGAAGAATGTCCGTAGCTTGGACTCGGAGATAGTCCTGTCACTCCCCCGCCCGCGAGAACTGCCGTTCTCCTGTAGGTCCGGGAAGTGCGTCGCCGCAGGGGATATTGTTGGCGACACATCCTCGAACTTTCCATCTAGTAGATCCCCACCCGCTGACCTCCATCCTGGCGACGTCTCTCCATCCTTCTTACGTCCAAAAACCTTGTTCAAGAACGAGGGCATGGCGACCCTGCACTTGTCCGAGAAGGCCTGGAATCCGGTTCAGGTGTCAACTACGCGCCATAAAGGGTAACTGCGTACCTCAAGCTCGCTTATGGACCCTCGTTGTGCTCGACGGCGTCCTGGCCCTGCTCGTCGTGGTGAACGTGAGGTCAACACGTGTTGGGGAATTCGGCTATTATGCCAACAAAATGTTGTTTAGGAAGGAGGTTCTCACAGCCCGGGAAAAGCCGAGCCCAGGCCTGGGCGCCTATTTTGCGAACACCTGTCACCTGTCCGCGGTGCGGTACCAATGAGAGGCTGAAACGACGTCAGAGTCAGGTGTTAGAGCGTAGGGAGATCCAATTAAGCCCAATTCTTTGGGCCTACTTATGGTTGCGCCCCCACAGACAGCCCTCGGCCGGTCCATATTCCGCCGTTACAGCCTACCGATCAGAAAGTAGCTAATGTGTTCGGCATTAGGGCCCAGTGGCACTCAAGAATGGGGCGTACCTAGACTGAGTAGAGGTAGGTTGTAACTGTAGAACGGTGATGCCTCTATTTACATCACCCTTCGCAGGGCGAAGAGGCACAGGCAACATGGAGCGCCCAGTAGCCCACAGTTTGGGCGCACCTGAACCCTTATCGTGTTTAGGTCAGAATTCAGCTAGAGTCTACCCGGAATAGCTTCACTACGGTCCGATCGTGACACTGAGGTGCTCCGTCACACCGCATAGCGAACTGCGCCGGGAACCATAATAGGTCGCGTTATCACCCCCCTGTTTCCATTGCAAGCCCCGTTCTCTCTCTAAGGAAAGGCTATTGCCTACTGTACTAGTGGGCGTAGTTTTGGCGTTTCTCTAGTGGCTTAGCACCCCACCGTTCATGAGCGTGCTTGCGTTCTGCACCGTGGCTAGCTATGCTCTAGCAGAAGTGCTTTTCCTCTGCATCGCAATTTGCTGGTTAGATTGTAGCTTCTTTATTCACCAACCTACTCCATAATTTATCTTTACCAGCGGCAGTTTACAGGCGAGGCCCGGCTGAGGTCTACAAGGCAGCGCTGACGGGTATCACTAAGTAGTACATGATTCCCTTCCCCATGGTTGCACAAAGCGATTCTAAAACATAGGGTTAAGCTTACTGGAGATAGCATTCGCAAAAGGGGCCTCCAAATCTACACCACTCGGATGGCCCAAACTCCGAGCCATCGGGATATCCAAGAAGGCTGTGCGGCCCGACATAAAGGTTTCGTGGAGGAGATCTAGTGGAGACCGGAAGATGGTGGGTGTCTCCGATCTTTCGATACAGACGATCCCTCTGAGGGTAATGGTTAACTGCGAGACGGTACTTCTCGTTTGCTGAA
Organism: Coprinellus micaceus; assembly: GCA_951394405.1. NCBI lineage: Eukaryota > Fungi > Basidiomycota > Agaricomycetes > Agaricales > Psathyrellaceae > Coprinellus > Coprinellus micaceus. The sequence goes on along the minus strand of OX596341.1, from coordinate 724,784 downwards.
GGCTGGGAACAAGCGGATCACACTCCGTGCGGGTCGCATAACGTGAATATGGGCACCTATCTCCTGCAGCCAACTCGTCGCGCAACCATTCTATCACCTTCGATAGACAAACAAGCAAAACTAACTAAACTATCCACGGAAGGTCTCGATGTCTATGAAGCGTAGCTGTATAAGAGTAGGTAGATGGCTATCATGGATGGTACGAGTACAACGGCAGAACGTGTCCGTCAAATTAACTACTATATTTCCTGGCGACGAAATAGTGATATGATAGAACGTATGAGGCTGTGCGAATAGAAGTAACAGAAACGAGACGGTCCCTGGCAAATGAAACTATACAGTATGTGCAATGAGATAGTAAAAAAAGACGAATCAAAGCGAAAGGGATATCATCGAAGGAATATACACATTGTCCGTCCGCATGTGGCATTATTTGCAAAATGAATGAAAATGAGGCAGGCCCACAACAGGTGGTCAACGGAGTGGCGAGATTGATAAGAGTCACCGCACACCCATCGTGAGCGACTATGTGAAGCGTCCGTGCCATAAAGGAGAGATAAAAGTGCCCGAGAGAGGGGCCAAAGAGAGGGTATGTTGGTCTGGTGACGCTCGCAGGGGTACCAGCTGAGGTGAGCCCGGCGTTCGTCGCCTTCACGAAGTCGCATGTTTTGGATGCGATGGCGTACCAGGGGTCCTCGTGAGCCATGTCTTCGCATCTTGGCTCAGTCGCCTTGCAAGCGGACTGGACTTTTTAGGCACGCTACTGCTTAACCTCTGGGGTTTGATAGGAGAAGTAGGGGAAGGCGGTGCTCGTGACAACGGAGAGAACCCCCCAGAGTCTAAATGGGACCCTGAGATAGAGGAGGAGGGTGATTCGGGGGAAGAAGACCTGAAGGCGTTCGGCGACGTCGGCCTGTGGAGCGAGGTCGGTGAAGAAGTCATGTTGGTGGTCAACACCGGAGGAGGGACTAACGGCGGGAGGGTAAGACTTTGATGCGGCAAGGAGCTGGACGACGCAAAGGCACCGGCACTGGTGAAGGATGGGTAGGAGGACGGACACGAAGTCGATGCGGGGTGGAGACTGGGGACCGAATGAGAGCTATAATCCATGTACTGGGAACTGAGCGAGGGTTCCCTAGGCGGCGAGCTACCGTTAGCTATGAACAGCGAGTTCGAACTTGCCATGGTGGTGTCCGTATCATTCCTGGAGTGAGAATGACTTGGCCCCATAACGTCCTCCACCACCCTGCTCAGGTCGACTTGACTGCTAGTCTTCACGATGGGATCGACGAGGTCATCAGCCGGCGGGGGCCAAACGTCCTCGCGGAAAATGGACCCCGTATCTGACGCAGCGCGAGAGCGAAGAATTGATAGCGTCGGGGACCCAGAACGCTCCTGGACATAGGGTGTGGGCGTGGTGACAGGGCGCAGATCCCCGCCATGCTCGCGCATCGTCAACCCGTAAATGTCCTCAGCGTCATCTTCGAAGCCTTCCCCGTCGAGCAGGCTTCGATTCTCCTTGCGCTTCTTCTCTGCGGCAATGTCTGCTTCGGCCTTTCTCCTCCGGCGGTGACGTCGGTAGGCAAAAATGGCGCCAAGGAAGAGGCAGAGGAAGACGACCAGGCCAGTTGTCAGCCCCGCGATTAGCCCAGTGCGCTTCGAGTCGTCGCTTTGCTTGGAGCTCGACTCGATGAGGCTCGTCGGGATTGCGGAGGTATACGTAGTGAGTCGCCCATTGATGCTAGTGGTGACCGTCGTGAACGATGTGGTGGAAGATTCAGAGGAGGTTGGAGTGCGAGTCGTGATAGGCGTCGCGGTCGTTTCAGAGGATGCTGTAGTTTCGGTAGAGCTTAAGATGATCGTTGATTGTGTGTCCGTAGTAGGTTCGGCCGTCGTCGTCTCCGTAACTGGGAGGGTAGTCTCCAAAGAAAGTTCAGTGAACGTTTCAGGGCTGGTCGTCGGTTCGGTTATGGATGAGGTAGTCCTAAATGTCCTTATCAACGACTTTCTGTGCACACAAAAACTTCTAAACTTACTCTACGGGTGGCGCGGCCCCCGTCACCGTATTCGTCTCGAACGTTGAACTTTCAACTCCCCCAGTCTCTGTAGCGCCCGGCGTTGCGACACTTGTCTGCGGAGCCCGGTAAACATCACCGCTCCACCACAAAGAACTCGATATTTACGAACCTCAGGCTCCCCAGCCGTCACGCTAGGCTCTTGACGAGGGTAATAAGGGGACATAGTGCATCTCTCGCTAGACGCCGGCGGGAATTCGGGTGGGGGTGATGGAGTATGAAGAAAGATACTTGGGCTCACGATCAAATGTCCCCGTCCGCGACGGAATATTGCCTCGTGGAAACACTGCCACGAGGGGTAGCTTTTGAATTCGCCGGTGGGCACTCTTTTTGGAACGCGACGGTACCGCGATGTGACCCTGAGCCAAGGTTCTTCACATTGTCGTGTGCCGTTGGAAAGAATGTCAAACAGAACAGGCCAGAACAGGCGAGGAGAGGGTTCCAAACTTATGTTCGCGTTCATCTGTCTGCATCCCCAGAGCGTGGGGATGGCCTCTATTCGCCGTTTAAGGATCCCTCCAACGGCCGGAACACCCCACAGCTGAATCGACTGATTGAGATAGGCGCGGAGGGCTTGAAGCAAGTTTTCGGAACTGGAAGCCGATGCAAGAGACAGGGGCTTGAGATTGGCGCGACGCGACGTGACGCGTTCCTTGTGCACCCGAAACTACCGCCCGCTCAAACTTCTTTCGACTGGGCAGCGGAGGAGGGATCGTCGGAAATTTGCTCGAGGAGGACCTTAGCATAATCCGCGTCCTCGCTTCCCACCTCGCCTTCGCCAAACCTTCACATGAAGACACATTGCCCCCCTGAATATCCCGATCACCAGGAATCTGGCGATCCGAGTGGTGTAGACTTACCAACCCCGTTTTTCCCAAAGCCAATGTGGAGGAGGGTGACTGCTCCGAGTCGTGTTTCAGAAGGTTGCTTTGACATCTGTGCAACCATGGAGAGGGAGATCAGCGTACCAATCAGGCCTATCAGCGTCAGTCTTGTGGACCTCTACAGCACGGCTCCGTGCCGTTTGCAAAAATAGCTAGAAATAAAGTTGAATACTGAGGAAGCCGTAATCGTGTACCAAACTGCGGTGCGGGTGGATGCACTTTGTCTATTGCTGTAAAGTTTCGAAGTAGCCATCGCCTTCTCCTAAGATACCTACCAATGGAGCCTCGAATGAGAGAGATGAGTGCCGGGAGTGATAGCAGGTGATGGATGGGCGCCTCGATGGGCAGCTCATCCTCGGAGACATCTATTTGTACACGAGGTATGTAGACAAATACAAATTGTGCAGATGATTGTGAAATTAGATTTAGACCGAGAGTGGAAAGGGAAGCGGTGGGCGGGTAGCGCGGAAACCGCCTCGTCGTGACTGTTCGAGGAAGAGAGAGGTGAGTCTCAGCTTACCTGAGGAGGGGGATGATATCAGTGGGGCGTGCGTAGCACGTGCGGCCAGTCGCGTTCGCCTCGACGGGCAGAAACCTGGCTACTGGGTGAGCCGACGCGTTCGCCTCGATGGGCAGAAATGCGGCTCTGGGTGCTAGTCACTCCTCAGCTATTCGGGCTCCATTGAACTTATGAAATAATATTTAATTACGACCAATGGAGCCTCGAATGAGAGAGATGAGTGCCGGGAGTGATAGCAGGTGATGGATGGGCGCCTCGATGGGCAGCTCATCCTCGGAGACATCTATTTGTACACGAGGTAGTGCTACTGAAGGGCTATATGAAAAAAGATGAATGGGAATGATATGAGGAGCGTGGATGAATAGATGATGGAAAGAAAGAAGAAAAGAAAAAGGTTGTACGGGGTGGTGTAGTGGGAGGGGGTGGTTGCGCCCGGTCGGAGTTTATATGTCAGGTGCTGTAACCGTGACGACCGTCAATGACACCTGAGAACGAGCTCATCCCTCAATTCTTCCGCTCGCAAGCTGCCTCACCATGTCCGCTTTCCCCGCATTGCTGGCAGACATGTCGATGACGACAGGCATTTGTTGCATTGGGGCAACCCAATTCCGTGTTGAAGCGGCGGCAGACCTCCCCCGACTCCCCCTTTTTTGGTCCGGAACTGCGCCCAAGCTCGTTGAAGAAGACGCCCTCGGTGGATAGGATGGCGGAACGGTGCCCGACGAACTGGTCAATATCGCTGAGCAAGATCTGGGTTCCACCTGCGACAGTGTGACGAATGGCTTGGTCGAAGTAGAGGACTCGTTGATGGGTCTCGGGACGGCGGGTGGAGAACTCGGCCTGGATGAACTGGCTATATTGGGCGAGCTCGAGGCGACGATGGGGAAAGAGGAACTCGGTGGCTTGGGAGGCAATGTTCCAGGCGATCGTCCAATCTCCGTGAGCCTGTACCTTCCTCGCTGGCTCGGTATGTCCGAAGCTGATCTCTTTCTCACCGATCTCCTCAGCTATTCGGGCTCCATTGAACTTATGAAATAATATTTAATTACGACATATACCTCATCCATCCAACCTCAAATCTATATCAATTCGTACTGCACTTTATCCCGCCCAGCTCTACCGCTTTTCCCCATACGATGATCGACGGTAAAGTCCTTGGCAGCGCTATCGTCGGTGGTATCTTGGCCTTACTTCTGGCATTTATCCTCATCCGCCGATGGGTTATCATCTCCCGAGTATCTGCCCGGGCCAAAGACGCAGGTGAGAGGATGTTGGCTTGCAATACCCCAGGATGCGAGCTGAGGTCTTCGTAGAGAAAGCAACGTCCGCCGCACCTGAACTCCCTCCAGCGGTGGAGCTTCAACAAATTAGGACCTGAGGATATGCTTTAGATGCTGGAGGTATGGATAATGTAAAATCGAAGGCGGAAGGCAGAGGGGGCCCTGCAGCGCTGGCGCGGGAGAGGGCCTTGAGCTCGAGGGACGCAACGGGGACCATTGTCAGCACGCTCAGTTAGTCCGCCGTCGACCTATGACGACCCCTGGAGATGGATATGTCATCTATGAATCACCCAATATATTCCCTAATAGAGATGTAGCAGGTCCCAAGCGATGGTTTGCTTTCCCCGTTGCATTACCAGAGTGAGGGAGATTAGGCAGTCAAAGCAAACAAGATGACCCGAAAAGGACATTCTATGATCACGTGTCAATAACGCGATTATTCAACCCCGCTTGGATTGAATAGGTTTAAACCTCCCAAAGGTGCAGTCGCATACGGCTAGACAAAACCCCCAAAGGATAGTCCAATTGGTATAAATAGTACAATACAAGGAGAAGGGACCAAATAGAATCACTAATGACACGAACACGCGTGTCCCGAAAGTAAAAGGGCTGGAGGGAATGAGTTCGGTATGATTTCTCTCACTGGCGAAAGTATTAGCAGAGAGAAGCCCACGCCTTTGTGTTGAAATCGCACTCCCTTATGGCTTTCATCCAGGGAAGAGTCTAGGGAAGTTGGTCGTTAGTCACCCGACACGGGCGCCGCGTCGAAGGGTGCTCACCAAGAGTTCTTTCGGTGTTTTCCTCTCTTCTGGGCTCTTTAGCAGCATCGCATCGACTAGGTCCTCTGCGCCCGTCGGGAACAGGTCGTCCGGAAGTCGTGGCGACGGCTCTTGTACAATTTGATGCATGAGCTCGATGATACTCATCGTTGTCAAGCCTCCATCTGGTCCCAAGGGCACTCGGCTTTTACGCTTGCTCGCCCGTTTCGCCATCTTCTTGGAGAGGATAAAGGAATCTCGATAGGTGGGCGTTTTCTGTGTCTCCCTGGCGTAGTCCTCCAAGTCGGACAGGTCGTCGTCGTCGGGAGGGTCAGAGAAGGGGAAGGCTCCGAGGGCGAGCTCAATCAATGAGATGCCTAACGACCACACATCAGACTTCACAGAGTAGTCCGCTCCTTGAATACGTTCGGGCTACGGCGGTAAGAATCAGTACAACGCTGTTAACTGGGGTGATAGATGGCCGAACTCACGCTCATGTACACTGATGTTCCAACGAAGGTGTTGGCGATGGAATTGTTCAGTTCTCCGGACACACCGAAATCGCAGAGCTTAATCTGTCCTTCGGAATTGAGGAGAATGTTGGAAGGTTTGATATCTTTGCAAGAACAGATGAGCAAGGTTCCGCGCTGATGAAAGACTCACTTACCTCGATGAATAATCCGGTGGACATCGTAGAGATACGTCAACCCTTCCAACACTGACAACGCGATGTTGCCCACCATTTCCACGGGCAGTGGCCCTACGCGCTTGTAAATTCCATCGAACGACCCCTTGTCCATGAATTCCATGCAGATGCAAACGTTCGGGTTCTCGAGGAACGCGCCATAGCCCGTCACGATATACTCTGAGCTGCATTCGATTATGATGTCGAGCTCGCGCACAATCTGCTTTCTCACCGACTCCTTCGCGTCGATCAACACAATCTGTGACAGGGAAGCCGTTAGACAGCTCGGAGAATAAGGAAGACACACGTCACGCACCTTCTTCGCCATCGTCGTCCCCGTCGGTATGTGCTCGACCTTCTCGACGCTCCCTCCATTGCCCTGCCCCAGATCTGACAGCTTCTTGAGGTCCGCATTCTTAAGATCAAGTTTGATCTGGTGCTTCAGCTGCGCTAGTTTCTCCTGTAATGTGGCTTGCACAGCGCTGTGCCGGTTGTTCACTGGGCTGTCCTCATAATGATAATAGTCGAACGGTGGGAGGTTCGAGGGTGCTGGGCCAGCGCCAGGGCCGGCGTCGCCGAGGGGTGGTGGCCGCTTCTTCCCCCCGGCGGCTCCTGGAATTGGAGGCAGTGGTCGAGGCGCTGGTCTGGCATCGGATGCTGCGGGAGGTGGCGGTGGGGAGGGGGGCACTTCGGGACCAAGAGCAAGGCCCTTGAAGTTGCGCTTGGTTCGCAACGACCCACCCTGTTGGTAGAGAGGCACAGACATGATTTACAGAGGTCTGCGAAGTCAGATGGGTAGGAGGGGCCTTTCGGGCAGCAGCGGCGCCTACAACGTTGTGGTGAAGGATCAAGCTGTGTAAATGTGTACTTTTGGTGATATGAGCTCGGTTAAAAGGGGAACTAGGAAGTGAAGCGCTGAACAAATGGAAGTTGCCATTCCCACGTGGTGGGATTAGCTTTCGGGTGCAGAGGGACGTCCCTTGTAATCGCGACACTTACAAGACACTCGACGCCGTCGATATGAATCTACCCAGATGGATGCAGTACTACGACCTCAGAGCGCGATATCTACCACTTTCGTGAGTGCTTCTTGCTGACAATAGGGGAAATATTCTTCCAAGTTCAACATTGCCCCACACCGTTCACAACGGCGCTATACGAATTCTTGGATACTTCGACTTGCCAAGCTAATAGTCACAAACACCGCTCCGTACTTTGTCGATCACTCCGGCCTATGACATTATCTTTCCAAGATCGTCTTCCCTCTAACATTTACTTCCCATGGCCCAACCTCCGAACCCGCGTGTTGTACCGGTGGTGACTGTCCAGCCGACCATCGGGGAGGTGCTCGAGGACGTCAAGAACGGTCTAGTGCCATCGGACAAATTCTGGGTGTCTGTCTACAGGACTGGGGAACCGTCGGTACACACCAAGGTCAACATCGAGCTCGACGAGAAGGACCGAGACCTCGTGCGGTTTGCGTGTGAGGATGGTCGTGTAGTTTTCGAACCTGATAGGCGGGATGACAAGGTAAGTATCGAACGACCTTCTGGTGCTGAAAGCTCTGACAATGAATAGAGCTATCGCCTCTCCTCTAATCTATCGGAAACCAAGGTTCTTTCTCCCTCCCAAGAGTACAGCGACAGTAAAACTTCAACCCCTCCCAATGTGAGTTGCATCGACATCTGCCCTTGGAAATAAATGACGGACATTACATAGCCCAAGAGGATCGAGGCATTTGACGTCTCACCAGACGCGTCCCGATTCGCTACTGGCTACCTGGACGGCTCGGTACACATCTACCCCACCACCGCGATTGCACCCACTTCCAGCTTCTTATCACAGAGAATAATCTATAATGGACCGAAGGTCTTCTCCCACCCCCATTCCAGCGCTGTTACGACTCTCCGATTCTTCCCTTCCTCTCGCGTACTCTTGACCTCGGGGCTCGACTTTGCTCTAGCAATCGTTCCCGCAGATCTCCCGGACACGCGTGCTGGGGCGACGGCGCAGACGGTCTCACCCGCGCGTGTTCTGCGCGGGCACAAGCGCTCGGTGACGTCAACCGCCATCCTCGGCATCGGTCGCAACATACTGTCCTCGTCACTTGACTGTACCGTCAAACTCTGGGATGTCCCTTCTGGGGAAACAATCTCAACGATGTTCGCGACCTCCGCCGTTCTGTCGACCTCGGTGGGCCAAAGGGACTCGTCCAACAGTAATTCCCCCAGCGATGAGAGAGAGGTTCCTGAAGTCGGGTCCAACATCGTCTTCGCTGCCCTTCAGGACGGAACCTTTGAGCTCTTCGACCTTGCGACCAAGGCGTCGGTACATCGCTCGCAGCCCCCATCTCAACCCCAGCGACTTACCTCACTTGTCTACTCCCCTGCACACCACACCCTTGTGACGGGGTCCAACACTGGCCTCGTCGCTATATATGATGTGCGGTCCCTGGACACCCCCGTCTCAACCTTCGCGCGTCAGGACGGGGAGGTCCTGGATCTGGCCGCATTCTCGAGAGGAAATACATCTCTGGGACTGGTTGTTGCGACAAGTGATGGGCTTCCGTACGTTGCGAGGGTGGCTTCGGATGGGAGCGTCCAGGCAGATGAACTCATCGGGGTAGATTGCGATCCGGTGAGGAATGTCAGAGCGTTGGGCGGGAGCGACATCTGGCTGTCGAGCGACATCTGGCTGTCGAGCGACGATAGTGTGGTAAGGCGGTATGCTTACCGCTCCGACTGAGTACATATGTAGACAGGATAAAAATCGAAATCCTTCAGCCAGTTCAGCCAATACGTCAATGCCAATTTGCGTTGACTATGAGTCGAGGGCTCAGAAGCGCCGGAAGTTGATGGAAGGGCTTGACGGTCAGGATTACCCCGTGACCCAGGGGTAAGCCTAGATGGGCGCTCGAGGCTGTGCGTTCTCCGCCTTCTCAAACCTCGCGCCTATTTGCCGGTAAGCACTGTCCCGAAGATGATGTCCTGAGGTTGACATCCCTCGCATTCCCCGGATCCTCCCTCAGCCCTGTGATACAACGCAACACCGGCTCTTGACGACCTTTTCCAAGCGACAAGAATAGACAACTTCTCCAGAGCAATGAGGTGAAAGCCAGACACCGACACCTAGAATGCTGCCCCCCGCACCAAATCCGAACACCCGGTCTTCATCATCATTAAGTCGAGGGATGATGATTTCATGTGGATAGAGACGTTTATCAAGAGGCCGGGAAGGCTTGTTTCATCGCCTGGGCATGAAACCGAGGGGAATGGTGTGGACGTTTGATCGCGAGATAGGCGCCCGACAGTGCAATAGATGCCGCGACGCCTTGCTGCACACCATGACCCTGTTCGGATTTGTGCATTTGCACATTCATAGTCATTCTTTATAAAATGGCTGAAGCACGGAGCGTATTTGGAGGTCAGTGTGAGCAATTAAAAACGCGGTTATTTTGCCTCCGATGACAGTGGAAAACTCGTCAGCTAAGGACGTTCTCAGGATACTTCAGCTGGTTCCCTCATTGTTATCCAGAGGCTCGGTGCTCCGGATCCGTGTAAACCGCACACTTTTACGAACGACTACAGAATAGAGAGATGATGGACCTGGGTCTCGAGGACAAATTGGGAACATTATACTATGTCGGGATGACTTTGAATTATGCACTGCCCTCAGAAGTCCAGTGATAGTCGGAGAAGAAGCCACCCCTCGACCTCGTCACTTGTTAAATTGCTTCTCCTTCTCGGAGGAGTGATAGAAATACGACCGTTGTAGTACCACGACAGAAGCTGATCCTGGTCCGTTGGTAGCTCTGTCCTGGAACGCAGTTTCGCTACATATTCAAGAACCGAATGAATGAACATGAATGGACTTCGCATGGTGTGAAAGCAACCCTTCGCTTCTCTCGCATAGATGAACCCGAGCTTATTGATCATTCATTCATTATCCTTGATAGTACGATTCTTTGTACGTTTTTGTACGACATGCTGCGCATTGAGACAACACGAGTCGGGCCTCCCAACATTCACCTCACCTTTCGGAGGACACACCATTGATTTCCTGACATCATCAATACTAGCGAATGATCCACGCGTAGCACGCTGCCGAATGATCATCAGCTCTGTACAGGGGTGATCTACACAACCCGATCCCGAGCCCACGACTAGAGGGCCCTCCTACCCATTCATTCCGAACGAGACACTACTGCTCAAAGCCTGCGCAAAGGACGAAAGTCGTCTGCTCCTCGAGGGAAGTAGACCGAAGTATCAATCCATGCCTGTCTCCGCACGTGGCAAGGCGCTTGCTTCCGTCGAACCCGGAAAGGACGTCATATCGCGGAAGGCCCCTATCCCCAGAATACGGAGGAGGCAACCACCGGGATGTGGCAACCATCGAAAAGTTGTGCAGGCTGAATTGTTTAGCGAGAACCCTGCAACAACCCTGGATGAGCTCAGGGCTCGGAGATCACACCCTCGGCGCCAAATGGCTGGACAATGAGCGCCCAAATGACGGGAGTGTCGGACTTTCGTGTATGCTTTTGGGTATTCGAAGAAACAAAGTAGATGGGGCCTGTGCATACTTACTCTGATTTCGGCCTTGAGCAGGTCCGCGGGTCGCCAGGCTTCGCGAGTGGGAGGTTCCTGCCTTTTGCTAGCAGCAATAGCCCCGAAGGTCCAGATGGGACATCGCTCGTCGACCACGATGAGTGAAGGATGGTGGTATGCACTGGCTTCGTTCAGGTGAGAAGGCCTCAAAATGCCAGGGAAATATGGGTAGACCGTGTTGGAGGTGCGCCAGCATCGTGATTCCGTTGAGCCAAACGCGTGGACGGCATAGCTTGATGAAAATGGAGAAATATACGGGGATCACAGGTTAGGCTCCAGTTAGTAGCTTGTGCTCCTGTGGGGAATCGGGGTACCCCGAGATGACTCGCGACGCCGGCTGCGCAGCGTCATTATGAAGGCCTCCCCCTCGACGCTCGGGTGGATCTCATTGAAGAGTTCCCTGCGAGCTAGAACTGAAATGATCTGTGCAGCTCAATTTGAGTGTGATTTGGCCGAATAATGTGTGTGGAGGTGTGCAGAGGTGTGCTCAGGACCACATGCAAATTCACTGGACGGCGCTCCGAGTCCGAGCGTGCTAATGGCTGTGGTATGAACTCGTATATATCAGATATTGTATCGCACAGGAAGACAGAGTAAGCCCGGTCGGAGAATATTCATAGAATTTGAATTGAAAGTTATAGCCTCTCGTTCCGGCTCTGCTATATATGTTCGACCATGCACCGTCCTCGGGATGCAAATGCAGGGGGACTGCATCGCATATCGAATCTCCCCCCATCAGCATCAGGGGCCTCATCAAGATCTGGCGAAAAGCAGCCGTCCCTTCACTGCCTCGCACAAATCCGACCAAATCGAACTGGAGAGCGCGGACTGATATAATTTCACCGTCTACCGTCATCAGCAACTTTCTCGTCATTTTTCCTACCCTAACTATTTCTGCCAAGGGCGCCAAAAGACACTGTCTGCAGTCGCCATCACCCTCCCCCTCCACCGAGCAATTCCCTTACGACCAGACCTAGGACGTCTGTGGGGAACATATAGCGCCCCCTCCTCATTCACCTGCGCTGGCCTCGCAGATCCACTCAACGGCAGCTGTGCTGAACCACCCCTCCACTGGCAAGAAGACTCGGCCATCTCGGGTGGCACGAACTCTTGGGCGAGAAGGCGGCTATACTCAGGCTTAAGGGCATACGGAGTCTGGCTTGAGACTATCGCTATTGTGAGCAGCCATTCTGCGCCCTCCATTGCAAGCTCTGGCTCATTTGCCTCGCCCTTGCAGCCAGGAAGCCTAAGGACGCAAGCGTAACCTTGAATCCAGCCCGTGTTCGATCGTAGTTGGACTCTCACCAAATATCCGATCCCCTTCACCTCTGGCCTTCGTTCTCGACATCGATTGCTCATCGGCCACCAACGAATCCTCGAATCCGAAGGAAAAAGCTTGGTTGTGACCTTTACTCAAGCTAGAAAACGAGCTTGACGCCTCTGGTGAGTAAACCTGCTTGACTGACTCCTTGCGCAGTTGTCGCTATTGAGAACTGTTCGATCCTTTGATTGATGAGGTTTCCCATTCCCCCGATTTACCACTGTGTTATAATTGCTCCACCCGTGACAGTCACTGACCGCACCCTCTTCCACCTAGACGATATAAACATCACCATGGATCCATACGGCAACGTGCCACAGATGCAGCAGTCCACTCCCTACGGACCACAATTCCTTTCCGCATCCAACCCATCCTCGACGCACTCCTCCCCCCGATCCTTCACCCATGAGCTTGACCCATCGACCTCATATTCGAGCAACCCTGCGTCGCATATCCATCACAACCTACATTCGCAGAGCTACCCAATTCCGGGTGGACCGGTGTATCCCTCAGGGTCCGTGCATCCTCATCGACGAAGCCAACAGTTCATGGCAAGTCCGATGAGCCAACGGAGCGCCTCGTACTCGTCCGCGTACTCGATTGGAGCCCCTCCCCTTCAGGTCAGCACAAACACATCGTCCGAACACGACCCGAATGAGCGCACGGCGCGGCCAGGAAATGCCCATAACCACCTCGCTTTCCATACCTCCCTATCGCTGCCCCTACCGCCGATGCCGGACCTAAGCAACTCCTTGGTTACGCCCACTGCGACCACAGCTGGGTCATCGACGCTATCGAGCATGCCTTCTGCAGGGTTGAGTTCAGCTGGCAACGTGAGTTCAGCTTCCAGCGTCCACTCATCCTTTGCGGAGGCCCAACAACAGCATCTACAGGCTCAGCAGGACGCTGCCAATGCCGAGAGCGAGGCACACGACTACATTGCCGGGACCCCCGGACTTTCTAAAGGCCTCAGTCGCCCTCTCACGCAGCTGGAGAAGGAGAGATTAGCATGGCTATACCGACTCAAGTACTTCCTGGCGACAGCCCCCTCCCGCTGGCACACCACCGACACGGACAACAACAACATGGGCGGTCCTTCCTCGGGTTTCGGCCAGGGTGTCAACATGTATCCCGGAATGGGGATGGATGGCTCGTACCCAGCGCAGCATGCACCGTCACACCCGCAATTGAACCGCTTCATGTTGCCCAGCCAGGAGTTTGTGACATGTGTGCTTTGGAACGGGTTGTATCACATCACAGGCACGGATATCGTTCGTGCACTGGTTTTCCGATTCGAGGTATGTCGACCCCTCTTTCGTGTTGGTCCCAGTGGGTGCTGCGAGGGAGCGCGATCTGCGCCGGCTCGTGGGGTTCGCGTGTCTCGCTGATCACGCTCGACGGCCACGATCGATCAGCGCTCCCGACCAACTTCTTTCCCGTCTCCCGTCACGTCCGCTGCCGTCCCAGACACTGATGGGCGCTTCTACAGGCCTTTGGGCGACCAGTTCGCAATATGAAGAAGTTCGAGGAGGGTGTGTTCAGTGACCTGAGGAACTTGAAGCCTGGCGTGGATGCATGCCTAGAGGAACCGAAGGTACGTGACTTAATTTGATCTTAACTGTGCAAAGCTGACCCAATGGAACCATTAGAGCTCGTTCTTAGACCTCCTCTTTAAGTATCAATGCATTCGAACACAGAAAAAGCAGAAGGTCTTCTACTGGTATGTTATAACCCCGGCATATCCCCTCCGTTGGCGCTGATCGATTACCAGGTTTTCTGTGCCGCACGATCGCCTCTTCCTCGATGCTCTTGACCGTGACCTCAAGCGAGAGAAGATGGGCCAAGAGCCTACTACGGTTGTCGTCGGAGAGCCTGCGATGTCATTCACGTACGATCCGAAGCGACCTCTCTACGAGCAATTTAGCAAGGCTGTTGGTGCACGGGACGGGGAGGGCGAGTTTGAGAGGAACATCCGAAACGCTGTGAAGGACAGTGTCGGAGCTGGCGACAGTGGGAACGGGACTGAGAGCGAGCTCAGCGACATGGAGGACGTCATGGGAACAGACGACGAAAGTCGGCCAAGGACAAGTGCCAGCATGGCGGACGCCTTGTTCGTCTCTCCGTTTGGCCTCGGCGACTGGAGCCACTACAAGCAACGACGAAAGAAGGCCTCCAACGCTCAGAAGCAGGGTAGCACAGACGAGATCGGGGAGGAGCGGGGCCGTAGCATGGGTCCTGATTCCTCAGGACGTTACCCAAGCACCAGCCATTCCCGAGAGCGACCTTCTCGCCTCATGCCTCGCTACGAGAGCATCCGCCACGAATTTGGTCCAGGCTCGGAAGACGAAAGGCAACAATCGGAGGCAGCACTGACGGCTGCTGACTACTTCAGGAGGCAGGCTGAAGGCAAGCTCCTCCCTGCTGATGGCGTCGTCAGGAAGCCCAAGGACACCCAATTCATCGGTGAGGTTGATGTACATTACACGGATGGTGCACCACCCATTCCTCCTCCCCTCGCCTCCGCACCTTCCACCCACGTCTTCGGCCTCGATCAAGCACCCCTAGGAGGTAGACCGGGCCATCTTCGTGGGCGAAGTATAGACCAGACCGCGTCCTCCTCTCATCCCCACCGTCATTCGTACCATGGCCCACCAGCCTCATACGGCGATCCCTTCGACTTCGCGTCTGTTGGCCCCTTCGGTCAAGTTCCTATGTCTGCTGGGATCGCACCCTCACTGTCAACATCCTCTAGCCAAGGTTCGCAACCTCCTCCAAAGCCTGCCCCTCCGGCGCCAGCTCCTGTTTCGAGCACTGCCATGTACGAACAACATAGCGCTGATGGGAAGATCAAAGCTTTCGTGTGCCCCTTGTTCTCTTGTGGGCGCCTCTTCAAGCGGATGGAGCACCTAAAACGCCATCTCCGTACCCACACTATGGAACGCCCATTCACTTGCCCGAAGTGCAAGAAACGGTTCTCCAGGAGTGACAATCTCAATCAGCATCTACGCACGCACGACCGCACCAACACGGGTCAGGCTGGTGCAACATCGAGCACCGGGGAGGGCGGGAATGGAGAAGGTGGCGGCGCCTCGGACAATGGCAATGCAGAGTGGTCGGACAGCATGGATGATGAGCGCGAGGGATCCTCTGGACACCATGGCGATCAGAGTGGCGGAGAAAGCGAAGATGAGGACTGGTCGCGATACACTTCATTGGGTGATATGAACAATCAGGCTCTGGGTTTGAGCGGGATGGATCTGTCCGCGCTTGGGATGGCTGGAGGCTACGCCGGTGATGTACAGATGCGGGAGCTTGAGGCGAGTGATGTTCAGGAGGTGCAAGGGGACGAGGAGGGTTTGTTGATGGTCGCCAACCATGGCTCCAACTACTACCCTGTCCAGTCCAGCTCAGCCCTATTCTCTTCCAATTCTTCTGAGCTCGGGTCAGATGGGTCCCAATGGACGCGGCCGCAGCCAAGTCCTGCGTTCAGCACGATCAGCATGCCATCGCCAAACCTAGGGAACATTAACCTCCGCAGCAACCGCAACTCGATTGGGTCTTCTCCCGGAAATTACCTCCAGCAATTGCAAGGGCATTCGGCCAATCCGTCCATGTCGTCGTCTTATGGGGAAGACTTTGGAGCTGTGTCTGCTCCGTCGCACAAGGCGAGCTTCGATCATGGCAACCTCTATACTTCGAACATGGTATTGGACGACAGTAGCACGGGGGGTGGGCCTATCCGTAGGCACCGGAGCATGACTCCCTCGCACGCTCGCAATGGGGAGCCAATTCGAAGACCAGGTACCGCGAATAGCAACAACGGCGATTTCAATTCCCTTGGAGGCACTCCTGCCAGCGTAGGGTCGGCTTCCAGCACCTCCAGTCATCGGGGATACCATCCATACGCCGCCGGGTTCAACTCGTCCTCCAGGTCGAACTCGGCACATTCCAGTCCCAGCTTGCATAACATCCAGCTCGCGAACGCTGGGGAGTATGGCCACATCCGATCTAGCTCGAGAAGCTCGAACTACACACCTGCGGTGGGGGTTATGCAGGTCCAGGAGCAGATGAAGCAGATGATGTCGATGGGTGGGGACATCAATATGAGTGGGCAAGAATCTACTAGTGCGTTTGGGGAGCCGATGTTCAGGACTGACTCCCCTGCGTTCTCTGGTCAGACAGAGTCTCCTGCTCCCTTCAACATCGACCTCCCGAATCAGTTTGCGTATGGTCAGGGCATAGCCCCGCCCGCCCATTCAGCGACCCTGCCTGTACAATTCTCACAACAGCAGCAGCAGCAGTTCGGTGATGGTCATTATCCTCAACACCTTCCGACTATGTAGTACGCTTTGAACGCTTTTTATTTACTTTTTCCGTCACGACCTACCATTCTATTTATTCAGCTCTTCGAGTACTTCACCTGCACCCCTTAACGCCCCTTCACGACCACATTACAAAGATCTATGCAAGTCGACTATTTATTTCGTACCGCTTTGTATATAGTTCTATTGCACTCACAAACCAAAGGTCCCGTCGCGGCGTTGCCTAATATACATTCTTGTCCTCGATCAGTTACTACCTCGAGGCGCGAGGTCTTCACATGATAGTTCCCAAGAGCTCGACCAGGGTTGAACAGGATAAGATCCGACGCATTCACACCGGGCTTGTCTACTTGGCACATTGGGCGCTTAAAACTTGGATCATCAGGATGACCGCAGTATTTGGCCAAGGCTATGATAGTAAGGGGATTCGTGGGCTTGAACATTCAGCTGTAAGCGAGAGGATACAACCTGGCTTAAACAAGAAGTCTTTTGGGAGGGATGGGTGCAAGCCTGAGTTCTTCGAGTTGAAGCCTTTGGAATGTGAGAGGGGCCTTCTGAATTGGGTGTGTGGCCCCTAACTCGGGTCCACCTCGAGTGGCAGTAATAATGGAGCCTGACGCTTGCCTGGCGTTGTTCTCAATCGACGATCACCCAACACGAGTGCGGCACACATTCGCAAGAACCCCACAACCGGCACTTGAATGACGCCCGACTTAAAGACCTTGGCAATGTGAGTCGCCTAACCGCCTTCGCCGTACACCGAACTGAATCCCCTTTCCCTCGCCAGGTGCGTCGATAGGGGTCCCGGCCAAATGCCACTCTAACTTTAAACAGGCTTGACCCAAAGGGAGCGCGCTGCAGAATGCTCACTCTGTGGTCAGTGAGGTTCCCCAGCCTCCTCTTCCTCTTCTCGTGGATATTCGCATCCCAGCAAGATATCCCCACGTCCTGCGTCTCCACTTCCAGGGATATCGTGTCGCTGGCGAAATGCCTTGATACCTTTACTATAATGCCGGAGTACTACGACGGACCTTCGTACCACGAAGCTCAACCGACAGAAAGTGAGCGAGACGCGTGGGCTACGGCTGTAGCTTCCCTCCTCTCCGTCGACGGAAACTGCTCGGCCCTCGCGATACCCCCAGAGCTCGAAAACACATATGTCATCCAGAGATATGCACCTCCGGGACTGGCAACATCGTACTGTGTGCTTGTTGAGAACACTGTCGACTGTAACGGGATGCCGAGGGGTTGGGGGCACTTCATTGTCCCAGAAAAGAGAGAGCAGGTTTCGCGTTTCCTCCACGTGTCGGCGCCTCACCCCAAATACGACCTTGGCACAATAGAGCAGGCCACAGCTCTGTTCGAACTCTCCGGTGCCAAGAGTTTGCTCCTTGCAGGTCGGTCAAGGACAGCTTTCATGCAACAGTCAACCTGTGTCCAATCGTCCAAACCGTACTGGAAGACAGACCCTGCACATAGCAACGTAAGTTCTCTGTTCTCAACTGCGCCGCGGTCTGAATCGAGACATACTGGGGATAATGCACAGCTCGAACCCTTTTTTGACGCATTCGTTGCGATATACCGGTGGCAAGAGCAACAAGGAGGGTGTTCTTCAGCATCGTGCGCCTTTATTCAGATGCATGGGAAGGGCGTGAAAACTTGCGCCCTGGATCAGATATTCCTGTCAAGTGGACTCGGTTGGTTGCCAATTCTTTATAGCTCCGGGGACCGCTGTAGCTGACGCTCGTCTCGCAGGGAACAACCCGTGGTACACTGACCCTACCGACTACCCCGTCAAACGATTAAAAGCCAACCTCAAGCAAATATTTCCAGCATGGAACATTTCCCTCCCCTCGGACAGCAAGTGCCCGCTCACAGCCAGTGGGAATATTGGCGGAAGATATATCAACAGAGTCCCTAAGTCGAAGGTGTGCTCGCAGCATGCGATGCCTGGCTACGTCAAGGGCGAGTTCATCCACGTCGAGCAAGCGATTGAATCTCGGAAGAGCGACACATACGAAGCGTGGGGCGAAGTACTGAGGAAGACGTTCAAACCTATGTGTGCACCTGGGATGGCAGTACATCCTAAGAAGTTGCTATGTGTGGATAAGAGTGTTGCTGAGGAGGCGAGGGCGTGGCCATGGACTTAGTTGCTTGCATTCGCGCCATGGACTTCCTTTCCTTAAGCACGTAATTGAGACTAACGATAGCAGGTAGTAGAGATAGCGAGGAAAATCCTAGGGGGTCTTATGTAGTAGATAGATATGGAATAGCTGACTTCAAAACTTAAAGTTCGTCGTGGCACAACAGTCTGTCTACTAGGAAAGCGAGTGGTGACCAATGAAGGGAGACTAAACTGACGGGCATAGTACAGGGGTAGAGGGAGCTGTATGATAGGTTAGAACGAAGAGGTGTAATGGAAATCTTTCCGAAGTTTCCGGTTAAAGAGGAATGAAAATAAGTAACGAATGACGAGAGATCCAAAAGAGCCAATGAGTAATCCAATGAGAAGGGATCTGTGAAAAATGAAAGCAATCTAACCGAGAAATGGAAAAGAAGAACAGTTGAGAAGGCTATAGATAGGATGAGGTAAAAGGTTCGTGACTGTATATGGAATCACCAAGCATCTGGGTCGGGCACCAGCCTACCCAAAGTCTGCTTCCTCATTTCATCGAGCTTAACACCCAAATCCACCTGCTCAAGGTCCCGAAGGTGCCTATCATGCAAGGGATCAAGGTTCAAACTCTCTGTTGGGCTTCCTGCCATTGTCCGATTGATACTCAACGCGGACGACACGGACGTGTTAAACGTATGGTTGTAATCATTGTGGTCGTTGAACTCGGGCTCCGAGACTTTCGCCCGACTCATAGGAGTAGCTGCTCCCTCACCGGGGGAATGCGGTGGAAAGTTGTAGTTGCTGAGCACACCGCTTTGAAGTTGGTTGAAAAAGCTATGGCCGGGATCTCCTTCTTGCATGATCATCGACATGTTGGGAGGGGGCATGGGGAAGACAGAGGACGTGTCGCTTCCTCTCCGAATGTGAGTGCTGGACGAGACGTGGGGCGTGGCTGAAGGATCGAGGTCTTCAAGGGTGAGGGCATCATCATGCCGGTCGTCACTATCTTCACGCTCAAACACAGGGGGCGCACTGCGAACTGGAGTCGGCACGTCACGCGTATCCACGTCTTCCTGAGGTCGGAATTGGTGCTCGTACCGGGAGCTCCTCGCAGAG
The DNA here is from genome assembly GCA_951394405.1 of Coprinellus micaceus. NCBI lineage: Eukaryota > Fungi > Basidiomycota > Agaricomycetes > Agaricales > Psathyrellaceae > Coprinellus > Coprinellus micaceus. Next base: position 705,103 of record OX596341.1, on the reverse strand, counting down.
ACAGCTTGCCTTGGCACAGGTGTTCGCAGCGATATCGACTTCCACTGAGGCGACAGCCGTTCGTTCGTCCGCCTTCCAAGGTCCGCTGACCTCTGTAAATCCAACTGCTCCCTCAACACTTCGTTGTGCCGCTTCATCTGGGCCAAATCCCTCTGTAAGTCGCTGCACATGTGCCCCAGCTCGTCGTTCTCCGCCTCCAAGTTCCCCAGTTTATCCAAACGGTCCCGGAGGTCGTTATTCTCCTCGCGGAGCATACGAACTGTGCGCTGCGAGTCGGAGAGCGCGTTGAGGAGCGCCTCCATCTCAACGACGTGCTTGTCCTTGAGGTCGCGGATCTCATCCCTGTCTCTACCGCCGTGCCCCGATACGCTGGTCGCAGCAGTCGATACAGCCGACCTGGGGGTCTCGCGATCGCGACTTGAGCTCGAAGCCGTGAATGTAGGGCTCTCCATGAGCCCATTGCCCGACCCACCGCCATGCGCCGAGAAAGACCCACTACCGCGCCTATGAGACGACCCTCCCCCTCCCACATCCGAGAACGCCATCCGGGATAGTGCTCTTCCGTTGTGTGAAGGATTGTAATCCGATGCAGCACCCCGCATCGACGCGAACCTCCCCATCACGCGTTCAGTCGGCTGCGCTCCGCCTCCACTCAAGGGTGAAGGTGCCAGGACACCATTATGCCCACGCAAATCCTGACCGAGACTCCCGCTACGATCTCTCTTTGATCGTAACGAGAACCTCTCCGTCCCATCGCTACTCTCGGAATCGCGGTCCTTCAGCAGCCCAACCCCACGTAGGACTCTCGACGCACCGCGCGCGTTCATCCAGTCCGGTTTCGGCTGGGGCTCTCCCCCTATATCGCTTTGTCGAGAGGTAGCTTGCGACGTCAATGAAGTCAACGTCGTCGTGCTCAGGTCATATGCAGACGCGTTCGTGCTGGAGGACATGTGACCGAACAAGCGCGTCCTGCCCAATCGTTCCTGTACACTCATACTGCGCTTCCTTGTACGAGCAGCAGGCGGACCGTTGCTGCTCCCTGTGCTGCTACCACCGCTGTGGGGTACGGGGGAAAGCCTATCGGTCGTCCTAGGTCGGTCAGGGTGCCCGCGGAGAGAAGACGTCTGGGATGACCGATCGCGTATTCTGGCCACCGAGCTAGGTCGACTGATGTCAAGAGAAGGCCGGGAGGAGGAATCGAATGAAGGGCGATAGGGCGACGAAGATCCACTTCGGGAATCGGGGACAGTGGGAGAGGGAGTTGCGTCGGTGGCGAGGGGTGAAGGGCGGTCGGGGGAGGAAGAGCGTCGCGGAAGGAGTAGGTTGGGGACTTTGGGCTTGATACTCGCTGGGGTACCCCGTCGAACTTCGAATGATGTTCTGCGGGATCCCTCGAGCTTTGGGCGGGAAGAATCGAGGGAAGGCCGCCTTGGTGTTTCTGCAAAGGCGCCGCGAACGGGCGACCTTCTCGAGTCGAGCGAACCCCTGTGCAAACTAAGAACCTTCGACGGCGATGGAGGCATGGATAGCGATATTTTCGGTGTCGGCGACGGCATCGAGTTGATGGAACTGCTCAGAGTGCTATTACCTTCCCGAGAGGAAGAGCTCCCCGAGAGCATATTCTTGAACACCGATGGCCGACCCTTTCCAATTCCGGGATTGGTAGACTTTGATGGGTTGAAAAGTCTCGAACCTGTCGACTGGGCGAGTGACGACGTCGCGGCGGGAGTGAAGAGATGGGACGAGTTGGCGCTGAATGCTTTCCGTGCTGGTGTCGACGTTGATGCCATGGGAGAACCTGGGGACGTCGGGGCTGGGGGACTCCGACTCGGAGATAGGCCTCCCGGTGGTGAGTGCCGTGGCGTCGCCGTCGCGGTGGTTGGTGTTTTGGGAGAGGGAGGAAAGCGGGAAGAAGTGGGAGAACCGCCAGATGATTGTGAACCTTGCCGAAATCGAGGAAGAAGGGAAGGGGGTTGTTGCCGCTCCCTGGCTTTGGCTGCCATAGTGTTCGGGCTGAGGAGCGCAATAAGCGCAGGGTCGGGTGTGGGTAAGATGCTTGGCTCTTCAGACGTAAAACTATCATTGGCACTATCAGCGTCGATGATGACAGGTTGACCTGCATTGGACCAGTCGAGGGCCGACATTGACGGTGAGTCGGACGCGCGCATTGCGTCCAGCACTTCTCGTTCGACTTCGGTGGGCGATATCTCGAGCATTGACGTGTCTGCGTCAAAGTCTGACGACCTGGCCGTTATGGAGCTGTTGTTACTTGGTCTTTTCGCCATGGGGTGCAAAAATGCGGGATTGAGAATGGTGGGTGACGGCGTGCGTGATTCAGGAGGTGAGCTGGAGGCGGTACGGGATATGGGAATCTGGAAATTGTGTCGGGAAACTCCAGAGCTGTCTGCCTCAATAATAGTCGATAGTTCTTGCGACAGCGGTATACCGGGAGAGGGCGTGCGGAGCGTAGGTGCTGAATGAATGTTAGTATTCGCGTCACGGAATGGAGTGGCTGGTTTTCGTACCTGTGTCAGACGAGCGAGAATCTAACGACGAGAGCTGGTCATCCAGTCGTGAAAGCGATACAGATCGCCTAATATTGCCATCCTCGCCAACTTGAGAGTCGCTCTTTGACCGTCCTATGGAAATGACCTGGGGCCTGAAGGTTTCGTCACCTAACGATATCTTGCGTTCTCGGTCCTTGGCCATTGACCGTCGGACCGTGGCAAAACTGAACGATGACTTGGTGGTGGCGGGGGTGCTGGGGGACGTGAAGGCTTGTTGTTGGGGTGCATTCTTGTTGCCGCCGAAGGGGAGAAATGAGCGTAGGGTGCGAAAAGAAGGGATTCCTGAACCCGCAGGCGTCGTAGGGGGGCCGGGTGAAGATGCCACGGCGAGAGATGGGTTGCCATTGGGCATTGAGGGCGATATTCCAAGCGAGTGCCGTCGGTTAGTCCCAGGTATTCCGAAGATGTTTCGTTTGGCTTGAGGTGTCGATCCTGAAGTCGACGCGGACGGGGTGTGTGACGATGCTGTTTGTCGCGACATGAGGGGATTGGTTGGACGCGAAGAGCCTAGTATGGCTTGGAGAGACGAGCAAACCTTATGAAGGCCGGAGCACAGCAGTTGGAATGCTCATGAGGGCGACGTGAAAGCAACTGGAAGATGTCAGACTGAAAGGGGCACGGAAAAGTTGACCAGGACTAGAGCGGATTAGGAAGTCCAAATGAACCGTGTCAAATTCCATCACAAGCCCCTGATGTTCTCTCTCCCTAAAGACACCGGGTCTGCCTGTTTGTTCACGACCACCATCACCCTCAAATCACCCTACATGACGATAAAATGAATAGCAAGCAGTTCATAGAATTCAATCCTGACTTACAAGCCTCCACTGTTCGTCTCAACCTCGACGCTTCGGGAGCCTCCAGACCGAGACACTGCACTCGACTGGAGTATCTCCAAACTTACTGTTGGTGCCTTCGATGACCAGGGTGGGGTGTCTTGAGGCCACCGCAGAGAAAGGGGAGGAGGAGATACATCCTGCATGCTCAGTACACACTCCTTCCCCAGGGAAGAGCCCAGATCTTGAAGGACTGTCGAGTCAAGAGTGACGGTGATCAATCCTGTCCGAGCTTTCTCCACTTGCCGACCTTTCCGATTTCGAGGGTCTTGTCGAATGGATACCTCATCCGCATGGACTTTTCGTCTGCAACGATACGGAATCCGGGGTCGGACTCTACTTCAATAATAGGCTCAGGAACGCGAATAGAACGCCTTACCACTTGGACCCCTGCCCTCCCCAGGCGTCGCCAATCTTCGCATCTTGGTCACAAACTCAACGTTTTCGAGCGTCCAAAGGCGTAATCTAGCCTGCTAGGCAAACGCCACTCCCGTCATCATGTCAAGCCGATGCCTGTTGAGGAACAGTCGTGAGTGCTCTCTGCAAGACCGTGATCAATGAGGACGCCGCTGGGACGCGATATTCCAATAGGAATAACGTGTAACCGCGCTATCAGAGGTGTCTTGAATGCTTATAGCCTCTCAAATAACGAAAAACGCGCATACAACCAGGTATCAGGAAGTTCTGGACTTGAATGGGGCGGCGCCAATGGCAGTTCACTTGAGCCTGCGCTTGGGAAGGCATGAGATCCGTGTATGCTCGACGTCTTCAAGTTCCAGAGTCTCAATTATATCGGCCAGGATCTAAAGACTGCCGTCCACTGCAGTGAAAATGGGGGGAAGGAAGAAAGAAATTGGGGATGGAATTCTCGAGCCCGAGCGTGGTTCAAGTTATATATCCTGTTTGGGGGGTGTTTGTCTTTGTTAGATCCTCGCGCCACAACGCAACGGGCGCTTCGCAGAAACGCCGCTTCTTCTCAAACCACCATCATCGACCCTGCAGTGACTTGTGTCTTCAATTTATGTCACAGGAATCGTATTCAGGATACTTGAAGAGACCCCTAGAACGTTGAGAACGGTTTGATAGCCTGAAGATCCGAACCAGTGCCAGGTTGAAGCCGCAAGCTGAGGTGAGTCTCCATGATGCGCAAAGTCTCTTGCTTATGACGCTAAACGTTCGTGCAAGGTACTATGTTGGAGGATCCTCGGGTTGAGGCAACGTTAGGTCAACGAGGCTGGGGTAAACGCTGCATCAGCTGAGCCTCGAGCAAATGCATGCGTCCATCCCACTCAACGCTCGGGGAAACCTAGTAACTCTCAGGTCGCTGTACCACACCGAATGCTCTGGAGCTCAGTGGTACTAACTCACACGTCCCGGGCCGCTAGGCACCTCAAGAACATATACAACAGACGAGAAGCTCTTCGTTGAATGGGCACTAATTGCACGCGTCCAAAATTGTCTACATCCGGTTCACTGCAACGAATGATCGGGGAAATTGCCCACTACGCAACCTCCTGGTCTCTCGACTTCCCTTGTGCGTTACTCCGCTAACGCCTATCGGGAACGGTGCCCTAACACTCGGCCGCCATACCCAAAAAGGCGATTCGCAATGTATCTGCGAGAGAAGAAGAAGCCACTTTGCCTGCGTGTGACCTGAGGCTTTTTCCGATGTTTACTTGGCTATGTGTAAGACCTTGAGTAGCGACCGTATTGCGTCAGTAGGCCTTGACTTCTGCTTAAATACGCACGAGGGAGTAGTGATGATTCCCAAGCCAGTACAACATGCCTTCTCTCTTCACCATTGCAGCTGCGACCGCTACGAGCTTGCTCCTCGCGCTCCAGGCCAACGCGCACGGCTATGTCCAGGAGGTGACTTTGGGGTCTACCAAATACACTGGATATAACCCGTATGCGGATCCGTGCGTCTCTCTCTTCCACACTCTCGGCTATGGATCTGATACTCTTCGGCTACAGGTACTACAACCCGCCTCCTCAGCGCATCATCCGCAAGATTCCAGGCAACGGTCCGGTCGAGGACCTCTCTTTGATCGAGTGCGTCTTCGTTTCCTCGTCCCTGTCGCCAACGTGTAACTGTAAAAGCTGACGACCCTCCTTACAGCGTTCAGTGCAATGGCTGGTCCTCGGGAGGAGTGGTCGGCAGTGCCCCAGCTCCCCTCGTTGGCACTGTCGCCCCAGGCGCGACGGTCACCTTCAACTGGACGGAGTGGCCCGACAGCCACAAGGGCCCCATCATCACGTACTTGGCTCGTGCGCCGTCCGATGTTACTAAGTGGAACCCTGGCTCCAGCGCCGTTTGGTTCAAGATTGACCAGAGTGGCAAGGACTCGAGTGGGAAGTGGGCGGCGGCGGAGAAGTTGGTGGCTAATAAGGGTTTGTACAGTGTTAAGATCCCGGCGAAATTGAAGGCGGGACAGTATATCATTCGACATGAGATGTAAGTAGCTGATCCTCTTGCCTTGTTCTCCCCTGATAGTTTAACCTTTGCTCGCAGTTTGGCCCTCCATGCCGGTAAGTGTTTGCTTTGTCGTTCCACCTTCTACCCAGCTAATAGATTTTTTGCCAGCCTGGGCGTACCCTGGAGTCCAAGTTTACCCCAGCTGCATCCAGATTGAAGTCACCGGTAGCGGAACCGCTTTGCCCACCTCCTTTGTCTCGTTCCCTGGCGCGTACACTGGGACAACACCTGGAATTGTCTACGACGTCTATACTAGTGAGTCTCCTCATGCTTTGCTCACTAGACCTGAATATGATCCTGACATGCCTACCCTTAGACACTTCGGTAAGTCGTATCTCGAGCCTCGACCAGACGTGCCGTGCTCACTGCGTCCGATGTACACACAGGCGTATCCCATTCCTGGACCTGCCGTGTACGTTCGAATCCTCTGGCGTTTGATAACTATGTGTTTAACATGCCCCGTCTGTCTCACAGCTGGACTGGTGGGAACTAGTCTGGATATTCGTCGCGTTGTCCCTGTCTTCGACGAGTCCTTGTACCGTGTCACTAGATTCAAATACGGTTCTTTCGTTTGTCCTCATATGGGTGTTTGAAGGAGCCCGCTCATCGTCCCGGGGCCCACGATCGGCGCCTTCCATAGCTACGTGTCCGCTGACCCTCGAAAAAGGGATTCCAGGAACCCTTCGCATGAGAAATGACACCAGCGACGCGCCTCCAGGTGAGTAAATCCGGGGGTTCGGTGAGAAGAGCTGTCTCAACGTGGAGCGAATCTGCTCCTCAAACGATCATTTATCCGGGCCCCTTAGTCATTTTCAATCACCGAACAAGGGCGTAGATGCGTAGGTAAAGGCTGGATAGGTTTTCTGAGAGAACATAGTGTGCGTAGACTGCCATGATAATTTGTCTTCTCCCACCCTTAAACGACTACGACTTTGGGTCGTTAAATATCTCCACCTCCGGGTTCCAGATACGCCGAAGGAGGTACCAAAGGAGGCTCCCCTTGGTGACAAACTTTTTTGGGTACGTCAAACCAGGTCGGCTTCGTGTGTATTCTCCCAGTTCTTCTTCGGTATCGAACTTCTCCATCTCGCCATCCTTGAGACGAAGTGTGAGGAGCTCGACGATGTTGACGTGGGTTTGTTTGAACATCTGTAGATGGCGTCAGGGTACCATAGTGTATGTGTTAGAATGTACTCACATCGCGAGCGTCTTGTACGGTCGCTGGGAGCGATTCAATCCCAATACGCTTGCAAAGTCTCTGCCAAGCCCTAAGGTCGTTCACATTCTTCCCAAACCTGAGTCCGAACTCAGCCGCCATCGCTTTTCCAAACACCTTCCACAGTTCTTGCTGCTCGCTACTGTACTTCTCTATCTCGAGCTCGCGGTTGAGGCGACTGAACTCAAGCGTTGGGGACTCTTCGGGGTCGTAGATGAAGCCCCGTTCCTCGAACTGCTGGAAGAACCCGGCAAGGGGGCTGCGCTCGAGGCCGACCTTGGGCGCGGCTCTTGCTGTGCGGTGGCGCTTGCTTCGGGTGCGCGTTCGTTTACGGGGCGCCTCACTGGACGGCTGTGGGCCTGTGCTCGGCACGGCCTGGGAGGCGATGACATGGCGTTGCCGTGCTGAGCAGGTACGTAGGAATGTAGGAATAAGTGCCCGATTTGAGGCAGAAGCAGGGAGGGGCTCTTTGCAGCTCCCTGGTTCGTCTCAAGAGTGGCGTGGTGGTTCTCAGGAAACGTTGGGGTGTGACTTGGGTGTCTATTTATGCTGCTACCCTATTGATTGGCCGTATTTGCTTGTAACTGATATGGTTAGTCATGGGGGTTCTGGAACCCACGGGAATCTTCCGCCTGTCGCGGTATAAGTGGTCATGGGATGGCCACGATGTCCGTGGGAATAAGCTTAAGCGCCCACCATCTCAACACCAAGTTCGGCGTTTGCCGAGCTTTCTGTGAGGATGATAGCAGCTGAGGACTAGATAAGATACTCAACTAGGCGGTAACACTATGGTACAGGTTGAGGTGAGATGCGTGGGGCATCACCTCTATGAAATCAGGTTGTACAAGGCTGCAGGAGGCTCGAACCCCAATGGCTGAGTCGTATCAGGCACGGATGAGTGCCCCAAGGGAAGTGCGACGAGAGGTTTCGGGAGGTGGGAAGTATATGTATCGCAGCAGGGCAGTTAGGATGTCCCCGACTGCTAAAGAGTCAGACGGGAAGATCTTGCCCTTTTTCTTAGAATAGACGCTAAGAGCTCTCTCTGTCGGGAACTTCGTGACCTTCCCTTCGCCGACGAGATCTACCAAGTTGACGTGACTGTTGAAAACAAGCTACATAACGGCTGTCAGCGCTTGGGCCAACGAAGGGGTCAATGGATTCACTTCACCTCACGGGCTTCCTCGAGATCATCAGGGATAGGGTCGATCTCGATTCGCGCGCAGAGTCGCTGCCACGCGTCGAGGTCACCCATGTCAACTCCAAATTTTACTCCAAATTGGTTAGCCATGGCGTCACTCCAATCGATATAGGCATCCGCGCGATCCGGATCCTCCCGCTTCCATCCCCTTGTGTGGCAAAGTCTTCGAAACTCCGACGTCGCTGAATTGGAGGACCGGTATGCGAACCCAGTGAACTGAGCGAAGAACGCTCTTAAAGGGAGCACATTCTCCCCTTCATCGTCTGAGGTGGGCTCAATAAACGGGCCTTGGTGGATTGAGGTCGACGGTGCGGTAGGTTGGGCACTCGATCCAACATTCAAGGATGCGAAGGCGGCGTCCAGGGGGTCGACGAGGGTGTCCTCTGCGCTGCCACTCTGTTCCGCGGATGGCAGGTTCCCAGTGAGCAGCGAGGCGAGTATGGCGTTGGAATCGTACCACTGGCCGCTTGCGAAAAGCTTCTTCTGTTTTGTTGTGTAGACCCTCAGGTCTCCCTTCGTGGGGAATGTAGGTATCTCTCCATCCGGTCCGTCGTCTATGAGATCAATGAGGTTGACGTAGGTCCCCCGCACAGCCTATATATATATAAATTGCAATCAGGGGGTATGGCCTTTCAACCAGTGGGAGTCGATCCGGGCCTACCTTCCGCGCCGCTTCCAGCTCTCCAGGGATTGGGCTGATTCCAATACGACGGCAAAGCCCATGCCAGGCCGAGAGGTCATCCCACTCTCTCCCGTATTTCTCCCCGAACTGGTTTCCCAAGGCATCATTGAACCCTCGAAGGGGGGCCTCTGTACCAGAATCTTTTCGTTGCCGACTGAGGAAACTACGGAGTCGACGGAACTCCGAGGTGGCTGCTTTGCTTGGATCATACGTGAAGCCTGGGTATCGAGCGAAATATGCCCGCATATTGGGCGCAGGTGAAGATGACTCAGGAGTCATCGGGAGTCGACGAGGTTCGTTTCTCTGTAAGAAGGACCTGGTCGATGTGTCGTCGAAAGCAGAGCGAATTCGAGATGCCAAGCCTGAGGGAGAATTGGACCTCTCTGAGGCTGGTCCCTAGATGTCGCTCGATGGCCGTCAAAGCTACCTTCCATGGCGGGGCTGGTTTATATGTTATCGTCCATATCAGTTGCACCTGTTTGGCCCACCCCACTTGGGCTGGTCACAAGGACTGTCTGGCGCCCACACAAGAAGGATTGAATTGGTAACCCAGAAGGCTGGGTGAGCTGAGATGACGAGGGACCACCTACTCGCTAAGCGGATAAGAGGACTTTTGCGAAGTCTAAGGGACCCTCTGGGCAGTCTCTAGCAGTCTGAGGTTGGTGGCAAGAGTTAGGACTTTCACGGGCGCTAAATCCAGCTGGCAAAGGTGACCAGCAGCGTGACAGATCGCGTGACGGGTGACGACGTGACTCGCGCTCCAGCTCCTATCGCCGACCTCCCTCCTCATGTCCATGAAGACTCTTGTTCAGCCAGTGCTATCCCTTGAAGTCTTCCCAGTAAGCACCCCACCATATTTCACCGCTTAGGGAACGAGAGACGTGGGGCGAAACCGCCAGGGTAGGGAAAACACCCATGTCCAGAATTTTCGGCCATCGCCGAGTCATCTCCCAGGATAACTAGGGCGAACATCTGCGAACAAGAGGCCAGGATCCTTGCAGTAACCCCGGGACGGCATAAATCCCATTACACATTCTCCGCCTTCAAGTTTGCCTCGTCACCATCTCCCAAAGGCAGCCCTCGGTGACGGTGTCAGAATTGTGCGAGGTCGCTCTCGACTCGACTACCTGTCGGAATGGCTGTCGGTAAGTAGATATGGCAGCGAGGCATTTGCTACGTACGAAGAAGCATAGCCCGAGGAAAGTGGATACAGTAAGTGACCGCCCCGCTTTGTAGCCATCGGATTTAGTGCCCGTCCAGCATCGTCCCCCAAACCACCGACAAGGTCGTTTGAGCTCGGAGAAGGACCCCCGCGTCGAAATCAGGCATCCTTTATCCCTCTTACAGGTCTCAATTCGACACGAGGACCCTGACAATGGGCGAACAGAGTTCCACTTCCCACTGGAGTCGAGCTTCAATAGGCACCGAGGCTTCGTCGAAGCCTGACGTTATTTGGAAATGATATTGAGTGGATTGCCACAGGAACCACGGATGGAACTATGCGAGATACCATGATAGAATAATGTGAGCTATACGAGCTTGTAGGTGTCTCCTAGGATGACGCACCCCTCAGCTATCGTTGCACATCAGCCAGCGTTCGATTTAGGCGCCCATTGCGCGAGCGCTGGGACTTCGTAAATATCTTCAAAAATGACAATACCAGTAGACGCCCTGGCTCATAGCGCATCGTCACTGAGTAGTGCAGGGTCTATATTTCGCTCATCGAAGTGGCGAGACATTTTACTGCCGTTTGCATTTCTCAACTTTCACGGAAATATGCAAACGGCAGTATATTGGATCCGGAAGGGAAGATGTCACAGAACCGGCCCTCCTCTCATCACTTCTCAGGATTGAACGACGAAAACAAGACCGTTCTAAGGCGAAGTCCGCCTTCGCCTACCTGAGATCGCAACTTAGGTTGGTTCAACGAAGTGCGTCATCGAATATGCTGAACAGATTTGGGATATTGTTGGAATCCACTAGGCCTGTCTGGCTTAGTGGATTCGAACATAAAGTTAACCCGACGGCTCTCAGGAGGTCGGGAGTTCAAGTCTAGCAGGATTGGCTAGAGGGACATAGGATCACGGCGTAAGCTCGGAAGACCCAGAGTGGCAGAGTTACGCGTGGAAGCAATAACTTCATGTTTCGTTTGGGATCGCACAGGCAGCTGGCTACCGAACCGCCACGGGCGGCCATAGGGGGGTGATCCGACCATTGAGGGTCGGGTTAACTTTATGTTGGAATCTGAGTGTATTCCAACAGATTTTCAGATATTACTCGGCGCACGCGGCACAAGTTACAACCACGAACCATCGCTTCGTAACACGACTTGAGGCCCAACAAGGCTCTTGAGTCTTCCCACAAACATTGGCGCATTGAACTAAGTGCCAAGGTCTATGTATGATGGTACACATGCCCCAAACCGCGACGTCTTACTGAATTCCAACTTTCCAAGGGGTGCAACCGGAGCGCAAGTCCCTTCCTGGCTGACAGGAAAATGTTCCAGCCAGGGACTCGGAGGTGATACTGCGAAGATCGAGCTCAATGGCATCCTCCATGACTTCGAAGAAGGAAGACCGCAAAGGTGTCATCGAGGGGCCAAGAACATAGACGAAGATAAGAAACCCACTGAACCTCACCTCGGGTCGATTCGATTATTGTGCCTCCTCTTCATCGCAAACCAACTTCTCGAGTCGGGGACTGGCGCTGTAGAGCCACGCCGCTACGATTCGTTCTTAATGATATATTGCGTTGCATCGCGCCAAGCTGTGGCGCACGTATATAACAAACGGGTTAAACATCTCGCAAGGTCTGCACATTCAAATTTAGAACATTACCCTCTTTCCTATCGCTCGCTGCTGCGACCGCTGCAGTTCCGCTCTTTCTTGCGCATCACGCCAACTCCCACGGCTTCGTCGACGAAATAACTTTGGGCAAGATCAAAGACGAGGTTTAACCCTTGGAGCGGTGGGTGACGCATCATGCGAAAGATCCCCAGCAATGGAGGGATCTTCAACATCTTCCACTGTCCACATTGAGTCAGCTCTTTCCCAATGGCACTCCGACCCGCGATTTCCGCTCGGCTCAGCATTCAGTGCAATGCCTACGCGGAGTCCGGTACGAATACCGCACCCCTCTTTGGTCTTATCGCCTGCGGCGATACCGTGACATTCAACTGGACGTACTGACCCGAAGGCCACAAGGGACTGGCGATCACGTCTATGGCGCGTGCACCAAACGACGTGCCAGGGTAGGATGCTGTGTGGTTCAAGATTGACGAGAGCGGCAAGGACGAGGACGGACTATGGGCTGCACCGGACAGGCTGATGGAAATTTTAAACGAACGGCTTTACGATGTTGATATTCTGCGCAAATTGATCATGAGGCAGGGGCAGTACATTATTTGGCACGAGATGTAAGTGGGGCTTAGATCTCTGGTTCACCGATCTCCCTCGCGTTGACTGATGCTGTTTAGTATCGCACTGCACGAGGGTAAGTGCCCCTGGCTGAGGTGCTACAAGCACAAAAATACCCCGGGGCCCAGCTCTACCCCAACTGTATTCAGGTTGAGGTCACAGGGAACGGAACCGCCTTTCCGAGTTCGTCTCGTTCCCGGGCGCTTATACAGGACAAACCCCAGGTGAGGCTCCCCTGGGAGATAGAGGTCTCTTCTAACACGTTTCGCGTCCACAGGCGTCGCCTACGACTTGAAAATCAGTGAGTCTCTTCTTCTCCGGGACCCACTGCTCCCGCACTGAACCCCTTGCGTGCCTGGATACTGGGGTAGGTAAATTCTCAAGACGCTGTCTTCGGAAGGGTGCTAAAATAGGCTAAAATACATTGACGTACAGCCATAGCCAACTCCAGAGCCCGCTGTGTGAGCAGGACATCTCTCATTTAAGCCTTAGTGACTCTGATCAACCTTCTCCTGGTGTGATAGGTGGACTGGCGGGAACTAATCTCGGAGACTCGGGTGGTAGTCTCATCTATTGCTTGGACACTCCTGTACTTCTTCACCGTATTATCACACACTTCTGGACCCGCGTCCTCCTCGTTCATTCCGGCCGTAGTGCGGGCGCTAGGGCCTGGGCTTGAGCGCCTAAAAGGCGCAAATGCAAGAACCGTTCACGTCAGAAGCTGAATGGAAATGGGGATAGCCGTGATCGCATCACTCGGACCTCAACATGTGGGCATGGCCAGGCTGCTCTTGAACCGGTCCCGCCATCGTGCTCAACGACGAGCATGGACTTTGGCCACCGTCATGCATGGTGTCCTCACGCGCAGGGCGTCTTGGACGTCTCAGATCCGTGCATCCGAGACGCGTGGTCCTCAGCAGTCCCAGCAGCCATCGTCTCCAGTCTCATCCTCTTTTCTCTCTTCAACCGCGCAGTCAAGACCAGCATTCTACCAGAGAGTTTCAAACGACTATTCCGACCTTTCTTGACCATTGAAGAGGCTGAGATACTCGAGGGAGATGGGGAAGAACACCCGGGCGCGAAGGAGGCGACAAGGAACACCCCAACGTTGTGGAGGACGATCCTGTTTGCGGCGACGGGTGTTCTGCAGACATTGATTTGGTTGGGGCTTGCCTCGTACCGCTTCTACATGGATTCAACGAAGCATCCGGTTGTTGGGGGCATGTTTCCCCTACTCACCGCGTTCGCATGGTCGTATACGGCCCTTCGGCCTGTCATTAAGCCTGGGGTAACACCCATGTTCGACTTGCTGGTCGTTTACACCGCGCTGCTTTGTGGAGGTTGTTTGAAGTTGGGCGGGGCTCTGATGCATAGTCACAACTGGGAGATGTTGGACTGGGTTGCAGTCGGACTCAATCTTGCCATGGTGTTGGTAGTGCTCGCAGGCCTCTTCGGCATGCCAATGAACGTCCCGAGCGAGAGCGTTGAGGGAGAGATTGTAAGTGCTCATGCTCACTGTATTGTATTGCCCATCTCACTCTTTTACAGGGAAAGACCATCTCGCCTGATGACTACACCTCGCTCTTCGGATGGATGACTTTCGATTGGGTGCACCCGCTCGTCAAGAAAGGGAGGGACACGACCCTGAACGAAGACGACGTATGGAACATCAGCTTCACGATCAGAAGCAAGCCACTGTTCACAAAGTTCAATGAATCAAAGTGCGTGTTTTTGGCTCGTGTATTGCATTCGCGTTCTCAAACTCTTCAGGCGTCCTTCCCTTCTGAAGCAACTGTGGCTCGCCAACTCCTTGGACATTATTCTGGACTTCTCCTTGACGTTCGTCAGCGTCCTCTTTCAGTACTCGGGTCCGGTCTTCCTCAAACTCATTCTCGATTCAATTGGTCAACGCGACGACACAACCCGGTCCCCCAATCCTCCATCAGACAATGCGGCGTACATTTACGCAGTTCTGATGTTCTTATTCACCCTCTGCAAAGCCGAAGCAGATGTTCTCCACTTGTGGTACGGCCGGCGAGCGTCATCTCGCATTCGTTCAGAGTTGATGGCTGCGATTTACGACAAGGCGTTGAAACGAAAGGACCTGGCTGGTGTGGCGCGACCTACTGAACCGAAACCGGATCTGGAGGAGGGTAAGAAGAAAAAGTTCAAGTCGAAGAAAAAGCTTTCGAGGGTGGAGAGGAAGCGTGCTGCCAAGGAGGCAAAGAGACAGGCTCAGAAGGCAGACGAACCCAAGGCAGGTGCGGACATCGGCAAAATCGTCAACCTTATGGCAGGAGACACGACCCGTCTTCAAACAACCATGTCAGGTTTGTACTTCCTGTATTCTGCGCCCCTTGAAATCGTCATCGCCGGAACACTCCTCTACCAGTGAGCCCAGCCCACCCCTACCCCCTGCATTGCCACTGATGCCTCTTCAGGTTACTTGGTTGGAGTGCCTTCGCCGGGTTCTTCGTCCTCTTGCTCGGATGGCCTTTGAACAGCGCACTGTCGAGACGCAGCATCCGTATCCAGAAGGGTGTTCTTGGCGCTCGAGACAAGCGAATGGGCGTGTTGAACGAACTCATCGGCGCAGTCAAGTTCATCAAATTCTTCGCTTGGGAGGATCGCTGGATTCAACGAGCTCTGGACGCCAGGGAGGAAGAGATGAAGTGGATGGTCAAGTCTCGGATCAACTCAGTGATGTTCAGTTTCCTGTGGACTCTAGCGCCAATCCTGGTCTCGGTCTTGTCCTTCTTTGCCTACGTCTGGGCCGGGAATCGGTTAACGATCAGTACGGCTTTCACGGTACGTTTCGAAACCCGTTCTGATAGACGCCCGGTGCTAACGACTATCATTAGAGTATCGCCCTTTTCAACATGATACGGTTCGTCCGTTCCTTCGGGTCTTCGCTGATCGTTTGACCAACTTCCGATTTAGGACCCCCTTGAACGTTATCCCAACGTGGATCATCCAGCTGCTGCAGGTATATGGTCGAATTCTCCGAGGTGCTGTTAGACTCGAGGAACTGACCATACTTGAAACGTTAGGCTGGCGTTGCCCTGAAACGAATCTCCGTCTATCTGGATGAGGACGAAGTCGATGACCAGGTTTCGTCGCTGAAGAGTGACGTCCTCAATGCACATCTCCAAGGAGAAGTGGAGGCAGGCTTGGGACTCGACCACGCCGACCTCAAGTGGAATGAAGTTCCTTCTGCTGTTGAATCCGAGGCCGCAAACGATTCAGCAGAGGGTCAAAATGACGACGAACAAGGACAGAACGATGGTGCGGATAGCGATGTGGAAGCAGCTCGAGGAAATGACGGTGACCTCCTTCGTCCGTCTTTGTTGGACGCCAACGCCGAACAGCCCAGGTTCGAGCTGAAGGATGTCACTGTGAAGTTCCCCGAGGGGCAACTCACTGTTGTCACCGGACCAACAGCATCTGGCAAGACCGCTCTCCTGGTATGTGGTTTTTCCATCAGTATGGCCGCCGGCGTTGACTCACCTAAATTGGTTGTCAGATGGCCGTCCTTGGCGAAATGACCCTCCAGCGTGGACGGATCATTATGCATAAGGACACTTCCCAAGTTGACGATAATGGGCTCATGCATTCGATCTCGTTCGCAGCGCAGACGCCATGGCTGAGGCACCAGAGCATCAAGGATAACATTTTGTTCGGAGCTCCCTATGACGAGGTGAGGTACCAGCAGGTCATTGACGCCTGCGCCTTGAAACCCGATTTGGAGATGCTAGAGGATGGCGACGCGACTGAAATTGGAGCCAGAGGTGTTAGCTTGTCTGGTGGACAGAAGGCCAGGTCAGTGATCGCTCTTCATATACTGGTGCCTGTTGCTTACGATACGCCTTGATAGGGTCGCATTGGCACGAGCAGTCTACGCCAGGACGAAGTACGTTCTCTTGGATGATCCTTTGAGCGCTGTGGTACGTCGGTCCCGCTGCCTTAGGTATGTTATGAGCGATTCACACTACCTACAGGATAGTCATACTTCTCGATACCTCTTCGACAAACTGCTCTGCGGGCCCTTGCTTGCGAACCGTACTGTTGTAAGTTGCTACGATAGTTTCACGCGCCCAACGCAATTTAGATAACCCTCCTCAGGTTCTGGTCACTCACCATGTCGACCTGGTTCTCCCCGGCGCGCACTACCTTGTACGTATGCTCGACGGCCGAATCGATACCCAGGGCACCGTCGAACAACTTCGCGAACAAGGGGTGTTGGACGACATCGCATTCGACGCTGCGGCAGACATGAACAAAGACGAGGTCGCCCTCGCCGAGTCAAAGGAAGCTGAGCCTTCAAACGGTGGCGAAGAACCTGTTGAGGCGGGTGCAGAAGCCACTGCTGCAGACTCAGACAAGAAGCCTCGGAAGCTCGTCAAAGACGAACATCGAGAGACTGGTGGCGTCAAGTGGTCCATCTACAACAGCTACTTGAAAGCCTCGTATGTCTGTCCTGCATTCGACTCATCCAAAAGTTATTAACGGACCTCATAGATCGTACTGGATTTGGGGCTTCCTAGCCTTCATGGTCGTTGTCGTGCAAATCCTGGGAGCATCTGAGAAACTCTGGATCACCGTCTGGGGCGATGCTTATCCCGAACCAAGCAATGCCACTTCATCAAGCTTCTTCTCGTTCAGGCCGACATCCTCAATGCCAGATAACGAAGCCCTCCCATTTGGTTTCATCCCCCATCATCACTACCACCAGACGGCGTTCCACTCTCTCGCTGATATCGATGGCAGCGCAGCGGGAGGGTCATTCGGATATGAATGGCCCGATGCCTCCACCCGCCCATTCTTCTACGTTGGAGTCTATGGAGCCATTGGTTTCGCCATGGCATTGGCTAACATTCTTTCGGTGACTGCTCAGTATACAGCTGCCCTCAGGGCGTCCAGAATCCTGTTCAAGTACGTCCCTTCAAGCGCGTTTTCACCCGCAACACCTACTCACTAAATAAACAGAAGGCTTCTGGTCACCGTTGTCAGGGCCACATTCAGGTTCCATGATACCACCCCGCAAGGTAAAATAACCAGTTCGTCCCAAAACGCTGGAAGACTGACGCCGGTCCTAACCTAGGTCGCATGCTTAATCGTTTTGGCAAGGATATTGAGACCATAGATTCATCCCTCGCTGGTTCTCTCCAGGCTGTGAACAGTGCTTTGGCTAGTTTCTTCGCTGGCATCGTCATCATTGCGTGAGTACGAACCTTTTCTCGGCTTAGCAGCACGTTGACCCAGAGTTGAACAGTGTCGTGTTCCCCTACTTCCTCATACCCGCTTTCTTCATTGGACTCGTATACCGCGAGCTCGCCATCGGTTACCTCAACACTGGTCGGGACCTGCGGAGAATGGAGTCCAATTCTCGTTCACCGATCTTCTCGGACTTTGGAGAGCTGTTGGAAGGTATCGTCACCGTACGGGCCTTCTCAGCTGAGAGGCGCTTCCTCAACAGTCTGCATGCAAGGATTGACAACACAACTAAGGTATGTCTCAGTGTGCTTGGAAGGCATTTCACGTTCTGAGGACCTTTGTAGATGTGGTGGTCGTTCTGGATGACCAATCGGTGGTTGCTCTTAAACTTTGACGCCCTGGGCGCGGTTTCGGTCTTGGTGACCACACTGTTTTCGATATCGACACTGTCGAAGGGTGCCGGCCTTGCTGGATTGTGTATCACAAGCGCGATGACTTTCACATCATCTGGTATGTTGGCGTTATGATTGCCGTCATGCACCGGGACCTGACAAACTCTCCTCATCAGTATATTGGGCCTGTCGGTTCTGGACAGGCCTCGAGTTGGACCTCAAGTGAGTACTGTATTCCTGAAACGTCATCGTGGTACTCATTGGTCTTTTGTAGCTCTGTCGAGCGCATTGTTGAATAGTGGGTTCTAGCTGCTTATGGCTGCGTTCGTAGGCCTGAACCTCCTCCCTAGCCTCAATTTGCCTCAAGAGCCGCCCGCAGTGATTGAAAACAAACGGCCACCAGCATACTGGCCATCCAGCACCACGGAAACTCTCGTCCGCGTTGAAAATGTCACGGTCAAATATGCTCCCGACTTGCCTGCCGTTTTGCATGACGTATCATTTAGCTTGAAGGCCGGTGAACGAATCGGCTTGCTCGGCCGTACAGGAAGTGGAAAATCCACACTCGCAATGAGCATCCTCCGCTTCGTAGACCCTGTGGAAGGCAAGATCTTCATTGACGACATTGACATCTCCTCCATCGGGCTTTACGACCTAAGATCCAGATTGACCTTCATTCCTCAAGTGAGTGCAGAGAGCAACTTCAAGTGTTCAGTTCCTTGAGCTGATGTCGCGCAGGACGCTGCCCTGTTCTCCGGGTCTCTACGGGACAACCTCGACCCTTTCAATGAACACACCGACGCCGAGTGCCTGGACGTGTTACGCCGAGTCCACCTCATCGCAGACAGTACCGCTAACTCTTCTCGAACCCAATCTCGTGCCGCATCCGTCTTCGAGGGCCATGAAGGCGATGCCTCGGTCATTTCCGCTGCCTCGTCCGTTACGGAAGTCGACACGAAGACCAAGATCACCCTGGACACCAGTGTCTCCCCAGGTGGAACGAATTTCTCTCAAGGACAGAGGCAATTGATCGCTATGGCTCGTGCTTTGCTGAGGAGGAGCTCGATCATCGTTCTGGATGAGGCAACCAGTAGCATTGACTTCGCGACGGATGCCAAGATTCAAACGACTATCCGCGAAGAGTTCGGAGGCAGTCTACTCCTGACAGGTGGGAGTCGACTTCCCCAATGAAAAACAATGATCTGACGACGCCCACAGTTGCCCATAGGTTGAGAACGGTCATCGACTATGATCGACTCATCGTCCTCGACAAGGGCCAGGTCTGTTGTCATGCTTACATTCACCCATTTCAATGCTCACTCACCGCCCGTCCAGGTCGCCGAATTTGACACGCCTCATAACCTAATCCAGAAGGAGAATGGGATCTTCAGACAAATGTGCTTGAAGAGCGGCACTTTCACTGAATTGGAAGCAGCAGCAGCTGCGAAAGCTGCGAGCGAAGATCAGCCCATTCCCTTGCTTGGTGAGACAACCGAACCGTCCGCCATCGACGCATGATGTTTTCATCAACATGTTATCCGCTGCATTCACTCATCTACATTTCATGTAACTTACTCTGCCCATCATCTCTCCCCGTGCTTCAACTATGCAACCATTCAGATATCCGCCCTACAAGAGCGCTCAGTCAGTTCTCCGAGTTGAGAGAGGATGGTGGGAGGAAGTCGTACTTCAGGACAAAGCGGTAACGAACTTTGCCGTTCTTCAAGTTCTTCACAGCCTTTCCAGCTTCTTTCACTGGGAACGGTCAGGCCATCAGGGGAGTCTATTGGGAATAAGCAGTACTCACTGGGCAGCATTTCGATGTAACTCTTGACTCCCTTCTTCGCGGCAAGGTCAAGCATTTCGATGACGTCTTTCTTACTTCCGCTACGGCCGTCGGTCTTGGTGAGCTTACCAACGTACCGTATTATCAACGAAGATGGACGTACACATGACTGCCAGCCAGCATTACACCACTGCGGACAAGATCTATACGGTGCAATGATTGTCAGCTGCCAAGCCTCGAACTCTCGGTTGCCGCGGCTCACCCAAAGCATGGATGGGTGGCAAACGATCGTCGGGGATGGCCACCATCACGCAACGCCCGTGCACCTTCAGCGTGGCCAGGATTTTGGCGAGTGGCATGTGTTTCGAAGCGTCGATTGTGCACTAATAGATGTGCTAATTGGCTTGATCATTCCACAGGAAACACCAAGCTCACGATCATGATGTCAACTGTGTCCTTCCAGGCTTCGGGGAAGTCCTTGTTTGCAGTCATGACAAAGTCAGTGGCACCCATAGCCAGGGCGTCATTCTGCGAGGAGATTAGCCAGGAACATCACGAACGCGGGAGATGGTACCTTCTTATTCTCGCTATGGGAGAACGCGATAACCCTATCGGACCCCAGAGCCCGGGCGAACTGGATCGCGAAGTGTCTGTACGGTAAACAGGGGTAAGCCGCAACGCGCGCCCAGTCGGTGAAAATGTTTTCCCTACCCGAGGCCCCCAATCCCCACTACACCGACACTCTTTCCGGGTCTAAAGCCTTCGATTAAGCGCCCAAACACTCCTAGGCTTATCGCAAGCTTGGCTTACCCGGCGCCATGATACTTCAAGGGAGAAAACACCGTCAGGCCACCACACATCATCGGAGCAGCTTGCTCCAGGGGAAGCTGGTCAGGGATCTTGAAGACAAAGCGCTCGTTCGCCCGGACGGCCGTCGAATAACCCCCTTGAGCTATGTCTCCCTGTGATATGTCAATGTCGTTCTGCGATATATTATCAATTACTCACGTTAGGATATTTAGCGTTATAGGTGTCGACACCCTTCGCGCAACTTCAAAGCAGGGGAGTCTCAGGTGAGAACCTAATTTAGGTCGAGTCACAGACAAGACCCACTAATTTTCAACTCCACCCTTGCACCTATCGCAGCTGTAGCAAGCACCAATCTGTGCACTGTGGACGTTTCATTTAGTTGGTAAGCAAGACACTGTAATGGCACTCACCCGACGCCGACCCTATCGCCCACCTTAAACTCGGTCACCCCAGGCCCGACTCTAACGACGTGGCCTGTAATCTCATGGCCGGGAATGAGGGGCTATAAGGGGCGTTACCCACAGCCACTGACGCGAAATTGGTGAACCCAGCTCTCACCAAGATTGGCCTCCCCCAACCGCCCGTAATGGAGTGGACCTTTACCCGTCAATCAACCGCATCTCAGTTTGTGGACTAGGGGGCTTTAATAAGTACAAGGCACTTACATCGGTTCCACAGACGCCACAGTACTCAATCCGGACGTCTATGTCATTGTCCTCGATTTGCTTGGGCTTGAAGTCGATCAACTTGAACTGGTCCCAGTTGTTCGTGTCGTGCACACTGGAGAATGACCGTCAGATCAAACCTAGTCAAAGACCCCGTGCCTGTGCTGCGAAGGCGGCTTACGCGTAACCCTTCCACTGCAACTGAGGGGTGGCCATAGTATGCGCGAGTTTCAGTTGTGAGGGCGAGAAGGTTCTAGGAACACTGGTCGATCCCTACCGAACTGAAAATATAAAGGTACTTCGCCCCTTTCACGAACGAAACCAACGGACAGACGCACCCCGCCCCGATCGTGACACCTGTTCAGGAGAACGTAAAGCTACTGAAACCTCTTAGAGAAGTTTCTGTGTGCGTTTGAAGAGTCATGACTTGTCCAATAGGCTCAGAATTACAGATTTTCAACTTGAAAGCCGCGAGGCTCGCCCTTGTAGCGCCGTTGCCCCATCATTTGGCTCGGACCGTATCCGATCGGTGTGGCCCCCCACAGCACAGCACGGGCGCTTAGCTGCTTTCGGCCACGAGGGGTAATCCACCGGGACGGGCGTCTAAGTCTGTAACGACCGTCAGCATTCATGCGCAACCCCCGCCCATCCAACATGTTCATGTCGCGATTCCAAAAATCGGTATTATAGTCGATAGGCTTGCACTTTACACGAAACATTAAAGAAGAACCTAGGTAGTACGGATTCGCTGAGCGCCCGCACTCGCGCGCTAAAGTTCTGTGTGCGCCATGCTGTTGATGTTCGATGCCCGAAGCCACCCACAACGTTACTTTTCCTGTACTCGGCCCTTGGCCATCAATTCATTGATAAAACTTGAATGGACTCCCGGCGAACTTTTTTTTGTGGTATCCCAGGGAGGCTATCTTGAATGGCCGCATCCCATCGACCCCTTTGTTGAGGGGTCTATTTCTACGAACCCCTTCCCAGGTCAAGGGTTCCGAACTCGCATCTATGATAGCAACATCTCCTTCGACGCCCTCGCTGCTTCCTAGAACGTCGGTGGGCGGGAACTCAAAAGATAGTGGGCTGTCGAGAGTTAGG
Source organism: Coprinellus micaceus (assembly GCA_951394405.1). NCBI lineage: Eukaryota > Fungi > Basidiomycota > Agaricomycetes > Agaricales > Psathyrellaceae > Coprinellus > Coprinellus micaceus. The sequence continues at coordinate 682,747 of OX596341.1, read as the reverse complement.
GGTTCAATGACCAGTACCTCGGGAAATAAACCAGAACTACCTCAGAAGGCTTCGAAGTGCAGAGTTAGACTAACAATAAGACACAATTTCAGTCACTTACTGTTGTAATGCCACATCCTTGGCGAGAGGTTTCACGAACCCTGAAAAGCTCTTCCCAAGTTTTTCCTGGCCGCGGTAGGCACTTGAACTCCTCCGTGAACTCGACTATGGTCCGATGAAATTGTGTTGTAAAAGGGAAAGCTTGCTGATGCATGGCTCTCAAACACGGTCACGAGTACCATCAAGTCTTCGGCTAGCAATAACTTGAATAAGCTTCAGCCTTCCTCCTTGGGTTGAGATCTGATCCGCAGTGAGCGACTTTCTCGCTTTAAAAGTCTCAACCTTCAATTATCGTGCCTTGTGCGACCGGCCGGTGACATTCAAAACATCATTCCCTACGCACACCCCCTTGGGCTCAGTGTCGTCTATCCTTGAAGGTACACCATCGCGGGGACAACGAGGATGTGGATCCTAGGACCCCATGGAGCTTCTTAATCACCGAGAATGAGGATATCCAGAGATATAGGATTGGCGTTCGGACATATGCCCACTATAGGCAGGCGTAGGATCACTCCAGGCTCGATCAAGGATCTCGATACGCTGACACTCACAGTTTCAAAAATACCCATTCTCTCTGTGTACCTCGGCGTCGTATACCCTTCGACATGCGCAATACATATGGGTTCAGAGGCCATATATAAGCGACCCTTGGAACCTTGGATATTCAACAAGCAGCTCGACGACACCCGCCTCGCAGCACAACCTCAGTAACCCTTTCTCCGTTCGACACCTCCATACTCATGTCTATGTTCTTGAACCCCTACGCGCAAGGAGGCTGGGACAACCCTCTTAACCAGTTTCCCGGCGCGGTTCGCGGGGCGCCTATTCCTTCCATACAGGGCGCGTTGCCCCAGATTCCTTCTGGAATTCCCGCTGGAGCGGACCAACAACACCTTTCCTTCGTCTTCGAGCCCCAAGGTCAAAATGCCGGCGTCCTCAACTGCATCGTCATGGGCCCCGACTCCCGCCCTCGGTTCTACATCACCTCGAATAATAGTTCTTCTGGCGCGATCATCACAACTATCAAGGACGAAGGGGGGAGTTTGGCGGCGACCATTGAATGGCAACTTCACCCCGTTGTCCAGCTTCAAACTTATATCAACAACGTTCCCCGCCAATTCAGCTCTCAATTCCTCCCTCTCTCCCAGTCGCGCATCTCGCGCGAGATGTCCGTGAAGGGCAAAAGCTACCAGTGGACCAGGGACCCTGAGCGCGATTGCGTCTACCTTCACAACGTATCGTACACCCCTCGCGAATACCTCGGTTACCTCTCCCGTTCGTCCGGTGGCCCGATTGTCCTTAGCATCCTCCCAAGCGCTGTATCGCAAGGGCTTCTCGACGTCGCTATTCTCGCCACCACTCTCTTCTTCTCCAACCGGAGCATCGATTAAAGGGGGTAAAGGTCAATCCTAGATTGATTGATCACTCTACGAGATCGAAACGCGACGCACTACGACTTGATTCCTTATGTGTCTATTTATCCGGGACCTATTATTCCCTCTTTCCCTCATACTATTTATCTCATATTTATTGGAACTGACTCGCACGACTCACACAAACGCATACGCATACTTGCATTCTGCACCACTGCACCACTGTAGCATTGTACGTACCTTGCACACCATTCATGACAGGCTCCCGACCGGTAGACAGTATCGTATAGATCTAGACATAGACATGTTCACATCACCGGTCCGTTGTGAACTCAACAGCACCCTGCCCTCGAATAATGACTGCCCTTTCGCACCTTCACATCTTCGCGAGATCCTGACCTGATTTGAAACGTTTGAACATACGAGTACGCTATCTCTGGGCTTCGTATCATGCTTTGAGCACGGGAACTGTTCAATATCCTGTCGGACCCCGCCATCAATGGTTTAGAGTCCGGGGTATTAGAGGCAAATCAATGGCATCGATAGCCACCAAAGATTCCGTTTCGGACCATGGTGTGGACATGGGCTGGCCGCTGCTCCGTCTCGGACTCCGTCGTCGGAAGGAAGCGCGCCAGGTTCTGAAGGGATGGGTTTGACGCTGTGTATTTCCCGTGTTTCCGGACTTCTTAGGAATGGGAAAAGTCGAGAACTGATCATGATGAAATGAACAGGAGTGGCACCATTTGACTGGGTGTGACCAATATCGCGAGCGGCCTCTGGTCAAATAGGATTCAAAACAATACACAGAGGCTTTTTCCTTGAGTGAAGACAGGGAACATCCACGCCGAAATCCAGACAAGTATCACAATTGAAACTTTACAACAGTCGTCATACAGCGTGACGTCTATGCTGAGCAAAAACAAAGGCAAGTTGTAGCTTTCATCCAATCTCGCGGTCAACTTGCCCAAGTTGACCGGTCGTGTGGGCACACACAATGGGCGCATTGATGGGAAATCAGATCGCACATAGCGCCCAAGGCGTGGGAAACCAGTGGTGCGTTTGGGCGCTAAAACTACAAGACTGGTTCTCGGTCGTTGGCACAATGGTAGCGGGACTACAGCTTCTTAGACAGAGAGCCATTTGCGATACAAGGACTGAGCTAATGGAGTTGCGCCTGTGAAAACGTATATCAGAGAAAGATTGTACGCCGCCTCTTTTCCAAACATATCATCCTAGGAAGGTTATGAGCGCCTCTAGTCGCCGAGATCGGATATGTCGACTCGCCTCGGCCTCTTGGGACATTTGTAATACTTTCTCATAATGCTTCGCAGCATAGGCGTACAAACCTGACCGACGTCAGCACGATCATCAGCACTGTAAACGGCCGATGACAGAAACAGCCAACCAAGCCACACTCACCCAACTGATGGAATGTTCTTCCAAAATTGTATTCGACTTCCCGTTTAGTACGGGAGTCTGTTCCCCTGAGGTTTCGATACTGTGATAGAAATGCCAGACCCTGCATCCCGAGATCGTCAGTGGGGCGAAAAACGTGGTGGAAAGGTTTTACTCGTACTTGGGCGATCAGATGCTGACGATTGTCGGATTGTCTCTGCATTGCCCGCCCTATCGACGCGATGGCGAGACACAGGCAAATCATTGGATTATCCGGTGCGTAATCGTACGCGTGCAGCAAATAGACTAGGAAGATGGGTGGCACCGACATCAGCGCGCACAACCGAATGGAAGAAGCACAGTAACGTACATATTGCACTTTGGTAACTCTTCGCAGCAATGCAAATCTGGCCGTAGATTGCCACGATAACCGGGTTTTGCTTAGTCGGGAGTTCGAGGTCGTCCGAAGGAATGGTACTCGTAGACGCATGGTGGGTCCTGTCACCTTCCGCGTCGACATCGATATCGTCATCCTCGCCGGCGTCCCCGTCCTCTCCCGCTTTCGCCGACCCCCCACCCGCACTTGTGTGTGCATACCGCTTGTTTATAGGGTTCCAACGGAGCGACTCAGGGTTCTTCACCGCCGCATCTGCCAGTTTCATCTCCCTGAACAGGTGCTTCTGCAGCGTGGACGTGATGAACGCGTCTGTCGGGCGCAAGCCGCTCGCAATGGACGCGAGGAGGATGCGGAGCGGCTCGTTGTTGAACTGGTAGCGCGTCACAAGCTTACGACACTGATCAACGACGACAGTGAAGTTTCGGTCTGACACTGCGCAAGCTGTGGGTTCAAGTACGGTGAGACGACAGCAAGAGCGCGGCGAGATCGGGCACTTACCGATGAGGGCAATGCGAATGGTATCTTGCCTTTCTGGAGCTTGGTACGCATTAGACACGAGGACATGTCGCAAGACTTCATCCGCCATCTCAAATTGATCCCCTTTCGTTAGCACAAAACAGTACTGTGGTATCGCATTAGTGCATACCCAAGAGAACGAAATATCTAACGCGGTTACCTGGATGATCATACGAAGCCACTCGTCAAACGAAACACCACGGAAAATGTCGATGCTTCCTTGCTTGTCAGCTGCCTTGTACTTGCGGGAAAGGGTATCCCGCTCCAGATCGAGCTGAAGCCTCGATATCATTCGGTCTTCATCTGCCTCTGTCTGGACTGGCTGCTTGCGTTGCCGGGTTCTCGGTAGCATTCCGCGGAATGGGTTGGTCTGCTTGGGGATAAATACCGGAATCTAAGCGCGATGCATGTACTCACCCTGCTGGTAAGGAATAGGTTTCGGGTCTCCCTGAACATATCAACGAGCTTCTCAGCCTCAACCATCCATTCTCGTTCAGCATCAGCTTCACCGGGTTTGAACAGCAAGGGCCATAGCTCCCTCAGCCTCTTGAACCCTTTCGAGACCTCTTTCTCCTTTTCGGCTTCCAGCTCCTTGAGCTGGGCTGCTGTTAATCTGTTGTGTGCACGAGCAGCCGCGGCCTTGCTCCTCGCCGACTTCTCCTCTACGAATAGCGATGTGACCTGGGACGGGCCAGGTTCGGGTGTTGCCTCCGCGGTTATCTGCTGCCCGGCTTTTCGTTTCTTGCGAGAGTCGATCACTGGGCCCACAGTTTGAATTTAACACAGGTCAACAGAGACGGTAACGGACCTTCGTAGACGAGATCTAAAGCCCGGCGGGTTTCTCCAAGAATTTCATAGATCTCAGCGAGCTTCATCTTGGCGTCGTTGTTTCCAGGATCGGCTTGCCGTACTACACGAACCGGTCAGCGGTGCCGATCGGCCCAGTAACAACACTCACTGTGCTCATACACCTCGGACGCCTCTTTGAGTTGTTCGAGGTACCTCATGCAGGCAGCGGTCTGCAAGAGCACGTAGATACTGCTCGTCTGCCATCTCGTCAGTACCATTAGGGGACAATGAATTCGACCCACTTACGGCGGGGTCGGCACCGAGGAGCTCGTAGATGGGCTTCGCATCAGCGTAGAGCTCACGCTCGAGGTAGGCATCGGCGATCTCCCCGAATAGCACGGCGTAGTCTAGCACATCCTCGGCCAACACGGCATTAGCATGCCGCTTGCCCTCCTCAATGTCCCCCATCTTGATCCTCGCCACCGCGAGTCGATGCCGACCGTTGGTGTCCAGATCAAAGTATCCCGCCTCCATGGACCCACCCTCGCGGGGCTCACACCCTGGCGCGTCGTACTCCCGGTCGTCCTCGCACATGTCCCAGTACCGCTGCTCCGCCCGCCCCTGCAGCTGACGCGTGCCCCTCCGGATAGTCTCCACCGCGCGCTCGTGCTCTCCCAGCGCGTTGTACAGGTCCGCGAGCACCAGGATGTCGAGGTGCGTGAACTGGTGGTGCTCAAAGGCCGCTTGGAGAAGGTTGGCGCACAGGGGGAGGTCGTTCAGTTCGAGCAGGATCGGGTGCAGCTCGCGCAGCACGGTCAGGTCGTGTGGGAAGCGTTTGAGGATCGCGAAGAAGGCGTTCTTGGCCGTCTTGAAGTCCCCGATCTCCTTCGCCAGCGACGCCCGGTCCCAGAACGCGTCGACGTTCGTCGGGTCGAGGCTGTTGACCTTGCGATAGCAGTACAGCGCCTGTTGGTTGTGGCCCAGCTCTCTGCGGCTCGTCAGACCTCGGTCCAACTTTGTATGGCGTTTCTCTCACCTTGAACTACGTGCCAGACGCTCCCATTCATCCGCATCGTGCCGCAGATGAGCAGCCATGACCCGCAACTTTAGCGCCGTCTCCTTCTCGCCCATGTCATCGTAGCACTGGGCCAGAACCGTCCATGGGGCAGGCGCCCTGGGCTCGATGCGAATGACCTCGCGCATTTTACGAATCGCCTCGGGGATGTCGCTGTCGATATATGCCTGGTTTCCCTCGCCGATGAGCGCCTTGACCTGCTGCGAGAGCACCGGGCCTAGATTGCGACCTTTCTGCTGAGATCAGGGTTGGTTCACGACTTTAAAATGTAGCTGCGCACCTTCTTCTTCTTGCGCCCTACTCCAGACGCCTCGCGCAGGTCGTCACGAAACTCGGCCTCCTTCTCTGCGACAAAATTGAAGTCCCAGTCTTTGGACAGAATCGCAGCGCCTGACGCTGCATCCTGGCCACGAATCCCTTGGATTATGCGACTTTATGCAGGAAATGAGACTCCAAATGACCTAGAGGGGATTCAACGCACTCGAAATCTCCTTCAATCTCCTGTTCTGCGCCAGTCTCTTCGTCCACTTCTCCTTCGTCTTCGCTAGTCTCCTCCTCGCTAGATTCCCCTTCGCTGGAATCTTCAGACTCATCCTCGTCGTAGAACGGTTCCTCGGGGTTGACTGGGTGGCTGACTGGCATCGAGAAATGGGCGCCAAAATGTAAGGCGCTCGACTCGACTCCGACCAGGCAGTCTCGGCATTGGCCGGGATATGTTCCCACGCGCTGGCCACTATACTCGGCGGGCGCTAATTTTCGCCGTTGACCACATCCTCCCCCTCCCAACTCATCGTGGCAGATATTGAATACCAGAAAGGCTTACCCGGAGGACACAGCTTCGTCATTTGCAGCCCAATATGCACCATGAGGTACAGAAGGTGTCGTAGGCCAAGGCTTTCACCCAGAGTTTTGGCTGAACGTTCCAGTCTTCGCGTCGATCCCAGAGTATCTCTCATACATCACGACATAAAGATCGTACGAGGGTAGAATCCACTAACGTCGAGTTAGCTGTGATTCCTCACTTCTTCACAGGCGTCTTTAGCCGAAAGTTCGAGGACCAGGTATCCTGCTTGCCGCTTATTTCTCGAGTTTGGGGTCAAGTTGTTTGATCTCCCGATTTGCAGCAGCTCCGGATTTCGCGTGGAATGCGAAATTGCGAATGCTCTACTGGCATATAGCTGAGTCCGGCCCAAGTGCGGCCTCTCCCTCGGAGTCTCCATTGACAGTGGGCGGCCGTTACCCCCGTGACAGCTGGTCTCTTTGAAGCGACCAACTAGCTCTCTACTTCCCTGCCACCTCCTTTCCAGACTCAATGAGTCAATCCAAGAGGAGCGCCAGTCGCAGTCGTCGACGTTGGTGAGTCCCCAGTGTCAGATATCGCATGCAATTGGTCCTGATGGGAATGATAGCTTGTGATAATTCACCGTGGTTCTGCCTTACGGGGCCAGGCTTTTAATTTTGACTTTGCATCCCCCTTGTGTAGAACCATCACTAATCACCAACCTGATGCAGTCGTCGTAGCATCATCAGCCTTGCACGATGCAAAACCCTACTTTAAATGCGGGTACAGACCGCTCTCCATCCTCACACCATGACCATCCTTACCCCAGGGGTCGCCTTCCTGGGTCGCGGCTTTGCTTACTTTTCGATATACCTCGGCATGGCTCACTATGGCACTATCAAGGTCGCCGAAAGCCAGGACGTTCCTCTACCCGCATGGGTGGTCGTTGCTGGTGCAGTTGTAGCTGCTCCAATGTTGGGGAGGTTGTACGTTGTCTACCGGAATTACTCTCGGAGACGACGGGCAGCACAACTGGGCGCGCGCTTGGTACCAAAGTGTCAAGGAAAGGTTCCGTGTAACTTGGATATTTTGAAGATTTCGCTCGATAGCATTGCGTTTGGGTACCCGGGTGAGTGCTGGTACATTCCGTTCCCCATCCCTCCACTTACCGGTGCTTCTTCGCTCAACAGGAGACGGTCTCGACCAGTTTGCGGAAGAATATGGGCCTTGTTACGACATGTACCCGATGCATACTGAGCTCTTCATCACCACCCAACCAGAACACATCAAGGCTATACTGGCGAGCGAGTTCCACAACTTCCAGAAGGGTGAGTTCTATAGGAGAACCAGAAGGCAGAACATTCCGTTAATGGACCGTGGACAGGGCCCAAGTTTTACGTCACGATGGGCTCAGTCCTTGGGACTGGGGTGTTCAATTCAGACGGTGCGTCACAGTTGATAACAAGCGAAGCGAACGTTAATTAATTCTGACCGTTCCAGGTGACATGTGGAAGTACGAGTTTGGCTTATTCGCATGAAGTAGCCCTTCGCTCAAGGTTCTAGGTTTCATAGGACCATAACTCGGCCAGTATTTGCAAGGGAACGCGTCTCCGACTTCGACATATTCGATCGCCATGCTTCACAAGTGGTCCTGAAGATCAAAGAGCGGCTTAACGAAGGGTATCCCGTGGACTTCCAGGTGTGTCCCAATCTGAACATCTGTGCATTGCCCAGAAGAATCGTCTGACGATCATTGTGCCAATTTATAGGACGTCATGCTTCGATTCACACTCGACACTGCGACCGACTTCCTGTTCGGTTCTTGTGTCAATGCTCTCTCCGCCGGGTTCTCCTATCCTCACCAGACCTCACGCGACAACACGGAATCTGAACAGAGCGCGTCCGCGAAAGCTGCAGATGAATTCTCCTGGGCTTTCGCCAAATGCCAAGAAATCATCGCCGTTAGAGAGCGCATGTCCTGGATGTGGCCGTTGGCCGAGATCAGACGAGACCTGACAGAAGAGCCTATGAGGATCGTCAAGTCGTACGTCGACCCTATTGTCCAGGAGGCCATAGAACGAAAGCGCGAGGAACCGAACGTCTCCCAAGAAAAAGACACAAAGGAAGTACGAGATGACAAGACTTTACTCGATTACCTGCTCGAATCGACCACGGATCCAACCGTTCTCCGGGATGAGATGTGCGTACAACTCTCGTATACCGCCACCACGACCTCTGATAGATAGATGTGATGAATCTGCAGCCTCAACATCATGATTGGTATGCATCTCTCCCGGTTTCCTTATCCCGTCACTAACCGAGCACTCCTCAGCTGGACGCGATACTACTGCTTCGACACTCACATGGTGCATCTATCTCCTCTCGCAGCACCGTGACGTCCTCGACCGCTTGCGGGCGGAAGTTCTTGAAAAGGTTGGCCTAGTTCGTCGACCGGACTTTGACGATCTCAAGGAGCTCAAGTACATGCGCGCCGTTATAAACGGTCAGTGTCATTCACTAGACAACTGGCGCAATCTTTTACTTATCGCATCACAACAGAGACTCTTCGTTTATACCCCGCCGTGTAAGTGTAACGCACCCCGAAACTCAGACTCGGCTGATTCGTTTTCTGTAGTCCCTTCAATGTCCGGGAAAGTATCAACGAAACTGTCTGGCCCTCGCCTGACCCTTCTTTACCGCCTCTCTATATCCCTCCTGGCACGAAGTAAGCGCACCTGAAATGTGGTTTACGACTACCTAACGTGCCCTTCACAGGGTCGCATACTCGGTGTTCATGATGCAAAGGCGAAAGGATCTCTGGGGACCTGATGGTAAGGACACGATCCAGTGCCCGTTCTTCCTCGATTTTGAACTCATATCCTTGGAAGCTGAGGAGTTTGACCCCGACCGCTTCTTGGACGAGCGCCTCCAGAAGTATCACCTCAAGAACCACTTTATATTCCTTCCATTCAACGCCGGTCCCCGAATATGCCTGGGCCAACAGGTGTGCATCTCCGAACCGGGAATTCGAGGCGATTTACTCACCGGAGTGTATTTGCAGTACGCCTACAACCAGATGTCGTACATGCTCGTGAGATTGCTGCAGAGCTTCTCTGACATGACGCTGGACCTTGCCTCAATCTCCCCAGATGCAGCCCCTCCCGCTTCTTGGGCCAATTCACCTGGACGAAAGGGCACGGAGAAGGTGTGGCCGAAGGTGCACCTCACATTGTACGCGAATGTGAGATTCAAATCGCTTCATTCCTCCCTTAATTCGCCGCTGATTCTCTGACGATAGGGGGGCCTCTGGGTCAATATGCATGAAGCAGAGTCGACGGAGACCTAAACGCACTTGGATTGTAATAGATGATACCACGCAGCGCCACCTTGTACAACGACAGACCGGACTTGCTAGGGAGTGAGCGCGAATAGTTCATTAGATAGCTACTAAACTACGTTAATGTTACACAAAGATCCTAGTTATGTTACTGCGGGACGAAGATCGAATAGAGAGGTTGGAGCGATTAGGCGGAGTGTATTTATACGGCAGAGGTGTGAGGAGGGGGCTCGTTCGCAGCGCGAACCTCGGTGTAAGTGGTTTCAGTAGTGCGAGGAGCGGTGGAGGCGGCGACAGGCTGGGCGGTGCGGGTCTCGGGGTAAGCAGTGGCAGGGGCAGCTTTAGACCGGTACGTCTCCTTCCCCTTGTTGAACAGGAAGTCGATGATGCCGAGGATGACGAGGAAAGAGGTGAGGCCAAAGCATATCCAGGAGAACGCTTTGATGGTCTCGAGAATACGACAGACTTTCTGACTGCCACGGCACCATTTCAGGTGCAACCATTTGTGCTGAAGATAGTCTGAGTATTGGCCGAGAGACAATAGAACGGGAGGCGTACGGTGGTGATGGCTGCACCGACGAGGAACATGATCCAGAGAATCCAAGTCCATCCTTCCGCGAGCATACTGCTTCGGCTTCCTTTGCGAGTACTGATGATAAGTATGATACTGCGGGCACAAGACGTCAGGGACCGGAGAGATGGGATGGCTACCGAGACTCACATCAGGAGCGAACTGATAATTGCGAGACTGGAAGTGACCAGTAGCTCGACGATAACCGGATCTAGGAACGAGTTAATGACAAAGACGCCTTGAGCAACACCGAGAAAGACAGACCGTAAAAATGGCTGCTGGATGTGAGGATATCACCATTATCCAGACCTTTAGTGTAATGGATTCGGTAGGCCGTCAGCCCAAGCAGCACAACAGCGCAACACCACTGTGGCGGAGAGTTAGCAAAGGACAAATTACCATCGAGGGAGGGAAAGGGCGTACCAAAAGCGAGTGCAGGAAGATGCGAGCAATTCCTAGTGCGCCCATGGTAGATTGGTGGTATGTTTTGAGATGGGTGACGAAAAAGTGGGTTCGTCGAAGAAGAGAACAGGGACGGGAAACCAGTAAGACATTCGGCCAAAGGTCTTATATAGTCGTTGGAGTCGATTCGGTGAGGGTGCTCACCGAATGTCTGGCAAGTAAGACAGATTCAGGAGATATTGGGTTTCTCCAATCTGACGCCAGCATGACATAGGTGCTTTCTGTGATCAATGAGCCCAGACAAGTTGGCAAAACGTGGGCACCAAGAGAGGCGGACAGTCGCGCACTCCACGATCAGCTAGAATTGAGAGTCCTGCTCTCGTAAGGCGACGAGCCATGTGGTGCGGCTTCTAGGGCGATGTCGCTCGTATCTTGGGTCCAAAAATATGGGGGTTTCATTGGTTTGGCTGCCGCTTTGAAATGCATTTATGAGCGATGAACTGAGAAGAGCCCGTCATAGCTGAGCGCTGAGCAAGTTCTACATGATGCGGAAATGTCACAGCGCCTTGGAGGCTTGCTGGAAGGAGTCACAAGTCCAGTCATGGTACGAAAAATATTTCTGGACGTGTTTTTCAATATTTTCGAGGGCGAAGAGGGAAAAAGAAAAACGGGGGTGTCGCGACGTTTCAATTTCAATTTGACGCGAGAGGGTCACTCGTCAGGGTACCAGTCACACCTACGGCCGGTTTAGCGCCCATTGGCCATCAGAAGAATGACAACAACTTGTGATCGCTTTGATTTGAACTTGACCACTTTGACTTGTATGAAATCACTTTTGCTTGCGCTTAACCGCCTGGGAAGGCTTGGCCCAGGCTTGCCGAAACGCTTTAACGCTTGAGGACCTTTGAGCTTGCTGGAAGGCTTGAGTCGGTAGGGACTTATACCATGTCTGTCGTTGTCCGTTCCGCATTGTGTATGGAGAAGGGTGGTGGAAACTCTAAACTGTAGCCAAGGAAAAGACATTGAATGTGACCTCCTTGTGCGTAGAGGCACACTCACAGTATCTGAATATTTATATGTACATAATGACAGGGCTCAACGACCTTTGTGAAGGAGGGAAGGGGGCGTCGTGACTGCCGCCGAGGAGGCCATTGGCAAATGTTGGTTTTTCCGAAAAGGCAACTCCGGAAGGCACGTCACTCTTCCTCTGACCATCGCCATCCCCCAAACTGTCGCGCCATTCTTCCCTCTCCGGCTAGCTTGAGGCTGCAGCAGTGGGAGGGCCATATGCAGAAGCTGAGCATACGTCACCCTCTCTGTGAGTCTTCACAAACTCCCCGACCACCGAGCGTTTGTACTAACGAGCTGTCTAGGTGTCTATGTAGCGGGTCAGAGGTCTGGAAGATAGTGTAAGTCCCATAGTGCATTCAGCTTGCATTATCATATTTGTTGACCACCATACTCCCTTCCCCCCTCAGGCCCAGGAACAGCGATTCAGCCACGGCTGCGAATCGGCCCATGCTCCCCTACGTCCACCTCTCCCTCTCGCCTCAGCCCCCCTTCTTTCAACTTCGCCCCCTCCTGTGGTGACCCGACCTAAGCGACTTCTTCGTGGACGTTGCCCACGCCTTATTACATGCCTCCAAGGACTACATTATCTCTCGTAGCCACGTCAATAGTCACCCAATGTTTCGTCATACCTGTAACTGTACCATAGGACTAGTGCCGTACAATGCCATATAATTTGTCCTCCCGACCAATGCGCGAAGAAAAGGAACAGGCAATGCCCCGAGAATTCCCTGATCACACACCTGAGCACTTGGGCAAGCGTCGAGTCTTGTCCGCTTCAAATCTCGCTTGTGCGACACTTGCCGGCTTGCCCAAGAAACCCCCCCTGCCTTGGACAAGTGTGTGGTCTTGAGCGCTTGCGGCGCTTGGCCAAGCCAACAAGCGCCGGCAAGCGCATTTGTCATTCTTCTGATGTGTATGAGGGGTTGGCTCTCCCCACTAACCTGCCTTTGCTAGCAACGCCCAGATTCAGACTCTCGCTGGTTGAGACGCTATTTTCTTCCTTGGGCAGGAAGGCACCAGCTTTCCGGGCCAATTCAGTCTGGATCCTTCTTCCAGCTTCTTGCGTGGTCTCCGGGTCCGTGTGGCCAGGGCAAGTGGCGTTGGACAAACAGGTGCAACTGATTCGGGTGATAACATATAACCTTTGCGCAGGATGAGGTGGGGGTTCCCTAACGACCGAACGACATCCAGAGGCCAGCCTTAGAGAGACTCAAATCTCCCTCAGGCTCGTCATCTCGAATTCGCTCCTTACCCCCTACCACCGACTGCGCTTACTGGCCAAAATCCTTTATCACACATGACTCTTCAATCTCCCTCCCAAGTGCTCGACCTTCGGGGGTTCTTTGGCCAGTACCGAGAATTCGCGTATGATCCGACAAATCCAGCCACCGCAGAGTTTCGCCGGCTGTGTGACTCGCTCAGTCTTCTGAGCACGGGAGGCGCTCAAGCGACGCTGCGTCAGGCTTTCGCTGACGCCCTGGGGAACCAGTTCACGGAGAGGTATGGGACGGAGTTAAGTGACTCCACCGCGTGGCAAAGGTTGTGCCAACGAATCGGCATCGAGCCCACCGCTGAGAGCCTGGAAGCTGCACAGGAGGTGAGCTCGTCGCCTCCCTACTGTAACAAATGGCGTCTCTCATTGGGATTTGATTTTGTAGGCGGTGTGGAGCACCCACTTCAATATCATCGACCTGATAGATGAAGGACCCGATGGGCAACTACCGACATTCCCGACCAGCAAAGCTTTGAAGGATTACTCTTTCAAAGAGCAAAAGCTATTTCCACGCCAATGCTCGACGGCCAGTGCCATACTCACCTCCCTGCTCGCAGGCGGTCCGCCAGCCCCAGCTGCTGGTGATGAAGCTGAAGATCCTATCGTGTCCTTGAACGCGGCTTTCACCTCCGTCGGCCTCACAACAATCATCGAGGACGACCAGGACAACGTCCAATCATTACCCGAACCTCCGGGGAGTCCCTCATCGGACTCGGAAGAAGAGGAGTCTTCCCCGTTGAAGTCCTTCTTTTCTCACTTTCCCGGGTTCACTTACAACTCAAGCAAGTCCGCGACGTCGGAGTTCTATCGCTTATGCCGCCAGATGCGCTGGAAGCGAAAGAGTCCTGAGCGCGAGGAAGCTTATAGGGATTTCTCCAATTCAATGGCGAGCCAGTTCGGTAGAAAGTATGGTGTTCACATGGATGACCTAGGCGCTTGGCAGCGCCTTTGCCAGAGGCTCGAGGTCGATCCCATTCCAGATAACCTAGAGGAGGCTCGCGAGGTAGGCTTTTCCGGGCCCCATCGTATCTTCCCAGCGCTGAGATCACAATAGACGGTATTCAACACTCACGTCAACCTTGTGGAGCTGGTCGACGAAGGAGAGGTCCGGATATTTGACACGGAGGTGGAACTCAGCGAGTACTCCAAGAGAACGCGCAAGATCTTTCCGCAAAGTAGGGTTACCCAAGCAGGAGCGATATTGGCTTCACTCCTCCGCTACATAGACTCTCCTCCTCCTGTCGGCTCGAGGCGCACGTCCACGGGAGTACTCTTTTACAATTAATCTATTTCATCTGCAGAGAAACCGTCGCAGGTAACAAGGTGCAACTTCACATATCTCTCGCAATCGCGTTCGGCCAAGCACCCCATAGATACTTAGTAACTGTGCTAGAGTGGGAATGGAGTTTTATGAGAAGCGAGCTGGATGAAGAAGGGCACCAATTTAGCTGGCCAGACCTTGCCATTCCGGTTGCACCAAGTGGGCGCCTAAATTGTTCGCACGCTCCCGCACTTCCGTGCTGACCCCATGACCCCTTCGATCAAGCACGAGGTGATGTTCGCAATTTGTCAAATCCACCGTATCCCTGAAGGTGAAGTAAAATCCAAACATGTACAATGGATCGCGTAAGCGTATAAGAAGGCCTTGTCGACCCTTCGGGGAATCGGGGGTTGAAGCAGAACTACCTGAGACGAATTTCAAGGAGGTGCCTTGGACAGCTCCCTCAATTCGCCTCACGTCTCTCCCGCTTTACGTCTTTCATACCCTCCTACAGTCGACATGGAGAACAGGCCGGGCACCGGGGAACCTTCGCAGGGGTCCGGCACAAGGTCTACCCACTCTCCTCTTCACATGGTCCTTCACTCAGCTAGGATGCGAAAGGCGTCTAGACCTCCCCTTCCTGACGCGGTACTCGGAATGCTGCAACAAGCTGTTCATTCAGCAGAGGAGCGTACCGCTCGCCCACCGTCGTCACCTACATTGGAGACCCTCCACCAGGCTGCTAACTCTGCGAGAACCCGCAACCACAATACGCGGTCGCTATCACTAGATAGCCTTTTCGATGTTGTACAGTCGGCTGAGGCCCGGAGCCAGGCCCCGCAACGAAGCCCCCCTTTCGGAACCCTCCTCCAGATAGCTCAGTCGGCGGCAGCGCGGAACACCTCTCACCCTTCCTCCCCAGTGGAACCCAACAGTCACCAATATCCCTCTCATATGTCTCCGCCTTCCTTGTCTTCTCGTAGTATTCCGACCGATCCACCCCTTTCATCCACAAACGCCAAATCGCACAAAAGATTTAAGTCCGAAAGTCAAAGGGGGCCCAAAGGTCCCCCGTCCCCAACAGCAGAAATTCCTGAGCTAGAACAGGGTGCTCTGGCCCGGTTTTTTGGCCAGTACAAGAACAGGGCCCCGGGCTTCAAATACAATCCTAACAAGCTCCCGCTTCTCGAATTAGGACGCCTCCAATTCGGATTCCTTGGGCTGAAGAAAGACAGCCCTGAGTCGAAGGCGTTGTACGAGGCATTTGGAAAGGCAATGGTGGCAGAGTTTGGGATCAAGTTTGGGAAGAACATGGACGACCTCGCGGCTTGGCAGAGACTCTGCAAGCGCATCGGTATTGACCCGATCCCGACGACACTGGCGAAGGCGCGCGCTGTAAGTGCTTATCTAGGGTCCTACTTCTCCTTCCCCTCCCTTTAGTCATCGGCATTTAATTGGTGACACTACAGGAATTCCGAAAGACTCATGTCAACATCGTCGAGCTCATGATGGCTCGGATTCCGGATGGAGAAATGGAAACGTTCGATACCGAGGAGGAATTGGCAGAATACACTCGCAGCAGACCGGGGCTGACTTTTCCTAGAGTATTTGTCGAGACCGGGGGTATTCTTTGGTACCTGCTTCGGCACATCTGGACGGACTAAGCCGAATATAACGGAGATGATACCTTGTACTGCTCCTCGATCCATCGGAAGTAGTAGCTGAGGTGAAGAGCAAGCTGGATATTCTGGCCTTTCGAAGAAGAAGAGCCCAGAAGACCCCAAGGTTTATTAGAGTGAGTGTACTTGTACCTGAGTCTCTGGTGATCGTACCACAGCGCTTAGATCAAACTGGCACGCTCATCGTGTACGTCCCATGACAGTCCCATGACCCCCTTGACCACAAGTGGTGAGTATTTACGTCCTTTCCGGAACCCCATGACAACGTCGTATCGGGACAAAGCAAATAAGTACAATGAATAGAGTGACAGCATAAATTGGCTCCCGAGTCACACTCGGGCCTTCTTCAGAACCGCCACCACCCCTGAGACGAACCAAGGAGCCGCAAAGTGCATCTCCCTGCTTCTGCCTCTGACCGGCCACTCCTTCGTACATCGTTATCTATTTAGCACAGCTACTCCATGTCGTCGCAGGCCCAACCGGCGCAGCCGGCGCCAAGCACAAGGGCACAACCACCTGCAAAACGAAAACGAACCCGAACCAAGCGGCGCCGTGCAGAACCTGTGGCGCCTGAGGTCGAACTCAAAATCGACCTCGCGCCGATCGAGGGCGGCCCCCTCGCCGAGTTTTTCGAGGGATTCAAGGAACAGGGTTTCATATTCGACCCCGAGGAGTCCCCGACGCTCGAATTCAGGCGTCTCAATCGTGAGCTCGAGATACACAGGGACGATCCCGGGTCGCGAGAGTTGTGGGAGGCATTTGGCATGGCGATGGCGGAGGAATTTGGGGTGAAATTTGGGAAGCAGGTGGATGATATTAGGGCCTGGCAGAGGCTCTGCAAGCGCATTGGAATCGAGCCACTTCCGACTGCCTTGGAGGACGCTCGCACGGTGCGTGAACTGTGCCGAATGCGAATTTTACATACCTAATTTGAATTTGCCACCAGAAATTCAAGGAGACCCATGTCAACATCGTCGAGCTCCTGACACCACGTATCAAGGACGGGGAGATGCAGAATTTCGAGACCGAGGAGGAGCTCGCAATGTACTCACGCAAGCATGGCTTGATCTATCCAAGGGAGTGTGTCCCCAATGGAAGCTTGCTGTGGTATCTCCTTCGGCATATCAAAGTGCCGCGGAGGGGTCAGACCCGCCGGGGTGAGCGCGAGTAGTTGAGATTTGTGGCTTCATTCGTCTAAGTATCTGCACTGTTTCGCAAGAATAAACAAGCAGAGGGGTAGATTAGGTATACATACGCTCCACATCACCTCGTGATGGCAACTACGCCGAGGCCAGCGGGAGTCACAAGCTGGGATAAGTAAGTACAAGTTATGAGCAGAACGAGTGAAGGTAGGTATTACAATTAAAGAGAGGGTAATTGGCCATAACCGAGGCTGGGGGATGAGTGGGACTGAAAGAAATCCGACAACCACCAAGAGGCAGAGGAGAACAAACTGTAGAAATGAAAAAGAGAGATTGGCAAGTAGGCCACCGAGTGAGTGATTTGGGGATGGAAGGGAGTGACGGTGCTGTATAGCGTTCGAAACAGACGAAGATGGAGATAACGAGACGTGAGCGAAGAGAGTTTAAGAAATTCGTAACATGTCGTTCAACCCCCTTCCTCCACGCTTCTCTCTTTTGAATGGGAGCTTAATGCCCGGTTCAGACGAGGCAGGAGCGCTTCCCAGTGCCGTGGCAAAGACGAGTGATCCACCCGTTAAGTCGCCGTGCGGCGAACGCAGCACTGAAACCCGAGGTTAGCAAGGAGCCCAGTGCCCTCGCTGCCTTATTCGAGCTGTTCGAGGAGCGGGGCTTCATGTATGACGTATGACCCCGATAATCCCCCTACGATTGAGTTCAGCCGCCTCAACCGTGAGCTTGAGATAGAGAAGTATGACACCGAGTCGAACACATTGTGGAAGGAGTTTGGGAAGGCAATGGCGGCTCAGTTCGGAATCAAGTTTGGGAAGAATGTGAACGGCCTGCGGGATTGGCAGAGGCTCTGTAAGCGCATTGGGATTGAGTTACTTCCAACGACTTTGGAAGATGCTCGCGCTGTGAGTACCCTTCCGTTACCGCTGGTGCCGTCTCATATTAAAGACGTCGACAGAAATTTAAAGAAACCCACGTCAACATTGTCGAACTCCTGACGCCTCGTATCAAGGACGGAGAGATGGAAAAGTTTGAGACCGAGGAGGCACTAACCATCTACTCGTGTAGCACACCCGGATTGATCTACCCGAGGAAGTTTGTCACCAGGGGAAGCCTTCTGTGGTACCTCCTTCGGCACATCCTGACGCCTGTGCGCGAGTAGTCCAAATGGTTTGCAGGTGACCATATTGCATGTAAAAGCACTCCATAGCTGTGAATTGGGATCAACTGTCCTGTCAATAGTTAGCGCCCTAGAATTCGCTGGTGATGAGGAAGGGGGGGGGTCATAGTGAAACTGCCAGCTCATCAGAGGCATAACTGTAGGCAGGGTCGATCTCAAGGTCCTAAGATAGGTGCAAAGGGCGCCTACTGTACCCTGGATGGGTCCTGAGGGTTCTCTCGATATGTACTCACATTCCGGCCGCTTCTGACCACGGGCGCTTATTTGACCACATTCGCAATACCAACCTTCCACCTGGCCCTATGGTCCCTCGAATTTCTGTGATACCCTATCATATGTCATTACACATATTGGAAGCTTCCAATCTCTCCCCCTACTCTCCAACTCTATTTATTTAAGCGCCTGATGTCTCACACAATCCGGGTCGAACTTCCGGGCTAAATTTGGTCCAAGGATATATGGGCATCTTGGCAGTGTAAAATACACCATCCTCACCCATTCCTTCCGTGAGGTGCAAAATACACGAGTAAAGCACTCGGAAACCCCAGAACACGAGGCGAAGGTGTGAAAACCCCTGTTTTGAGTGTGACGTGACAATGGACACGCGGTATTTGTGACCGGTGACATTTCATGTTTGGCGAATAAAGGTTGTCCATTACCTTTTGTCCTCGAGGTCATATAACCGCGGACAGGGCCCGATATCTCTCATTCAACACATCCACAATGGTCTTTGGTTTCTTCTCTCGAAAGCCTACGGTCGCTGGGCCGGCCGCGGAGCAGATAGCCGAGGCCCCTGAGGCGCCACCACAACCAATTCCAGTCGAAGAGACGGCAAGTTCGACGGACGAGACGACGAGCACCACCCCAGCACCGTCGACGTCGACGTCGACGACTACGGTGCCGATCCAGAGGACGCAGTCCAAGGCTGTGTTCGCGTTCTGGAAGGAGAAGGAGCAGAAGTTGCACAGTCCAGCACCATCGGTAGCTGCGGTCGCGACACCTCCACCTCCAACCCCAACTCCACCTCCGCAAGAGCTCATAACGGATCCACGGCCCCTCTATGCCCTCATATCCTCAGTCCCAGCCCAAACCCTGCGCTCGTACTGCCTATCTTACCTCAATCCAGCCAACTTCCCCCCACCTCCCTCTGTCAGCCCCAAATCGCGAAAGCGGAAGGCGGGGGCGATAGTATCTCGGGGGACCCACCGCAGGTCGCAATCCGGCACCAGCCAGGCCGAGATGGTGGAGGGGGAACCACAGGCCGTCGAAGAGGCGCTGTCTCCCGAAACCCTAACCACACTGACCCAGTTCTTCCGCACGCTGGCCCCGCCTCCCCAGCTGCACTGCGTGCGGTGCCACAAGGGGTTCTTTGAGCTCGAAAACATGGACACGAGCTGCCGCGTCCCGCACGACGACGACAGCACGATCGTCGAACGCGTCGGGCTCGTTTTGGGGAGCAAGGCCGAGGCGGCGACGTACGAGACGCTGTGGGGGTGCTGTGGGAGGACGGTCGAGGGCGATGGGGACCAGGGACCGCCGGATGGGTGGTGCTACGAGGGGATGCATACGATCGATACGAGGAGGGCGAGGTTCCGCGCGGATTCGAGCATTCAGGATGACAAGTTGACCAGCTGTGCGAAGAGGAGGTGTTTTGGGCCGAAGGTGGACAGGGTGGACAGCGATGGCGAATCGGTGGAGGCGCCGGTGAGGGCAAAGAGGAAGCGGAGGAAGAGTACACTTGCCGGGGATGTGGAGGACGACGAGGATGCGAAGAGTGTGGCGAGCGAAGTGAAGAGGCGGAAGAGGAATACGAAGAAGGTTCAGGAGGACGGAGAGGAGGATGCGAAGAGTGTTGCTAGCGAACCGAAGAAGCGGAGGACCAGGACCAGGAAGGCCCCCATCAGCCCGGAAGAGGTCAAGACCGACGACGATATGGACGTCGACGAGCCCCAGCCCTCCGCCCCCGCCACGCCTGCTTCGCCCAAACGTGGCCGAGCGCGTCCACCCAAGTCAGCGACCCAACCTCGCTCGCGCTCCGTCAAACCGCGATCCAAGGCCGGTGAAGCCTCACCCACCCCCTCCGGGTCAGTTCCCTATGTCGACATTCGACGATCCTCACGTTCGCCCGTACGACCGCACCCCACCCCCGGATCGAAGCTCAAGACGCAGCTGAGTCTCGCATCATTGAAAGAGGCATCGTCGGGCAAGAGTGTGAAGCCGGAGTCGTCGAGATCGGTCAGGAAGTCTACGCGCGCTGCAGAGAAGGAGGAGGAGGAGGAGGAGGAGGAGACGCAAAAGGCGACCCCGGCGCCCGTTCCCGCGAAAACCCCCAGGAAGAGGGCACGCCCGAAGAAGGCGCTCCAGGAGGTTGTGGATTCGAGTGTTGCAGCGGAGAACGAGATGATCACCACTTAATGTGTGATTGTTCGTTCCAGCCACGAGAGTGGTATGCGCCTCTCGTTTTGACCACCACGCAGCTCGAGTGCTCTCGGCGATGGAGCATCAAGACGTGGTGAATGAACTGTTATGTGTGTTATGATCTTTTTTTCTTCTTGTTTCCCTCCTCTCGTCTCTCTTCATCTTGACCCTTCTCGGCCCCCCACATACATCACCATCTTTTCTGGACATCATTGACCATACTCACTCATTGCCCTGCTTCTTTCCTTCCCTCTCTCTTACCTCTTTCTG
Source organism: Coprinellus micaceus (assembly GCA_951394405.1). Taxonomy (NCBI): domain Eukaryota; kingdom Fungi; phylum Basidiomycota; class Agaricomycetes; order Agaricales; family Psathyrellaceae; genus Coprinellus; species Coprinellus micaceus. The sequence continues at coordinate 661,709 of OX596341.1, read as the reverse complement.
ACCTCGCCTCGGATACGCTCTTTCCTTTAATTGTAATACTTAGCTTGTCCCTTCTGCTCATAACTCGTACTTACTTACCCCTGCTTGTTACTGACTGCCTCGAGCCGTGGAGGTTCAGGCGTATGTATGCTTAATCTATTAAATAACATAGATCGAGATCTCCATTATCTTCCCTTTGCTTCATGCACTTACAGACAGCCTACTGCAAATACTACGACGCGACTCGCCGAAGGAAAAACTCGAGCATGCCACCCTTTCCCACCCATTTCTTCGGGTAGAAGAGCTCCTCCTCCTGCGTGTACCCAGCAAGAGCAGATTCGGTTTCAAACGTTCTGACCATTCCATCCGGAATCCTTTGAGTGGCCATAAGCTCTACGATGTTGACGTGAATCTTCCTCGCCGCCTAGAAGATGTGGGGCAATAGAATCATCAATTCCTTGCCCCCATTTGAAGGTGCACTAAGGAAGTCTTTACAAACCTTTTTCGCCTCTTTCACAGTGCTGGGGATTGGATTGACGCCGAGGCGCTTGAAGATCCTCTGCCATGCACGGATGTCGTTGAAGTTTTTACCGAACATGTGCGCAAAGTCCTCGTCCATCGCCTGCTCGTATCGCTTGTCTAGCTTGTCTCGCTTTGCGTCACCTTTTTTAAGCTTAAGGTGAAGACAGAGACGCCTGAACTCGGCGGGCACATCTTGGTTCGCGTTGAATACGAAACCAGTTTCCCTGAAAGATTCGAAGAATGCGGTGAGGATGGGGTGATCAGCTGCGAACAGCAGGTTAGCCCGCACATCAGCCCCGTCCTCCTCAGGCCATTCATACTTCACCCCAAACTCCCTCGTCATCGCAAGAGAGAACTCTTCGAAGAGCATCTCCTTCGCCTCCCGAGATTGGTATGGCTTGAGGGCGCAGAGGCGCTTGAGCTCCGAGATCGGTGATTGGGATGCGTTGGGCTTGAACCCTCTGCGTGCTTTGAAGTATGACACAAGAGGGGATATGCTGGTGCGGATGACCGAAAGCCTGCCGCGCTCTTTACTCGACTGACCCTTAGGTTGGCTGGACGAATGTGGGGGCTCTTTCTGCTATTGAGAATTAGACAGGTTCCCTGAATCGGGAGGGAGTGCGAGCGTCGTACCTTCTCCTTCTGTTCCCGGCCCGTTTTGTCCTTCCCCGCATTGCGCGAAGTCGCGCGTGGCCCTGGTGTCTGTGACGGTTCCCCGCCTGCAGCAGTACCAAATCCCCCCCCTACAGAGAACCCCGTCTTCCCGAGTGCCTCGTTGCCCAACTTGAAGGCACGAGGCGCCCAGGCAAGCACCAGGCCCTTAGAAACCGCTGTCCTTCGGAAGACTTGAGATACAACGGTGAGATGCGACATGGTAAAGGTGTAGAAGTAGTATGCGAGCGACACTGCTATCCTCCCTTGCTCAGGATGAAGAGTAGAGTCAGGTTGAAGGAACACGAGTTCTTCGCGAGTATGATTAAACTCGAGTGATCGGCCTCGCTGCGTGGCTTCGATTGCGCCACACTTCGTCACATCCGCCCTTTCGCCTTCGTCTAGAATTCTAAAGCAAAGTATGTGGAGGATTAGGGAAAGAGATCGTCGCTCGGTTACGTGTTGTAAATTGGGGCCAATGACTGGAAGGTTGCATGCGAGCTTCAGATTACAGCCGGACTGGATAATAGGCGCCCTCCGACATCCGACTCGGAGACAAGAACCTGATATAATAGAGAGAGCGTGGAACACCTCGAACTCACAAGGGGACGCGCTCATGTCAGAAATGGGTGTCGCGATCGTATTCCTGCGAGAATGGAGCTCGTTTAGGGGCACAGTCTGGCAATGCAACGCAATCCCCTCTTGGATCTGCGTTGACCGCCGCGCTTGCCCGAGTGAATGCTTCTAACAGGAAGGGAAGCCCGCTACGCCTCACGTTAATAGGGGAAATATACGATTTGAACACATCTGCCCCCTGGTAATAATTGCCAGTCGAGATTTCCCGTCGAACTGGGAAACATTCCCAGTTCGACGGGCAATGTTTCCCCGGACTGGTAAAGTGGAGCGGGGGTTCTCCCGAGGTAAAATAACCCGATTTTGAAACACTTTACCAGGCAGCCCGTACCGGGGCATCGGGGAATTTTACCTCGTCTGACGGGTAATATTGCCTCGTTGCTGCCTGCAAGACGACGGGCAAACTTTACTCGGCCATCGGGTCATTTTCACCAGCGCCGGGTTAAAATCACTCGGCGGCCGGGTTATAATTGCGAGGAAGATAATAATTCAATTGGAGCGGGGTACCGGGAGGAGGAGGGTCGTATCCGACTTCGATAGAGATCAAAACGTCAACCCATATCATTCTAGTATCTACATTGGGCGCTACATCGATGTAAAATAGGGTAGTTTGTCGACCAATGGCACCTGAAATCGACATCGCGCAGAGAGGACAGTCAGCACCAGCTTTGGGGAATGTTGAGGACGCACTCACTACCCCTGGGGTACTCGCACAGTACCACATCTGCGACGTCTAGAGTGAGTGAATGAATTCTCAATTAGGGTGTGAAGGGATTACTCGCCTTGGAGGGGAGCCTGGTTTAGCATGCGATAGCTGAATGACCCACGCTATGGCAAGCAGAAGGGCACCGCCCTTATATATGCCCCACAAGCGAGGTTGGGGAGGCAAGTGGCCAGCCGCCAGTCAGCGCTAGTCAGCCGCTCTCGATCTTGGGGCGGAACCGGCTGAACAAGGCCCAAGTCAATTACCAGTGGTGTTCCCCCGGCTGGCGCACACGGGCGATTTTCACCCGCCTCTTTTACCCGTTGGACGAGAAAATATCCCTCGTCTCAAAATCGGGTTATTTTTACCAGGACCTAGAAAAAGTCGTCCCTAGGAATTGGTTCCATTTTCCTAGCTGACGGGCACTACTGGTAAAAATTGCCCGCGGCGACGTGCTCAGTGGAATGAGGGCAAATAGGCGGTATATTATGTGAGTGCCCATTTCAAACCCCGATTAGCGCCCGTCCGGACTCCTGCTCATGATCAAAGTCTGCTGCGACCCACTGAGGAGTTTGCTGCGGAGATACAATAGATGGTATATTAGTGTCCGAATGTCATGTGTAAAAATCTAGGTCAATCTCCTTTCGCTAGCTACAGACGGCTCATAACGTTGTACGCAATCAACCCGGCGACCCCAGCATAGGTTGCGAACTCAATTACTCTGCTCTTCTTTGGGAGAGAGATCTTACTCCTATATGTCTCGAATTCTGTCGAGAAAGGGTAGTCGATGTAGCCCTTCGCTGCGTGTGGCTCGTCAGAGTGGGTATAAAAGGTGCTCGGATCCGGGATGGTGAGGGGCAAATCGTGCTCGAGACGGAAGGGCAGATCGGGCTATGTAAATCGAGTTAAATCGCGGGAAAATGCAAGGTGACCAGAGCCAGGCTCACATTTGAAATGAAGAGGCGACCAAACCCAATGATGTCCCCCTTCTTCTCTGCGGTACTGAGGGCAGTTTCACGAGTATATTCCGAGCAAGTGATAAGGGGGTGAGGAGCCCAAATCTCCCTTAGGAAGTCGTTGGACTCCTCTCTTTCCTTCGTTCGAGGCTTGGGCTGCATGGGTACATCGCCTGGTCCCTTCGTGGGCTCGACGAGGTGTACATAGGCGAGTTTTGGATGGTGCTTGGCCAATGATGAGACGAAGTGTGAGAACTGAGGGACGGGATCGTCCATACCCATGTCTGGATTGAAACGTGTTTAAAACCACCATGAAGCGTACTTTACTCGTTGAAGCTTACCTTGGTAGCGTCCCCAAGGACTCAGTCGAATAGCAGTCCTTTCTGGTCCGATGGCCTTGGCAACGGCGTCCACCACCCTCAGCCCAAACCGACTCCTATTTTCGATGCTACCGCCATATGTGTCCGTCCTCGTATTGCTGACATCTTGCAAGAACTGGTCGATTAGATATCCGTTGGCCCCGTGGATTTCCACACCATCGAAACCGGCTGCGACAGCGTTCTTGGCTGCAGTAGCGTAGTGGTTCACATACCGGTCGATCTCACTGGGTGTGAGAGCTCGAAGAGGTGCGCCGGCGGACTTCGAAGAAGAGAGCGGGATCGGCGAAGCAGAAACGTATGGGTAGTTGCCTTCCTCGGTTAGGATATCCGGACTGGCGGCTCGACCTAAAGCCCACAGCTGGACGTAGATATATGACCCCTTAGCGTGGACTGCTGTTGTTATCTAGCCAACATATCAGGCACGGGTTCGAGATACGTGTAGCAGTCAAAATGCACTCACCTCTTTCCATGCCTCTATCTGTTCTTTGCTCCAAATTCCTGGAACGTAGCGGTACCCACCAGCCTCAGGGGCAATGAAAGTCGCTTCGGTAATAAGAAGGGTTCCTGGGACGCTGCCTCGTTGAGAGTAATACTCCTTGACGAGAGGTACGACAGGCACATGAGTGCTTCGGGTTGCTCTGAATCGAGTGAGGGGAGCTAGGACAACCCGATGTTTGAGCTTAGCGTTCCCGACTTGGATGGGGGAAAAGAGCTTGGGCACTGGGGATGACATCGTGCGATGGGATAGAATTGTCACGTAGAATCTCGAAAAGAAGTGCCATTTTATACCGTCAGAAATGGGTCCGCGGCATGCAAATGGGCGCATTCAGACTCTAGGATACAGGCGCCGGCGCCTGAGTAAGCTAAGTAATTGCTGAGTGATCCACTTGCGCACTGCTGCGACGATAGGTCGACCGTCGTAATCTGGTACTCGTCCAAGTTATCGCAACCGGGGTACGCAAGGTTCGGGTTCCTCGTTGCCGCCCTGGCTTATAAACCATCATTATCTGAGTTACGGTAGGGGGAGTCGTCGACAAGTGAGGTTGAGCGGAGTCAACGCGAGTCAACACAATCTTCCCCAGCGCTTCCGCTCAGCGAAGGAATTATTTCGTTGTAACCCCACCGTCCATTTCTCCCCAACCGGGGCTAAGCTAACCGGAGCATTGGTGGAATACCCGAATGGTGATGAGAACTATGAGAACCATGATGGCATTATATTTGCGTCTCTTGCGTCGTTATTGCGTACACATATCGATAAGTAGTCAAAGAAGTAGAGCACGGGTAACATTCAAGTCAACCTCATACAATAGTCAGGATTGCCGGCAGGATTCTATCAAAAATATCAGTGGATGTGGGTAATCAACGGAAGGGACGGTACGTACCAACGCCCACTCTGGCATAGGCTTTTCCTTACCACTTCCTCCAGCCACTGCAAATGTGAACACGAAGACCATGACTTGGGTGCCACCATCAAGAGCTGCCGATGCTAGGAAGTTGTATTTCCTGAACCAGCTAGCCCTGTAGCGTCGGAGATAGTGCTGGGAGAACACAGCCAACATGAACGTCGTGAAGACGGAACTGTTGATACCAACGCTCAGGTATCCGAGAGTCCCTAGAAAAATAATAAAAATTAGTATTGACGGTAGAACGGAAGGCCAGAGTCGACATACAGCACAGAACGGGAGTAACGACTTTGTCGGCCTTGGCTTTGGGCCAGCGCTTGTGGATGAGCCAGAAAGGGATGGGGACGGCGAGGCCAATGAGGATAGAGAAAGGCACAATCTATTGTGAATGGGGATGAGAAGAGGTTTGCTTGGAATATAGCGTAGTTAACTCACCGCATAACGACCTCCAGGAGCATAGAGATGTTTACCGAGGGCTCCCCACGAGATAGCGTTGCTATTGAACGACTGCACTTGCTGACCCGACCAGATGTTGGTTCCCTGGACCTGGAGCAGAATTTCGCGCTGGCTGCTGATGACGGTCTTCATGATGATGTAGTTCAAGAGACCACCCTATAACGAGGTTTAGGTGCGGAACCATTCGCTCCATTAGAGCGTGACGTACAATGACTGCACCCAAGGACTGGACGGTGAAGGTGACCCTGGGAGGGAGTTTAGTGTACTGGCCCTAAGAAGATCAGTTAGACGAATTCGTGGGCATCCAGGTGGTCGGAATCGCGTACCATCTTGAGGTCTCGAATCAAGCCTCGCGCCTGATCGAGGGTGTTGTACCCGTAGAGAGTGAAGTACATGTTGGCTTGAGGATTGCCGGGGATAAAGGCGGCGCCGAGCATCTGCACGAGTGATTGGACGTTGGGCGAGAAACCGGTAATAGCGTAGACTGTGATGACGAAGGGCAGGAAAATGGCCGAAAGCAAGAGCGCAACGATGAGTCCCCACCTACAACGCATCGTTAGAATCACATCAGGCTTGGAAGTGCTTAGCAGGAGAGGGCTCACCAGGGAAGGCCGGACTTAGCGGCGTAGATGGTCGACATTGCCATAGCGAAGCAGCCAGCAAACATGGCGAGGTACCACCAGACTGGGACCTCGGGGTACACCTTCATCTTCGCAAGATGAGGGTCGTAGGTCTCTCCCCTCTGTAGCAGTATCCGGTTAGCGAACAAGGCAAGACATTGTTAAGGGAAGCTGTTCCTCACCCTGTACTTTCGGATAACCTCAATTATATCCTTCCCGTACCAAAGGAAAACATGGGTGATGGTGGCTCCGATGGCGAGACTGTGGCCAATCTTGGCAATCACTTGGGAGCTGGCGAACCATGGCAAACCCTGTTCAGCGAGCTTCGCGGGGTCAAGGCGGAAGTTCTCGTCGAGAATGCTTGTCTGGTTGAATCGCTTGCCGTTCTCGTAGAAAAGTTGTTGAGACAGGAAAGGGAAGCTCTGGCCATTCCAGACATTGTAGTAGTATACCACACAAAAGGTGATCCTGGTTTGTTCGTTAGCATGCAAAGGAAGGTGAGCAAGACAGTGCTCACATGCAGAACGCCGTACCCGTGTACAGCGACAGCTGGGTTGAGAGTGGAGTGAAGAGAGCTCCCATCGAGCCTCCTCCCGATCCAACGTAGTTCCAGTCCAAGCACAAGGCGAAGGCGCCAAGACCCTCATTACCAGCCGCACCACCAAATATACGGGTAAACCAGGGACTTTTCTTGTTGGCCAAGCAGAAGACACTGATGCCGGTCAAAGTCCTAAGACATCGTAGCGCCCGTCAGTGCCTAGGTGATGGATAGAGGAGAGAGGGGGGCTTACGGGGCGATATACTCTGGGAACCACTCCCACACGAAGATGATAACGAACAGAGACCAGAAGAACCTAACACGCTTCTTCTGAGTGAATATCCCTTTGCCTCGATGCAGGGCGTCGAAGAGCTGGACAGTTGGTAACAGGTTGGGGAAGACGATGTATGTTGGATAGACGAGGAAGGAGCGCATAAGACCTGGAGCCGAGACCGCTCGTGAGCGCCAAGAAAGCATTGGCCAAGAATTGGACGCGAACCTCCAATACCATAGCCCATCAACTGGGACCCTAAAACAGAACGAGGTGAGACGGTGGACCTATGAGATATCTGGGCATGAAAGACATACCGATCAAGGTGAAAATCCCGATTGCTGCGTTAGGCTTGGGGTCAAGGTGAGTATGGTTAGACCCGAACGGTAATGCGAAGTCCATACCTGGATGCCGTAGAAGAGATCATCGGCAGCGAAGATGTTAATAGCCAAAGCTGAATCTGCAGCGGTCGATGCAAAGATAGTGATGGCGACGTGCTCCTTAATATCTGCAATGCATGGTGAGGCATGTGAATGAAAGTGAGGGTCGGGATACGCACTGAAGGGACCGGGGTTGAGGAAGCGCCAGAACCGGGTGTTCGCCGTCTTGAGGCGATCGCTCTCATTTCCGGGCCCGGGGATGATCTCCTCGAGGATTCGACCGAGAATGTAGGCGATAATCTGAATGAAGAGCTGACTGACGAAGACGGTCTGAGGGCGGAAATACTGAGGTGGGAACAAAATTCAACTGATAATCCACGGAAAATCAAGCGATAGAACTCACGAAGATTTGACCGAGGACCGCACCGAAGCACGACAGGCCGACCCCAAGGAACCACATCCTGAACGTAAAGCAAGGAAGTGTAGGGTCATCCTCCAGTGAGATGAGACGAGTGGCGACGTCGACATCAGTTTCTGTGGTGGCGAAGGTTAACACCGGGCACGGCAACAAGGGTGAGAGACGGTGGACGGAACTCACCAATAGGCCGCTCTTTGCCAGTCTCGTCAAGGTCGATTTCGCGACCATCCTCGTAGACGTCTCCTTTGATGGACTCGGCCACATCTACCTTTCCGCCGTCCAGCTTCTCATCGCTGTAAGAAGCCTTCGTCTCGACCTTCTCGTCGACCGGCCGTGGATTCTGCTCCTCGCTAGAAGCCATAATGACCTGGGGGAGCCGACCCCTGGGGAGGTGGTAGGTGGAGGAGGGGAAAGGAGGGATGCAGAAAGCAGCAGCTTTGGAGCACCGAAAGGGGAACCATTTTATAGCCAGGGATCGTACGTTGGAGATAGTGTAGGGCTTGAGATAGTGAAGTGTGCTTCTTCCACCCGATTAGGTCCCACAGTGTAATGAATTCCAATCCTTCGCGTTGAGGCATGTAAGTCCGCATGGGACCCAGATGCGCTTGGCATGCCACAACAGACACGGGAAGCTCGTGCCAGTCAAAGTAGCAGGTCGCTCTGTTCTCGTTGAGGTCTGTAGCTCATGCTGGAGTACCTGTGACAACCATTCATCCCTGGTGAAGAGGATGCCTGCACTGGAAATCTCGAGAGCCAGTCAGCGGTTGGCCGTTAAAAGTGATGAACTAGCCGCAGTACTTACCATACTACCCAATCCAGGTGAGGTCAATCCATGTGGCTCCAGGATAGAAGCTGGAGAAATAGCTCAACTTGAGAAAGGACATATGGTCTGCATTCTATATGTTATGGGAAGACGTCGCTTGCAGCCCTATGGTCACTGTCACCCGGACCCATTGAGAAGCTGCCAAGGCGAACCTCGTCAAGCTTGGCTTCCCCGAATATTAGTAGTGCCTGTCTTAATCAAAAGGCCATACCTCATTAAATCGTATACCACGCGCTGAAAGATACTGCCTACTCACCATTCATGGTTGTGTTCCCCGAGGTCCACAGAGATAGCGCAATTCAACGGCATGGTCAAGCGCGAAGGACCGTCCTCTTCGTCCAGGTTGCGGAGATAGAGGCCGTTGGTGAGAGTACTGGTGAGATAGCAGGGATCAAAGATACGAGGCAATTGTGGTGCTGGTGATAGTTATGGGGGTTGAAACGATGTCCTACGTCCTCGCCGTGAATGGTTTGGGTATTGGTGTGAATAACAGTTCGAACGGTTGCCAGCGGGTTCCAGAGTCCACGAGTCGTCGGCTCATCCCTGCGACACATCTCAAACCATGAGTACCTACCCCTAATCGACTTGAAATGAAGACTGAATGGATATAGTGCGTTTTTGAAATGGCCAAGTAGCCATTCCTTACTACTTGCCCTTGTGAGCTTCGTGCTGCCAGGGCGTTCCCAGATATCCGCGACTTGTCCGGCGCTTAAGGAGGGGAAAGGGTTTGAAGTTGACCACCCATCCAACGATATAGTGGAAGTAGACAGACGGACAGGAATGTGGCACGGAGAGGAGTTAGAGGACAATTGCTTTGACCTTAGATATTCGATTATGTATGACTCCGCGGGAAGATCACCTCTCCCCGGCGTTCGCCGGCGCTAGAAATTCAAGCCGAATACTATGAGCAACTTCCATAGCAAAGAAACCTTGTGCGAGGGCTGGTCCAAGCCATCCTATTCCAGAGCTAGAGCCTGGAGCTTGTGGAACCTCTTCCTTTTCCCTGCTGTGGTGATATCGTATACAGTGAGTGTTGGAATAATGCTGCAGTCGCGATAAGAATGCCCACAGACGCCCACAATGCCCGGCAGAGCCAGGGAAATACAATGCTGACCGTAGCCAAGCAGGCCTTCGGCATAGTTCTCCGGAACTCTCGAGGGTCAGGTCTCAGCAAGTCTCTTGTTGACCGTTTCCGTCGCACGGTTGGTTGGCTTTGGCTGGTTACCGCCGACCGGTTACAGGCTATTCTTGATGTCGAGATGGCGATATAAAGTAGGATCATGGGAACAAGTCCTCAACGGCGACCAGGCTCTCTCTTCGCTGCCACGACCCTCTTCTGCTCATTTTTCCTTCATTTCTCCTCCTACCCGCAGGTTTTCGGGTTACCATCGTCTCTCTTCTTTCATTAACCCTCGAGAGCTTGTTCTCAATCGCGTCGGGCCCGACAAACGCTTGCAGTTCCAACAGAAGAAACCTCGGATCTGTGAGGGCATGGGAATTGGTGGAGTATCGCTATAATCAATTGCTACTCACTTGGCTCTACCTCGGCCGCGTTATCCCCTCCTTTCGTTCCTTTCTTCCTGAGCACCACTTGGCCAGCTCGACGCCCGGCGCTCCCTTGGTTTCCGACCATCGCCACTCCTTTGGCTCTCTGTCGCGACCCCAACGCCAGAGGTCAGCACCCACAGCACCCGGACCCAGCAGGCTGCGGAACGAACGCAGCAAGCGCGCTCCGCTCGCAGAAAGTCCGACTGACGGACCTCATCACGATCGTCGCCGGGCTCCATTAAATTGCTATCACCATCAGCTCTGGTCTTGAGCTTGAGGTCGTTCACCCTCGCCTCGCTTCCCCCACACCCCTGCCCGCAGGGCCCGTCCATTCGTTACGCCCCCTACCACGCTCTTTAACCCACCTCGCTGCACCCCCTCCTTCCCCACCACCAAAACATTACACTCTCGCACGAAATGCCGAAATTCGACTTGCCAATTCTGAGGTTGGGACTGTACGGTGCCCTGGTGCGTTCGAACCCAACCATCTTCTTGTATGCCGTACGCTGAGTAATATACCTACAGGCACTCTTCTCGTTCCTCCTATTCGTCATGAGCTGCGCAAGACTCCATTATACCCTTCACCTCAACAAGAACGACCCCTTAAACAATGGGAGGTCATTCCACGGTGCGTTCATCTCCCATCCTCTCGTTCTCCGGGAATGCTGAATAGCAGAATGATCGTCGCGAATTTCTCAGACCCCATTGTCGCCGAGCTCTTGTTCACCTCACTGGTCTCCTTGCCCTGGTGTGGATTCATGTGAGTAACCTCATGCACACACGACTACCGAGTCAGGGAAGTCCTAATTATGCGACAGGGTGTACTCAATTCATAAACGATACGAAAACCGCTACATTTCCAAATTCCGAGACGAAATGATCGGACTAGTCTTCCTCTGGTTGTTCTGGATGGTAGGAACCGGTATCGCCACCGTACGCCCCCTCCTTTTCTCTCTTATCCTCCTTGTACTCACAACCCATCTCCATACCTCTCGCCTCTCCCTTTCGATTGCCGCCCAACCCTCAAAACCCCTTTCTCTCCTGCCCCCTAACATCCACCAATCCGCCCACTCGCCCTCCACCCCATCCCACAGTCAATGTGGTCCAACATCTCCTGGTGCCAACATATCAACGCATGCCGCGTTCTCTCCGCACTTCTCGCCTTCGCGTGGCTCGGCTGGATCGCACTTACCGCCTTGCTGGCCATCTGCCTGTTGTTTACGATCGCGAACCACGCGTTTTTGGAGCCGTTGCATGGGCGCTGGGACCCGAGGCAGACTGTGTATGCTTGATTGATTAATTCATTCGAGACTATAGCCAGGTCGGTATCAAACTCTCGGTGAGAGTGCGGACCCATCGCGCCGTGTATATCTATGGATTGTAGAATTGTATTTCGTACAGTGTACTGGATACCCTTGACACTTTTATACCCAGTTTTCGTACTCGAGCTCACAGGGGCTTCGGGTGACTCATACCTCACGTTTTCGTCGCATTCTGTGCAAGCGGAAGATAGACGGTGCTAGCAGGATGGGTGACCGAAAGGAAGGCCCCCATTCTGACCATACTTGTGAAAGCGGAGAATAGGGAAGCAGAGAAGTGTTTCAGCACGGAGCCAGGGGCATGATCGTCGCTTCCGATTTAGCAGTGCCTCCAATGGTGCTTGGACTTCGCGGGCGCTTAAATGCACCGCCCACGGGAGAACCTCACCCGTACCCTGGCCTTCTCCCATACTTCCATTTCTGTGTCCTCCACCCCACTCCACTGGCACTGGCATTTCTCCCACTTCCCTTGGGTGACGTCAAACATGTTGAATGTCATAGGACTTGCAGGGCGATACGACGCTGGGATGCTTAGGTCGGAATTGGTTCTCCTCATATACTCCCCGTCATCATGGTGCATATCTCCGCTTTGCGTATGACGCCCTCCCCGTCTGCTTAGGCAATCGTCAACCAGCCGTGTGCGCCAATGTGCAAGCGATTGCCCAGGGTAGGCGGGTCTCGTACACTGAAGGTCGTGGGGGCAACCGGATGACATGCACAAGATCCGGGCTAATTATCATCGCTTTCTTGTTTGGATCCCGGTGCGCACTGCATGTCCGAGGGGAGGCAGAACTACATTGCATCTTAGCGAGAGCATGGGTACCTTGGGGATGGACGGGCGAAGGTCTTGTGCATTCAGTGTCCTGGTTACAATTCAATGGTCGCATTCCGAACTCGAGGTAATTCCCGCGGACATCGAGTTAAAACCTAGTTCATATGGGGTACAATGTCGACCAATCAACGGACCTCAGCGTTTTCACTCGGCGGAACAAGGCGCGCCACACTCGAGGCACAGCAAGCACAGGATGATGGGCGCCTATTTCGTACATGCTATTGTGCGTATGTCCGGAGACCAAGCAACCCGGGACATGATCAGCAACCAAGTCTTATCAGTCCGGCGACCGATAACAGAACGTCAACATATATGGAAAAGCTGACAGCAGAACGTTGAATGTTCGCTGACTTTGAATACAAGGCCGTGCGCCCACACTGACGACTGGGATGGCAAGGGTTGGCACACCTATTGTGTTTGCTCAAGATACGCGAGGAACTATGGAAACTCATGCGTCTCGAGGCAGTGTTTCGCCGCCTCCCTCTTCAACATTAAAGTCTGTGACAAGATGCAGCACCCACAGAACTCATCCAAACCCTCGCTCCTCAACGTCTATAGCACTCATTACACACTTCCGACTTCTTGACACCGCCGATTCTACCCCAGCTTGGGTCCGCTGAATGACCACCCGGAGCTACTCCCTGCCGTTTCCACAAGTCCATGCACGTCCATACGGCCCTTTGAAGGAGGGCACTCAGAATACGTCTACAGATGTGCCACCTGCTGAGGAGAGCGCCTTACGATCGACCCTTCTCCCTATTCTGGCGCAACGCTTTAGAACGAACACGCTCGAGGAAGCAGGTCAAGATATCAGGGAACGGATTGAGAGTGGTGGGCACCTCATATGCACGTTCGTGAGTTCGAGAGCCTAACGGTTGCCTTCTCTTTTGTAGACTGGGACCAAATTGCCAAACCGTACTCGACTCGCTTGGAAAGCCAATCCAACACGCCTACCACCCCGGACGCACCGCTCGGATCGAAGTCTTACAAGGCAGGTAGCTGTAGCCACGAAGGGCCTAGCGAGGCCGTCGAGGATGCAACACCCATAGGAGAGGGCGTCGGCATTCACCCATGCTCCAGTGGCCACCAAAATTCAGACGCGCATCCTACTACGATCGGGGGAGGAGGTCGGCCGAACCTGGATTCATCTATGAGCACCACAGACTCCTGGATCACCCTCGAAGGGAGCGAGGCAGAAGCATGGGACCTCACTCCTCACGCCATCGAGAGGTGCGAGTCCCCCTCACGTATGGAGGATGTACGACCATTCGCCTACAAGATCCTCCCCATCCACGGAACCCAATGTCTCGTCAAAGTTCTCGTCTCCATTCCCAAACCCCCACCCCAGGAACTCCGAGGGAAATATGTCACGGACTTCCGCGCCTACACCATCGAGGACTCCACCAACTCAGAGCGGCCTGCGATCAACATATCGGAGGTGCCTGCCATCACTTCGAACACATACTACCAGACTCCCGAGCCTGGCTTGTACATCTCATTCACTGTGAATCGTTCACACGCGGGGGCGCTCCCAATGGCCACTGAATGCATTGGTCGCATTGAATCCCTCCTCTCCGACTCCCCCGTAGCTCAGGATGTTGTGGACCCCATCCAGTACGCCTTCGTGGAACCGCGGGATGGCGACATCTACGTCGAGAACGACAACGCTTCGGGGCTGGTGGTATTCAGGATTGCCGAATTTGTACCTCACTTTGATGGCACCGAAGGGGTACCCGCCCAGGACGCGTTCGTAAGGGGGAAGGTTGCTGGAAGGGATGATCGATACTACGGACTGGTGAGCTACGATGATTCCCAGCCGCACAGGATGGTCCACCTGCTGGCCGCCGAATTCCATTCTGAGGATGACGACGAGGTTCGGGTCGTCCTCGAGTCGTGTCTTGAGCGAGCAAGCAGGCAGCTCGAGGAGCAGAGCTTGGTATCTGAGCCGAGTGCACGCCGGTATTTACCCCTGGCGCGTAAGGGGAGAAGGAATACGGCCTCGAGACACAAAGGGAAAGGAAACAAGAGATGGCGAGTGGAGATGGAAGGGAAGTGGGGTAGGAAGAGGGTGGGCACAGCACCCAATCGGAGTAGGCGCCGTCAGTCAGCCATGGATAGGAACTGCGAGCCCAGGGGAATCGAGAGTATCGGGGGGAGAGGGGAACAAATGAGGAGTGATCGTGCAGTCGGGGTTGTAGGAGGAGAGAGAGTTGAGACGGAGGGGGACGACCAACGTGGACCAAGAAGTAGCCATCCGACCGGGGGAACGCGCCGCCACTCGATCCTCCAGGACGTGGGCGCGAATACGGAGCTCCCCCAGTCAAATCTAAGCCCAGGCTCTCCGGCGCGCCAATTGAGCTCGATGGGCAGTATCGACAGCGTTTTGCAGCCAGGATCTCCCGCACACCCCGGATTCAGTTTAGGAGACTGGATCAGGGAGAGCAGATCAGAGAGTCCAGTACCGCTGGACGACTCTGGGTCTCGCCAGGCGAGACCCCTGGAGCGAGGAGGATCCCCTTTTAGCTCCTTCGAGCTCGCTAAAGCAGAAGCCGGGGGTGTTGCTGCCGCCGATGATATCCCCTGGTATGGGAGAACGTTTTCCCGGGCGTCGTACAGTGGTTCTTTCGAGCTCGCCATGGCCGAAGCTGGCCGTATTGGTGGGGGTCAAGAATCACTGTCCGGGGGGAGAATATCGGAGCTGCATGTTGCCCCGTTGTTCTCCAGATCAGGGAGAGGGTTGGAGGGGAGCTTTCCACTGAGTACGGAGAGCGCCCAAGCGAACTTCGCCGAGGAATTGGCTCGCCGCTTGAGGCGTGCTGGGGGTAGATCCACCCTCACGGCCTCCAACGCACTGCAACTGCACCTGGAAAGTACTCCCAGGATCTTTCCTCGCCGCCAGTTCGACTTCACCGGCTCGCCGAGATCTCATACAAACGAGTCTTCCGCCAGCCTTCCCGCTCAACTTGATGGCGGATGCCCCGTGGCTCCTCGTATCCCGCCTCGGCCCCTTCCATCGGCCCTGACCCCTCCCGTCATCTCCGCCGACTCTCCCCCAAGACCATCCCAAATACTGGCTCCGCGTATCCCATTTCAATCCCTTCCACTTCTATCTCCCGAGGGTACCCAATCTCTCAGGTTGCAGGTAACGTCGACTGATGCCCAAGGTCGTTGCCCTATCCAGCAACCGCTAATTCCTGGAACTTCTACTCAACCGCCAGGGCGTCATGATTATATGCCGCTTTGGCAAGCAGACTCGACGATGTCGAGGAGATCTTGGTCGCGTCGTACTTCGGGCCCCCCTCCAAGGCGGATTCCGGGGCCATCTATCCTGTCGCCTCTGCATCTCCCGATCGCCAGGGATTTGAACGGGAATTCTCATTTACTCTTCGCGGGCGATATGATGGATGTCGGGGGGCTGGATAACTTTCATCCAAATCTGATCTCCTCCAACGCCTTCCAATCCCACATCCCGTCTGTTGATCGACCCGGCCTAAGCTCGTAGGCGTGGCTATGTCTGGTCGCGTCGACGTGCGATCTCAGCAGCGTTTGGTAATCCTGTTCATGGCGGGGGTTTGAACCTGGATGGATCCGTCGTTGACAACGATTGGTTATGGTGGAGTGAAGGAAGTCGTGGGGTACGCTTTGAGTCTTGACGCGCGTCAAAATCGACTGACGCGGTCACCTGACTCCCGACTTCACAAATTCGAACCCCATTGAGTGCACTAAATTTATGGCTTTTTCTTTACGTTCCATCCTTCAAGCTTCGAGCTTCAGATCTTCAGATACGGACATCTACATCCATTGGACTATACATAACCTATGCGGCACTTTGCTACTTCTCTTCTTTACATAAGCATACACGAGTCACTTTCTCCCTTGATTTGAAGCGGCCCAATGGACTCCTCACTCTCTGACTTGTTATCGTCCTCATCCTCATCCTCATCTTCATCTGCACTCCCACCCACATTCCTCGCATTCTCTTTCATCCCGGCAGTCTCTGTTCCTTTACGGCCTTTCATCCTTCTTCCCGTCCACCTCATCCTCGTCGGAGTCTGCCATTTTTGTAGCGGTCCATGAGCCGAATATATTTGTATCCATCCACGAAAGTCGCTGAGCGGCTTTCTCTTGGAAGAGCTTGTCTGACGCCTTGCAATATTTTGGAGCCGTGTATTCGCCCGTCCCATACTTCCCCGCCACAAGTGCCGCCCACGCCACATTGCGAATGAGGACCGCAGCGTGTCTGGTGGGGTCAGTATCCAGGACTACGAAGTATCTGACCGGAAATTTCTTGAAGCGGAAGAACCAGCCAGGAACTTGGTTCCTGATATTGGTGATATACCCAATAATCTTATCTCTCTTCGTCTCGAAGAGGATATCCCTGGCACTCCTGAACGTCTCCCATTCCCCGTGTCCAAGTGGTGGAGGGAATGCCATTGGGGCTTCGTACTTCCGGAATCGCATCGGCGGGAGGGCCTTGCCGTTGTACGAGCCCCACTCCTTCAGAGACGAATCGGGCTCCGTCTCTGACCAAAGTAGCAACTGAAATAGATCAGGCCGCTTCCTCAACTCGCCCAGGAAGGCTTCCGCGAACGGTTCCGTTTCGTGTCGCACGGCTCCGAACATGTAGGCCCGCATTTCTGTTTCGGCCCACACAATGTTCCCCCGTCTGGTCGCTTGCATGCGGGTAGGTATAGGTCCGTCGAAAAGGCGACGTGGTGAGCTCATATCCGTCACTATGACACCGGAAAGGGAGAGGTGATTGCGAGAAGCAAGGGCGCCGGGCTCCAGCTCAGGGTTCTCAGGAAACTTGCAAAAGTGGGGAGGGGGGAATTGCCCCAAGGCACCTATGGAAAGCATTCCGACCAGGTCTTCGTAGGTGTTGCATAACCTCACGTAACGGTTCTCAGTTTTGGCCTGTGGATCCACCATCCTGAAAAGGTGCTAAAATGGAAGCCCCAGTTAGTGCGACGAATCACTGGGACCAGGGCAGTGGACGTCAGAGAGCGGAACTACACATACCCACCAGACCTCGTCAGAGATACGTCCTGTGTGCATTCGGTTGTAGATCCAGCTTCCGAGGACCTTGAATCGGTGATCTGGACATCCCATCCCCTTCAGCTCGAGGATACATGTACTTAGACTTAGGAAAAACGCACCGACTTTGCCAAGGTTGGCAGCAGCGTGCTCGGGAGGACCGCTCTTCATTCTCTTCATCATCTCCAGCGCCTCATAGACCGAGTCTTTCATCCACGGCAAGGGGAAGCCATCAACCTGCGCGAACAACGCCCCAAACCGAATTGCATCTTCAATGTTGAAGTCGTTGCTGAGGATCATATCACGGAAGGACACTTTGCCTAGAGAATTTGCAAAAAGGATGGGATCGTAGAAGACGATGCGGCGAGCGTATTGACAGAGGGTTAGGTAGTGCAGCATTCCTGCATATCGGGAAAGGTCCGATTCGGGCTCCATTGGGTCTCCGCCTCGGGAAATGTACATCTCGCGCGAGAACTTGCGCCCCAGATCTTCGTCCATGAAAGGCTCGAAAACTGCGCAGAGGTGACGCTTCTCGCTACCCATCGCGAGAAAGGTATTGGTCATTAGCAGCTTGCAGCGTGCCATTAAATGAAATGGTTCTTACGCCTCGTGGCTGATGGCAATAAGGTCATCGTCTTCCTCCCCCAGCCCTAGCTCGCCTTGGGGGGCGCTCGGGCCTTGAGCCGTGGGTTTGGTGGAGGTAGATTTCCCAGCTGGAGCGGGCCCAGGGGTGGTTTTGGAGAGTACTTCGTTGACGATTTTCTTATCTTCGGGTGTGTATACCCACCTAGCATCTGGGTTCTCATCGAAATATAGATCCAGCACGCGCCGCCCAAGCTTCTCCCTCACACGATTTGCCTTTTCCATCTCGTTCGCAAGGATGTTGATGCGTATTTTGTGCCCAGCGTCAACTGGCAAAGTGGAAAGACACAGAACTCAGCGTCGTGTATCAACACCCGAGTTCAACCATTATGGTGCGCACCTTTCAGAAAGAACCGTTTGTTGTGGATCTCTCGCCCCGTTCTCTCCTCCCGAATGGCTTTGACGAAGGATTCAACCCATTTGAGCTTGTCCATAACCACTTTTCGATCTACATACTGCGCTATCTCCCCATCGGTAGGCAGCTCTTTCCCATCTCGCACCTTGTCAACTTGTTGTGCGGCGGCTTTGTACTTCTTGTACAAGACCTTGTACTGGCCATGGTGGACTTTGCACCATTCGGTTCTGGGGCGACCATCGGTTCTGGGGTGACCAGCGGTCGCTGGCAGACCGCAACGGGTTATGCCCTCCTCATCCAGCGTCTTGCATAGATTCACGTTGGCGTGATTTTGGGTATGGGACGTCGGGGCCCGTGCCGCAGGAGCAGTCGGGGCCGTATTCGGCTGAACCACTGGCTGCGTGGCTGGTGGTTTGGGCTTCCCACCTCCTTTCCTCTTGTTCCTGGGACCTGGCATTTGTGAACGAGGGTGGGTGGAAAGGGGGTGAAGTGCCGCGCGCGAGAAGCGAACAATTGTGGGTCCACTTTGGCATTTGAAATCCCACGGTGAAGCCGTTGAATTAGACTGAAGAAATAAGCGCCCAAAGCCTGCAACCCCTGGGTTCGCTGCCAACACTCCAGAGAATTTCTGGTCGGCTGGGGTTTAGGTTTGATTTATCGCCTCCAATCTGGGATTCTTTTTGCATGGCCTTTCATCGCTGCAAGCTCCGGTTTAGCATATCTCGATATCCATCGGTCAAAATTTAGCCGTATATACCACCGTTGAGGTAAGAATATTGCGACAAGCTATATCCTCTCGCAAGAATAACACTCCCCGGGTATAGCCTTGCCTTCACACCCATCATCCAAATAAAATCAGACTCATGTTACCCTGGTCGTCATTGGGTGGTCACCGTCTTGTACGCTTTGACTTCCCTTGATGATGCCGGCTGAGTCATCTGATCATCATCAGTGGAAGGCGCTTGGGCGCGGGGCTATACAGCCAGCTTCAACCCCTACAACGAACTGCGGCGGGGCCCGCAGCACACCCAATCCACCACGAATGTCGCCAGGACCATCTCGTGCATCCTTTGAAGACGACGACCTCGATGCCACGTCGGCAGACGCCCCGCTTCTGCCTCTCAAGCCCCTCCGCGGCGGCGGTGACGACAATAGTAACCGCGTGAACTCGACGGGTTCAGCTGGTCGATGGGGTCGACGGTCTCTGGAGGGTTCGAGTTCGAGGAGCGCCTCGGATATCTTTGGGACATTCCACAATCTATTCTCACGATGGACGGGCGGCTCGGTTCCTAGAACAAGCGCGCGGAAATCTGTACGCAGGCGGGCGTTCCAGTGTTGCCTTCTTCTCATCACAGCGCCGCTGCTGTTGTTTTTTTGCGGGGTATTGGGGTGGGGAGGTCTCCCAAGGTCATATGGCGATATTCGAAATCTCGAGCGACAGTTGCCGCAGCACCGATGGGCGGACATTCGGGTAGATTCAGGTGGTGAACTGGTAGAAGCGAGCGATGGAAAACGGCATAACTGGGAGCAGGAAGCGGGTGAAGGGTACATACGCTTTCCAAACCACCTTTGGGGGCATGGCTTCAACAACATTCTTGAGGAAATGTACGTTGCGCTGCGCAGGGCCTGTAGCTTCTCGCGCTCATGGACTTTACAGATTACTCGATGCACAGCTCGCACATCTTTCGAACAGGACCTACGTGTTCGAGGACTACGTCTGGTCACATTCTCCATTCCCATATACTCTTTACGATTTTGCTTTAAGGCCAACTCGGGTTCCTATCAACGCGTTTATGTCCGGATTTGTCGCTGGTGGCAGCGTATCATCAAGTTCAGGCCAACCGGTACGCCTCATTCATCCCGACAGACAAGAGATGTTCACAAGATTATAGGTGCACGCCTCAATATCATCACGATACTATGACAACGTATGCCCTTCCTCCCTCCCCGACGATCACCGGGTAGTGCTCTCCGTCGATGACGCGCCTGACTTCTGGGATGGGAAAGCACATGTGAGTTAGCGGCGATATATCGCATCCGGTTCCTCTGACAAGCAGTAACCAGATGGAGTGGTGGGTCGAGAAGATCAAGACTGCCGGTAAAGGGAAACGGTGCGTCGAAATACGTGAAAACGACGTTGGTCGAGGGAGCGGGAAGCGTCTGTTCGGCTTCGGGTACGTCGCCGTCGTATTCGCGATGCCCACTTGCTCACGACGGCTCCGCAGATTCTTCATGTCACATCCGCATGTCTCCCCCGTCGTTCCACCGCTCCTTGAATCTCCCGTTCTGAAACACTTCTCTTGGTCTCCTCTGGTGAACTCCGCGGTGCAGCGAACTGTGGATGTTCTCGGGCTTTCATCTTCGACGGCCAATGACACGACGTTGCCAGGCCTCCTTGCCATCCACTTGAGGAGAGGTGATTACTCTCGGCATTGTGCTCGTTTAGCAGGCTGGCAGGCTGGGTACATGGGCTTCAACCTAGCTGAGGGTGTCAAGGACAGGCTGAACGTGAAGGAAGCTTGGAACGATGAGAAGGAAGCTGCGCAGCGGGAAAGGAGAAGAACGGAGAGGCGGGCTTTGAGAAGGAAGGAAATAGAGCAGCGCAACCCGGATGACGAAGTCTTGGAAAGGCGATGGTGGTATTGGGCCGGGAAAGCAGGGCAGAGATTGACAAGTGGGGAGGCCAGTGTGACTGGCCACGCCTCGTCCCAAACAAAACAAAACGTCGTCAAGCCTCCACAGACCCCCGATAGGCCTTCGGCGACCTCTGAAGACATCTCTGGCTCGGGTGGGAAGGTAAAAATCCAGAAGGACTTCGACTTTCGCAAGGCGGGCGGAGGGTTCGTGGTGGGAGCCAACACGCAGCAGTTTGTGGCGATGGTTGAGACAGATAGTAAGACTCCCGAGGAGGGGAGTACACCCTCGAAGGCGACTGAACCGCCTCGGAGATGGATGTGGTGGGGCGGAGGCTCTAAGAAGGGTGGCAAACCGGTATCGAAGAAGGCGAGGTCCAAAAAGTCGAAGGGCAAGGAACAGCTGGAGGCCGAGCCGGCTGCGACGCGACCCCAATTTCCCTTCAATGGTCTCGATTTAGACTCTACCGAACAACTCGAACGACGTAGCATGGAAGGCGAGCTCCTGGACCTCGAGCGGAGAGATGCAAAAGAGGACGCCATCAAGCACTACTACTTCAAGCACTGTCTTCCAACGATTGAACAAGTCGTCGAGCGCGCTCGGGAAGTACGAGACGACTGGGCAAAAACCGCATCGGACCATGGTCACTCACATACACCCCTCACTCGTATTCTATTGCTCTCGAATGGGTGGCCTAGCTTCCTTCTCGAACTTGCGGCGGCCCTGCGGAAGGAGGGCTGGGAGGTCGTCGACCCTGACGAAAGCATTCGGAAGGGGATGGGCAAGCTGAACGACGTAGACGTTGCGGTGGATATGGCGCTCGCACAGCGAGCTGAGGTCTTTTTGGGCAATGGGTTCTCGACGTTGAGTGGGAATGTGATACTTTTGAGGATGGCGGCGGGCGAGGAGAGCGAGGGGAATAGGCTGCTGAGGAGGGGTGAGTAGAGCTGGGCTGGATTATACCCTATTATGTGGCGGATTCGGGACACTTGGACGAGGTGGATTAAGGGGAAAGGATAGGTGGCACTATCTCACCCAGAAGTTAAACTCGCCTGGGGAGATAGTCTCCGCTATGCCTACCCGGACGCTGTATCTTACTATTCAATTTCAAAAAGACCGTAAACTTGCCCCCCTTTCCCATTGCCCGGAGGGCTGTCGTATGAGTATGGCCGATATTCTATGTCGTGATCAACCGGACAGCCATGCAGCATAGACAAGCCCCATCCACCAAGTCTTCTTCTCGAAGCTCCTATCGTGAGTAGATTCACTCAGGCTCCAGGCAAGTAGATACGCCCAATAAGCACCTCTTTTTCATCGGACTGTTGGCTTCCGTGCGGAATACGAGCATCTCTCCATCTCTCACGACGCATTTGTGGGTGACTCCTAAAAATAAGACATGCCTTCGGACTACCATCAAACTTTTAGCGCCAGGAAGCCTAATCTCGAGTCTAAACAGCACTCATTTACCATTCATCCAGGCGGCCGTCTGGCGAAATGGCATCGCGTCTGACTACGAATCAGGAGATTGCAGGTTCGACCCCTGCGATGGTCAGCTTCTCCTTTTGCCATGCTCTGATCTCACCTCCACTTGAAATTTTGTTTCAATTTTGTCGCAAGTAAGGCTCCAACCATATACTATCCGATACCCTATTAATAGGGTATCACCCTATCTATACCCCTATCCCTATCCTCCTGTTTGAAGAAAGTATCGGATAGGGTATGGAGAGGGTAATAGGGTTGGAATAGGGTTCATATTTTTGCAGACGCCGGGTTCGAAACCTCGACAGCTCGCGCGGCGGCGGCGCACAACATTGGCAAACATTGCTCAGTAAATTATTCATTTTCCAACAGTGAGCGACCCGCCGTTCTACGCTTCTCTCCATGGCGGCCCCTGGCCCCAACCACCGCGGAATCTTCTCCAATTATGTCTCGAGCATGAAGAAGATGACACTGCCCCAAGGGATCCCTTTGTCAAAAGAAGACAGCCTGATTCAGACTGTATTCGATAAATATCCGGTTCCCTCGGACGACGATGAAAAGTGGGAAGTCTTCGACAAGCGCATTAACGCCCTGTTCAGCGAAGACCCCGCTCGCAAGAAGTCGACTGTCGGAGACTCGGAGTCAGGACCAAGCCTAGCCAAGCCTCAAGGTTACCACCCAGCATCGGCACTCGCTGCCTAGCATAATGCCTATCTAAGTATCTTGCCCAGGAAAACATTTTGATATGTAAGTTCTTCACAAATTCCGGTGATCCGCAACCTCCTGCAAGCCCCCAGCTTCCAACTCACTTCGCGGCCTCTACCCGCCTTCACATCGAGGATCCACAAGGCACGGGCTGCGGTTGGACTCCAGATCGCATGGTGCCAGCGCCAAATTGAGGCCTTCGTGAGACGATCAATAAATATCGTCACGAAAGATGAGTTCAAAACTCCAGATTGTGGTATCCACCGTCAATCGGGTATCTCGTTGGTGCTCAGAAGTTGCAACGTCCTTCCCTCGCCGCAGAAGCGTGGACATTATGCCGAACCAAGGTAAGAAGAGCCGCCCGACGATTGGCTGACACTGCCAATTCAGCTCTCGATTTCAGTTCCCAGAGTGCGATATAAAATGGGGCTTGAGACGCTCCTCAAGGACACCACGAAATCCACTCTCCGCCCTCAATGATTACTTTGTACGACTACCAAACCACCATGCCTGGGAAGACTATCTCTCCCTGGGTCATGAAGGTTAGGTGAGGGGCGCACTCTGGCCTGCACCGAATGTGACTCACCCGACCTCGTAGATTAGCCCTGAATTACAAAGGTCTTCCCCACAAGACCGTCTGGTTTGGTCCCTTCGGCGTGGAGGACGGCGCCAAACCGCGAGGCTTACCCGCCAACCCAACCGAGATAGCAGACGACGGAACCGTTGGAAGATACACTGTGCCCATATTGCACGACTCATCCACCGGTAAAGCCGTCTCGGACTCCACCCGTATCATCGAGTACCTGGACGAGGCATACCCGAACACCCCAAGGATCATACACCCCGAAACCAAAACTTTGGCGGTTATCTACGAACACTTAGCTCTGAAAAATGTTGTCCTGCACATCTACGCGACCATCACCCCGCGCGTCGGCTCCTTCATGAGTCCGGAGGACGAGATCAAGTACCGCGACATGGTCAAGAAGAATGCTGGAATCGACCATACCGAGCTGGTTACAAATAAAGAGGTTGTTCAGGGGCTGTGGAAGAAGGCAGAGGATGGGCTTACACTGTTAGATGGCTATTTCCGAATGGCAGAGCTCAAGTTCGGGGCGGAGTCAGAGGGCATTAAAGGAGCCTTTCTTGGGGGTAGCAAGCCTGGGTTGGCAGACTTCTCCCTTGCGGGATTCCTCATCTGGATGAAGCGCGGATTAGGAGAGACCGATGAGCAGTGGAAGAAGGTTGAGGGCTGGAACGGTGGGAGGTGGGATCAATACCTGGACGCGATGAAGCCGTACAGCGAGATACACGAATAAGGGATACAATTAGCGAGTCATACCTCCACTTCGTACTCCAAAATATCGAGAATTCTTCAACGATCACAGGATGTGGACCAACCCCGCCTTCAACTTAGCGTGCCAAGCGCCGGAGCGTTCAAGTGCTGTTTCATCCGCGAGAGTCGCTCACGACCACCCCCGGAATAGTACCCAGTATATTCGGGAGAGACTGCAAGGGTGACCCATGGCCACGAGGGGATTGGAGCGCCCCAAAAATTTCCCCATCTACCTTGAATTGATTGGAGGTGGAACTATTACATTCCGTTGCACTGAGTGCTGAGCGAAGAGGGATGCATCAAGCCTACAGGAAACCTGACCCTTGGAAGCTTGAGCTTTGCCGGTATTGAGAAACAGGGAACCAGATATACGGGAGGCTATTTTTGGAAGACCAAGAAAACTCCGTGGCCCTTGGGGTGGAGCCGTGGAGGAGAAGCGCCCGATGGGTCTTGAAAACGTGTTCTTCCCAGACGATAGAAGGAGGGAAGGGTTGTGCAAAGGCCTCGACCGATGACCTAAAAGTCATTTGGTCACCAGAGACACTCACTAAGTGCTGTAAACCACACTATACTGGTGCACCATGTCTGGAGACGCACACAGGAGATTGATCAGCAGCGCCATGGGCGCTTATTTGTTTTAGCCACCCTTCCATTCGCGGTTGGGAGGGGTGGGTTCACGCAAACACGGAGGGGTTCCCTCAGGTGTACATAATTGAGCCATTTTATCTTTCCGTAATACGCGAGTGAGTTTGGGGTGTTCCACGATATTTTATATCGACACCTCTATCCCTGGCTTTCGCACCGTGTCTTGGTCATCCATCATCTCTGGAAGACATGAGAAGCTCGATTCCGGTGACAACAATCGTCCTATTGGCCCTTAAAGCTTCTGAATTTGATTTAACTCGGGTCGTTGCTGACTGATGCAGGGAAACTGGTGAGTAAGCCAAAGAGCGAGCTTCTCGACGAACTTCGGAACGGCTTGAGATTCCGTATACGTCGCATTTGAACCCATATAAAGTAGAGCGATACCTTACTCACCGAATTTCAAAATCCAAACCGCAAATCACAAGGGCTGTAGGACCACGCCAACATGATCACCATCTACGACTTCGGGTGTCCCGTTCCTGGGATCAAAACAATGTCTCCCTACGTTTTGAAAGTCAGGTATGTTACACGTCCTCAGTCTTGGGATATACCGTGTTCAAGGTTCCCATAGAATCGCACTGAACTACAAGAAGCTCCCCCACCGCTCCGTCGTCGTCAAGTCCTCCGAGTTGAAGCAGGTAGCCGAAGAGCTCGGACTCCCAATCAACGACCTCGATTTCGACGATCCGCCTAGGCATAAACTTCCCATCATCCACGACGACTCCACAGGCCAATTTGTCTCTGATTCGACCCGTATCCTCGCCTATCTCGACAAGGCGTACCCTCAGACGCCTTCCATCCTTATCCCTGGCACCGAAGCCGCAGCGGTAGCGTTCGACAACGCAGTTCTCAAGAACATGCTCCTTCCCATCTACCCTTCCATTGGCACGCGCTTTACGCACTCGCTGGACGCAGAGAAGACCGCAGGCTTCAGGGTATTTGTGGAGAAGATGGTCGGAATGACGGTCGAGGAGTACCTCGCCAAACCAGAGTTGGAGGAAACGCACCTGAAGAGCGCTGAAGAGGAGTTCAGCGTTGTCAATGGTATCTTCAAGAAGGCTGAGCTCATTTCGGGTCAGGGAGCAGAGGGGCAGGGCAAAGACCTCACCTTCGCCGAAGTCTCAGCTGGAAGTACCCTGTTCTACATTAGGGTCTGCTGGTGGAATGACGAGAGTCATTGGAAGCGCCTTATGGCGTGGGATGGTGGGAGATGGGCAAGGCTCTACGAAACACTGCTCCCATACTCCGTGGTCCCAGAGCAGTAGTGGCGCCTTCGATGTATCGACAAAATTTGTAGCCAGATTGACCTTGTAGATGTGCACTTACCCACTAGTGTATGATTAGCATCGATTCAAGCCTTGAGGCTGACTCACCCAAGTGTTGTGTTCAACGCTTTGGGCGCTTATTTATGATCAGATCAGATTGTGAACGTTTACATCCGCTGACCTGGGGTAAAGAACCAACTCGAACCAAATTTGAATATCATTTGGGAATTACGTTTGAGCGCCCCCCGTGATGCCCTCAGCTTGCCCTCAGCACACCCGTGGCAGCTTCCATGAAGCAGGGTCGTTGCTTCCTGTCGCTTCTTAGGGCGCGGATTCGGCGAGAAGGCACTGCCGAAAGGGCGAAAACGAGCCAGGGTTTGGGAGTCTAAATGCCGAGTTTTGGACGGCAGAATATAAGTAACTGGCAGGGTTATTCAGGCGGCCTCTCCAATCCCTTATCATGATTACCCTGTACGATTGCGAATTCACGGAGATACCTGGCAAGACCATTTCGCCCTTTGTCGCGAAGGTTCGGTAGGCCATAGTTCGCAAGCTTCGAGAAGGTAGAGCTCGTTCACCTGATCGCCCATTTCTAGGATTGCTTTGAACTACAAGGGCATTCCCCACAAGACAGTCTTCGTCAAGCGCTTCGAATTCGCCGCCCGATGTGCAGAGCTGGGTCTCCCAGCCAACGACGTCGATGGGGATGATCCACCCAGGCATAAGATCCCCATCATCCACGACTCCACGACAGGACAAGCCATCTGCGACTCCACCCGCATCATCCTCTACCTCGACAGGACATACCCAGACACCCCGCGCATTGTTCCCGCGGGGGCGGAGGCGCTCGCGGTCGCCTTCGACGATGTCATCCGCGCCCACATCTCCGGCGCTGCCATCGCTTCCCTCGCTACACGTAACGCGCTATGGATAGACGAAACGAGCAAAGCCGGCTACTGCCAAATCGTCGAGACGAGGATCATCAATATGCCTGTCGAAGACTTCTTCGCCAACCCGGAGATCGAGAAAGGGATTTGGGAGAAGGCAGAGGCACAGTTTGACGTTGTCGATAAGCTGCTTCAGAAAACGCGGTTGGTGTCGAACGGGACAGCAGACGGACTGTATCTGGGTGGAGAGACGGCGACATATGCTGACATCTGCGTTGGTGCGGTGTTGACCTGGGCAAAGCGTACGTTGGGTGAGGCCGGCCAGGAGCACTGGCAGAGGTTGGCAGGGTGGAACGAGGGAAGATGGGCAAGGCTTCACGATGCTATTAAACCATACACGACCATCCACGAGTGATTCTTTGTGTCCACCATAACGCTGTTTCGGGAAGTGCAATGACTATCAGCGAGTTGTAACCAAGGTCGCCATACATAGTCTGGCGCAAGGCGATCGTGAACGGGCTCATCCTTGGGCCGGGAGGGGCGACGCACAGTTGTAGCCTTCGAGTTAGATAGGTTGTATGTGTAGGGAGCCTTCCGAGTGACGAATACTGGTCCCAATAAACCTGGAGAAAGGGGGTTGAATAACAGCTCATATAACCAGATCCTGGGGTCCCTAAGGAAGGAAACGTTGTCAGTACGATAGTCGGAGACCACTAGCAGGACGTAGCTGATCAACGGCGGGGTCTCCACAGGACGCGAACACGGAAGAACGTGAATGTCCAGCAGTGAGTATTGATATATAAATGTGATATTATACATCTATTAAACGAGGCCAGTGAGACGAGACGTATGCCAATGTTAACGGACGTAAGCTACGAATGGTGAGGGTGATGGTCAAGGCAAGAAAAGACAGGCAGGGTTTTGACGAGCAGGGTGGAGGAACGAGAGAGATGATGAGCGAATGTCCGTGGGGGGAAGCAGATTGAAGGAAAGACGGTGCGGATGGACGGAAAACGGAAAACAAACGAGCCGTTCCGGTCCACCGCTTGCACGCAAGCAAGCGAAACGGAGAGAGGCGAGCTTAGCAAAGAAAGGCTAAGCAAGCATAAAGTAGAAGGAGCCAAAAGGTCAGCAAATCCGAGTCAGTAAAGAACGTGAAAAGTCTATATGTCGAGATTCAAACGATAAAAAAGAACAAACGGGGAGAAAAGCCAATCACAACCACCAAGCCCTCGCGCCCCCCTACGCGCCTTTCACAATGCTATCATACGCGGGGGGTATCTCGCTCGGTCCCCGACTCTCCTCCTCTTCCGCAAGCCTCCCACCATCACGATGCTGCACAACGGGTCCACTAGGCCCCGCGTCGTCTGGGTTCATCACATGCGGGCCCTTCCCTCCCCTCGCCTCACGCTCCTTCGCACTCAACATCGGCGCCTGGCTTCCCGATCCACTCCCACTCCCTGTATGGCTCTGGGCGTACGCCAGGCCGGCAGCAGACGAGCTGACCTCGCTAGGCGCCGTCTCGGGGCTCATCGTCCTAGGGTGCCCGGGTGCGTAGGCGCCGTAACCGCTGCCAGAAACGCTGGTATTGGTGGTGTGAGTGGGCGAGCTTGGTCCGCCTTGCTGATACTGTACTCCAAAGTTCGTGGGGTGGAACTGCCCCTGCTGGGGGCGATGGGACGACGACTCCTGGCCCGGGGGACTCAACACCTGCTTCTCGTTCCGGCCGTAGTACGCAGCAGCTCCGAGCGGGGCATTGCTCATACCCGCAGCAGCACCCTGATCGTACGGGCCGTTATATCCAGCGTTATCGGCGTAACCGGGGTAAGCGTTATACTGCACGCCATAATTGTGACCATGGCTCGACATCGACATCTGGGGGTGGTGCTGCGCAGCGGTAGGAGGAGGGGAGGCTGTGGAAGCCGGGTAGCCGGCACTGCTGCTTCCCGCTCCGTAGATCGAGGTCCTTCCGGTCGTAGTGCTGGCCGCGTATGGGGCTGGGGGGTAGCTCGCGCCCCCAGTACCCAAGCCAGCCATGGCCATGTTCGGCGCGGTGTCATTCAGGTCGACCCTCTGCCTTCCAGCTTCGAGTGATGAAGTTTTGCGGTGGTGAGTCTGGGCGGCCGGTGGAGCGTACTGGTTGACACCGGAAGATGCTGCGGTGACGTGGTCCGGGTCGAAGTTGCCGTCGAAGTGTTCATCGAGGTCAGCTTTGCGGCGGCGGCGGATGAGGTACCAGAATAGGAGTGCGAGGAGCACTAAGCCTCCAACACCTATGGCAACATGTGTAAGAAGGGTGGAGTTTTGCGGAATAATTATAGGCGGGGCGTACCTCCGACAACTCCACCGACGATAGCACCTGTATCTGTGCTCTTTTGTGCCCCAGTGGGAGCTGCGGTCGACGATACAACGGTTCCAGGCGCGATAACGGTCGTTACTTGAACAAAGGTTGTGTATTGGTGGCCGTCTGATGTAATCCTATTGGAAATGAACGAAGTCAGCTAGGTGCGTTCATATAGCGAATGCGAAGCGGAAGGAACGAGAAGAACAGGGTAGAAGTGTCGTGCCGATCGACGATAATATGATATCGATGTCAATCAACGGTCATGTCAAAAAGAAGCAGTCCCATATGAATGAAGCTAGGCGTAAACCGAGCGGGAAGGGGCAGGAGAAAGCGTGCCATTCATGCACATCTCATCCGAGGACCATAAGCCGCACGGCATATACAGTTGGCTCGCGTTCTAGCTCAAGAAGACCCCCAGTAATGAAGGCGAGAGGGACCAGAACCAGGGTAACAAATGGAAATGGAGAAGCACTCACAAACTCGCCGAACTGGTGACCATCGTCGAACTCTCCGTCAACGTTGTCTGCGTGGGGGTCCCGCTCGTAGTTGAGGTTGTCGAGGTGGTACTTGTGGTACTCTCGGTAGTACTCGTCGTGCTGGTGGTCGAGGTCGTCGAAGTATCATCGCCCGGAGTGGTTGTGGTACTTGTGGTGCTTGTTGTCGAGGTCGTCGGTTCCGTGGAGGTAGTAGTCGTCGTTGTCGACGTGACGGGCGGAATGGGGGTGGTAGATGCTGCAGAGGAGGTTGGGTCAGAACTGGTCGAAAAAAGTGAAGAGGCGTCGCTGCCAGAAAACGAAGATGAAGACGAAGGAGGAAAGTATTCACTAGTCGGGGTGGAAGGGTTCCGCGTCGTCGTCGACTGCGACGGCGGGGACTCCGAGGTAGACATTGTCCCAGTAAGAGGCAGTCGTTCGATACTCAAGTACGAAGAGAAGAAGGATCAAGGCAATCTGCGCGTGGTGGTGCGCCGCCTGATAGAGAATGTGTGCGTAAAAAGAGAGATAAGATGGTGATGGTAGAGAATGGATATGCGCAGAGAGAAAATGGGAAATGCGCCAAAGCCCCCGTCCTGGATATTCATGCTGACGAGAGCAGCTAGCCAGCCGCTTGCGTCAATTGTTCAACCAGACCGCAGGCGTCTTTGTTGTTCCGCCTCGACGATCGGTTGCCCGCGCGGACAATGGAGAGATGCGGGGGAACATGGATGTTCCGGCGATGTCATCCGAGGAGGGCGAGCTCCCTCCTCTTTGTCCTTGACCTCCATCTCCACCTCCAGCACGACGACGAGTCCAAGCAACGAAAGGAAGAAAACCCCGAAAATAATTGGCAGACGAGTTGCACTTACACATGGTGTCCTCCTAATCCTGGAATAGATTGGGTGAATGATCCTGGGTGGATGGGAGGGCGGTGATGATAGGTACGCCCGTGTTCGTTTGCGTTCTGAAGGTTCCTGCAGGTGGCGAGGAGGCCTAGTCTAACCTATCTGCGCCTCGTGTGAGGTCCTAGCGCGCCCGATGGCGTATTTGTCCCTGGTTTCCCTTGGGTGTTCCTGGGGGTATGTGGGGTATACTCCTGGGTATACCTTGGCCGTCGATTCGATGGTTTTTCAAAAGCAAGAGTGGCCTGATTGAGCCTCCTCTGCGTGGATGCCTGCTGGTCGAAGCCAACTGCTATCTGGTTAGCTTCTGGCTTCCTGATCCTCGCTCGATGCTCGTTGCTCGGGACGCCGAGTAGCTGGTTGGGGAAGAAGGAGGTATACGGCCTCAACGCCTTGGCCCCTTCGTAGTATAATGATGACCTACCTCGGAGCGTGGAGTTGGCGTGGAGCAAGGTTCGAAGACTTCTTCGTCGTCGGGGCTTTTCCTGCGCCGCACTTTCTCCCTCGAACTGTGGTGGCTCTGGGCGAGAATAGATACGAATAAAGGGACAAGGAGTGTGGGCGGTAAAGAGAGTGAGAGCGCGGTGGGCGATGCCTAGAACCCTTTGCTCGTCGTCGTCGTCGTCGTCGTGGCGAACGGTCAAGAATGATCTTGACAGTGGCTTGGGTTGGTCCAAACTGATTCCGTGACGATCCGCGTGCAATACCGCCGGCGCAGCACACCAGCACGCACCGCCTTGGCACTCGACGACGACGTCAACCCCCTGGCGAGCACCGATATTCCAGCGAGAGCCCTCTGCAGTACCTGCACCCTGGTATCCACGGATACGAATAGTTATCGGCCGAGGAGCGTCCAGAGGGTTCCAAATCCGAGGCCGTTCCAAAGATATATTCGTGAACTGCTCCCTGACTCTTCATCTCCTCATTTCTCAACGTTTTGGCAAGGGCGAGCCCGTCGTTGTGAGCGGGGAGGAAGTATTTTGTTGCGACGCGCGACGCCGATTAGGTGCCCCAAACTTGTACGCGAACCATCATCATCTCGCCGAATCAGTAGTTCGATTTGCTATGTCCTGCCCTCGTCGTTCTTCGTCTCCCTAGTTGACGTGTACAGTGTCATCTCGCCGCGAAAGAACGATCAGGAATGCACGGCTATGAGCACTCAGCAGGGAGTTCATGCAGTACCGCCCCCACACATTCAAAGCTATTCTAAAGAAAGCCTTTTTACCGACCGCTCTGACTTTAGATCTCCTCGCTTCCTGGAGATTTGGCGAAGCCGTTGACGTCGAGGAATGATTTGGCGAGTGGGGAGGACATTGCCCAAGCGTTTCTCGGGACGCGCCCCTGGCGTCCCAAGCTTGAACCTAAACAGCCATCATCTCGCCGAAACCGAAGTCCAACTGTGAGCTCGATACCCCTTACGTCCCTAGCCCTCATTGTTCGTCTCACTCATTGACGTGTACAACCAATTTATGCAGTCACCCCAAGGCGAATAGCGATGGTTTCATTGGCAATCATAGACCCAGAAGGGCTAGCGGGTTCAAGGACCTCGGTGAGAAGCGCAATTGGATATGAAAAGGGCGCGATGGAACGCATATAACCAGGGGGAAAGCGACTGGAGGCCCCCTAGTTTCCCAAATATCGGATTCAGGGGCTAGAAGTTGATTTTTCTCAGCACCATGGCCTTCGGTATCAGCATCCCCGGAGATCTCAAGCTCCCAGAGAAAGCCGTAGCGGTCGCTGCGCTCTCAATTTCCAGCATTGTCGCTCTACTGACCGTCAAGAGGCTCCTGAACGCAAGGAGGAGGTTGCCACTTCCTCCCGGTCCCCCCGGGCTCCCGATAGTGGGAAATGTGTTCGATATACCGGAGGAGGACTTTTGGTGGAAGTACAAGGAATGGGGTGATCAGTATGGTTCGTCCCCTTACCACATATGCACCTCGCTCTAGAGCTATTTGAACTGACGAAATTTATATTCTCTTGTTCGAACAGGATCAGACGTGATTTACCTGAATATCTTGGGGGCCGACGTCATCGTTATCAACACCCTTGCAGGGTGCAGAGAACTTCTCGAGAAACGGTCCGCCATCTATTCATCTAGGCCAGAGATGCCGATGATGAACGACCTGTGCGTCCTCCTTCATCTCCACTTCAATCGAGGTTCAACGCTGATATATGGACCGGATAACCAGCATTGGTTTTGGCTGGCATTTTGGGTTCGTTCCGTACGGCGACGAGTGGAAAGGTAAGGCGAGCCCACACAAAGCCGGGTCAAATGAAGCTGACGAGTACTACCGACGACCCCAGAAAGGCGCAAGGTGTTCGCCCAAGCATTCGGGCCCAAGGAAGTCGAGCAGCTCAGGCCTAAGCTCGTGAAAGCTGTCAGGAGATTCCTGGTTCAGCTCCTCGACGACCCCAACAACTTCCGTGAGCACGCTAGATTGTAAGGACCTTGTTCGCCTCCTTGCCGCACTGTTCTGACTCTTATTATCTCTATCACTCAGGCTATCTGGCTCGTTCATCCTCGATATCAGCTACGGCCTCGAGGTCGAGTCCCAGGACGACGTGTTTATAACTCAAGCAGAGCAAGGGATGTCTGCGATGGCTGCCGCGGGAACCGGAACCAGCTACGTCGTGGACCTCCTCCCCAGTCTCAAGATCTTACCATCCTGGTTTCCTGGAGTGCATTTCAAGAAGGATGCAGCTGCGTGGAGGCCTCACGTCCTGGCTATGGCTAGAGAACCGCTGAAGCATGTTGAGGAGGGTCTGGTGAGCTACTTACGTCCTCTCGATGGATTTACATGAAGCTCACTACGGCGATTGACAGAGGTTGGGGAAGGCGAGGCCTTGTCTTGCCGCAGATTTGCTTCAAGAGCTCGACGAGGATGACGAGGGCTACCAAGAGAAGAGAAGGGTTATTCACGACGTATTAGCCTCCACGTACGCAGGTGAGCGTTCCCATTCACATCATGGCCATCGGAATACTCAAATTATGTCGAACTTGAACGCAGCTGGATCAGACACCGTGAGTAACCATCCAAATGTAATGTCCACTCGTGCACCAACTCATCCTCCCGTAGACCGTATCCTCTGTCACGACTTTCTTCCTCGCAATGGCCCAAAACCCCGACATCCAGGCCAAAGCCCAAGCTGTCGTCGACGAAGCCCTCGACGACCAAGGCCGCTTACCGGACTTCACCGAACACAAACGGCTCCCATACATCGAAGCCGTTGTCCGCGAAATCCTGCGCTGGAGGCCTGTCACGCCTGTCGGTGTTCCTCATGCTCTGACTGAAGAAGACGTCTACAACGGCTACCGCATCCCAGCTGGAGCGACGGTCTTGTCGAACTGTTACGCCATCGCCCACGACCCGGAGATCTATGGTCCTAATACTCACCTCTTTGACCCGGCGAGGTTCATGAACCTCGAACAGACGGAGGTGAGACAAGACGCGCCTATGGGGTATGAAACATTTGGGTATGGGAGAAGGGTGTGTCCAGGGCTGCTGAGTGCGGTGGAGACGGTGTGGCTGGTTGTGGTATCGGTTTTGTCAGCTTTCGAGATCAGGATGGAAGGAGAAGCTGGGGAGGACTTTGGGAAGTACTCGAGCGGGATGTTGATTCACCCCCTCCCGTTCAACGTGAAGATTGTTCCACGATCGGAGGAGGCTGAGGGGTTGGTTAGGAATGATGTGTTGGCTGCTCAAGATTGAACGTTGGATCCGGTTGAAGTTCACCACTTCGGTAAGTCCACACTCGTATTTGCGCACCCCTAGAACTCATATGTCAAGTAGGGTGATAATAGTACATGCTACCGCTGAGTCCATATCCCCCTCGAGGGCTAGCGTGTATCTGTCGGATTCGCAGTCCCTTAAGTGCTAATGAAACAACTTCTCTTCCGGCGGTGATCGCGGTTATCTACCCTTGCTTCCTGCACCGCGATGAGAAGACTAACTTGAAAAGTCAGGCAATAGTCCTCATAAAAGGAGTCAAACTCCCTGCTGTGCTGCCTACGTTTAATAGCTTCGCATCATGGCCCCCAGCATATCAGCTACAATCGCTGCGTTGACACTCGTCAGTGTTGGCGCTGTCCTTACGCATAGGAAAGCCTCGAAGTCCAGGGCCCGATTACCCCTTCCACCGGGGCCTCCCAGCCTCCCGCTGGTCGGAAACGCGTTCGATATTCCGCCCAAGAACTCTTGGTGGAAGTACAAGGAATGGTCGGATCAGTACGGTGCGTCGTACTCTACTCGCTCTCCACTTACTGAGGTTGAATTGTCGTTCACTTAGACTCAGACGTGATATATCTGAACCTTTTCGGCTCCGACGTCGTTGTTCTTAACTCTCTCGCTGCGTGCAGGGAACTCTTGGAGAAACGGTCCTTGATCTATTCGTCCAGGCCGAATATGCCAATGATGAGAGATTTGTGCGCCAGAGTCCTCCATATACCGTGAGTAGCTACATACCCCTCTGACTTCTTACCCACAGCATCGGTTTCCATTGGAATTTTGCTTTCCTCCCTTACAACGATGCGTGGAAAGGTGACCATACTCTCCTCAGATGGGATGACGAGTCACTGATTCGGAAGATTGATTCGGTGTTTAGAGCGACGCAAAGTATTCACGCAAGCATTCGGACCCAGCAAAGTAGAACAATTTAGGACAGCCCTCGTCAAAGCGGTCCGAAACTTTCTCGTGTCTCTCCTTGATGAGCCCGGTAGCTTCCGCGAACACATACGGCTGTAAGTTATTCGGAACTTCCACACTACGGCTCTCGTTTACCTTTATACCTTGCCGATCAGGTTCGCTGGTTCTTTCATCCTCGAAATCACATACGGCATCAATGTCGCATCCAAGGACGACGTATATATCACTCAAGCACAGAAGGGGATGCTTGCTTTGGCTTCTGCGGGGCCTGAAGCTGGTTATGTCGTGGATTTCATACCGAGTATTCGATGGTTACCGTCCTGGCTTCCTGGAGTGACTTTTAAGCGGGACGCAGCTGCCTGGGCACCCCAAGTTGCTGCCATGGCCAGGAAGCCATTTGATTTTGTCGAAAATGCCATGGTATGTTACCTAGGTTCTTTTGAAGACTGAGCTGAGCCAACTTGTCGCAACGTCAGAGACAGGGAAATGCGAGGCCATGCGTAGCGACTGAGCTCCTTCAAGAACTAGACCCGGCCGATGAACGGTATCAAGAGAAGCGTAAAATTATCCACGATGTGTTGAGTGCCGTTTATGCAGGTCAGTCCACCTGATTCTACAGTCAGAGCCCGGATGTGCACTGAATCAACCTACCCTAGCGGGATCGGATACAGTAAGGAATCATCATACACTTTCTCGTCCAATCATCAGACCGCTGATCCTTTCCTTTTCCATTTGCAGACTGTTTCGTCGATCGCAACTTTCTTCCTCGCAATGTCGCAGAACCCGGATATCCAGGCCAAGGCCCAATCTGTCCTAGACCAGGCACTTGCGTCCGAAGGTCGCTTACCCGACTTCACAGACTACAAGAAGCTTCCATACATAGAAGCCATTGTACGAGAAGTCTTGCGATGGAGGCCAGTGGCTCCGATATCCGTGCCTCACGCTGTGACGCAAGACGACGTTTACAAGTCCTACCACATCCCTGCGGGTGCCACGGTCATATCGAACGTCTACGCCATCGCCCACGACCCCAAAGTCTATGGGCCTAACACTCATTTGTTCGACCCTTCGAGGTTCCTCACTCCAGATCAGGCTCAAATCAAGCAGGACGCGCCGATGGGGTATGAGACCTTTGGATATGGTAGGAGGATATGCCCTGGGATTCAAACCGCAGTGGAATCCCTCTGGCTTGTCTTCGTCTCGGTTCTCTCCACGCTCAACGTCACCAAAGGGGGGTCACAAATCCAGGATGGAGATAGTGGCTTCGTGGAATATTCGTCTGGGATGATTATGCATCCACACCCATTCGAAGTGCAGTTTGTTCCGCGGTCGAAGGGGGCAGAGGCGCTAATTAGGAGTGGATTATTGGCTACATGAGTCTTCTCTTTTATCTTAGAGCTGAAGAGAAGCTTCCTATCTCTGTGAGTGGCCTCTTCTTGCTCACACGGCCACGGCACTTATGGCTACCCTTCCTTTCAGAGACATAGGTGTCCAAGCTCACGCTAAATGTAGTTACATTTCATGAAGGCCTGGAACGATATAAGGTTCTGCGACTCCAAGGCGCCCGTCGATATGTCGTTTTTGGCTGTTCACATCGTCTCATGATCAAAGCGCTCCCCTCGTTCTCTCCAACGGACAGGTATATATAATCCAAGATGACACTGACACTGACATATCTGCTCTTCCCTGCACCGAACTTCAATGGAAGCGCTTACTACCAGCGAGTTAGGTTGGGTCAAACCTGCTGCTGCTTTTCTGCTCGTGTTCTACGGCCTCGTCGCTCTCGCTAGGTATAGTACCAAAAGGAAGGGACTTCCCCTCCCGCCCGGACCTCCTGGCCTCCCCATTATCGGAAATGTCCTCGACATACCTGCAGAGGATTACTGGTTCAAATACATGGAGTGGTCGGAGCAATATGGTAAGAACTATCCCGAAGTATCGTGGTGATAGAGGCTGACGTGGAACGGGATCGTAGGCTCGGATGTCATTCGCCTCAACTTACTTGGCCAGGAGTTCATTGTGCTTAACTCGTTGTCTGCATGCAAGGAGCTCCTCGAGAAGCGCTCGTCCATCTACTCATCCCGGCCAATCATGCCCATGGTCAATGATCTGTAAGTGCCCCCTACCCTGACATTACATCTGTGGCAAACTGTTTGTTTATAGGATTGGCTTCGATTGGATGTTTGGATTCATGCCATACGGCGAGGAGTGGAAGGGTCCGTGCCACGTTGGGTTTCCTTTGCCCATTCGGCTCAAGCTCTTCTAGAACGACGCAAGCTGTTCACGCAGGCGTTCGGACCGAGCAAAGTTCACCTGCACAGGTCGCATCTCCTGAAACATAACAGAATTTTCCTCCTTCGCCTGCTGGAGGATCCTGAGAATTTCCGTGACCATGCACGAATGTAAGCACGCCTCCGGGGCCTCCTCACTGCGAGGCTTGAATATGTACCTGTATGTGCCGAATTTGACGCTTTTTCTCTCCACAGGGCAGCAGGTGCATTTATCCTCGACGCAGCCTACGGTATTGATGTCAAGTCCCCGGACGATGTTTTCATCACTGGCGCTGAACGAGCTTTGCTTGCCATGTCTGCCTCTGGAACCGCTGCAACTTATATCGTCGACTTCATCCCGATTCTCAAGCACCTTCCCTCGTGGCTTCCGGGAACGGGATTCAAGAGGGAAGCCAAGCTCTGGAGGCCCCACGTGAAGGCTATGCCAAGGGATCCCTTCAAGTTCGTCGAAGATGCTTTGGTACGCTTTTCCTCTGATGTACAAGATGAAGGCTGACGATTTGACTGGTGCCTTGGATAGAAACGTGGGGACGCCAAGGAATGTGTTGCTACCCAGTTAATCCAAGCTCTCGACGAAGGCGACCCAGAGTACGAGGACAAGAAGGGGGCCATTCGTGATACGCTTGGATCTGTTTACGTCGGTGAGTCTCCCCGCCGATGCTCTGCCTATATTACTCGAGTGCAGTCAGTGAATCGTGCTTTGCAGGGGCGTCGGATACCACCGTCTCGTCCGTCGCAACATTCTTCCTGGCCATGGCTCAGAACCCCGAGGTTCAGAGGAAGTGCCAGAGCGTCGTGGACCGTGTCGTCGAAGCGGAGGGACGATTGCCCGATTTCACCCACTTTCAGAAGCTGCCGTATATTGATGCGGTGGTTCGAGAACTCTTGCGGTGGAAGCCCGTCGCTCCTATGGGTATGTTCGCACCTCCCTCCCGTATCAAAGCCAGCGTTGACAACCAACGTCATTTCATGCTCTGGGTTCCCCCTTTACCAGGCGCCCCACATAGCTTGATCCAAGACGACGTCTACAAAGGTTTCCATATTCCCCAAGGTGCCACCGTCACACCGAACTGCTTCGCCGTCACACGCGACCCGACCCTATACGGCGCTAACACTCACCTCTTCGATCCGACACGCTTCCTCGATGCGACGCAAACTGAAATCAAGCAGGATATGCCGATGGGTTACGACACATTTGGGTTTGGACGCAGGATGTGTCCTGGGATGGAGCTCGCCATCGAAAGCATCTGGTTGACGGTGGTGTCAACGCTGGCGGTGTTTGACATCGCGAAGGCAGGTGAGGAGGGAGCGGGGTTTGGTAAGTATACATCCGGTTTGATAAGCCACCCCCTCCCATTCGAGGTCAAGATTACTCCAAGATCGAAGGAAGCCGGAGATTGGATCAGGAGTTCCGGGATTTGAGGAGAAGGATTCGAGAATCAAGTACATAATACATTGCCACCTTACAAGTAGTGAATGAAGCCGAGGGCCATGAATGGTTCTGGCACAAAAACCCTCAGTACATAGTTTTTAACCTATGCAAATCCATTTTTTCGTGTTCTGAAGTTAAGGCAAAAGAGTGGGATGAGGAGAAGACCCCAAAATGATTCGACCCAGGCTCGAACTGGGGACCTTCTGTGTGTTAGACAGATGCGATAACCAACTACGCCACCGAACCGATGAGGGAAAAGCCGTCTCCAGTAATCTAAAGCCAAAAAAGCCAAAAAGAGTTCCTGGGCACTACGCTGCAAAATAGGCGCCCAGGACAGCGTGGGGCCCAAGGCACATGACTCCTCAGAATAGCGACGTGGAAGGTGCATTAGCGATTTGAGGAGAGGAATAGGCTCTATCGCTTCATTTCGTATGCGGGGGGACGAGAATTCGCTCCAGAGTGAGGAAAACGGGGTGAGTTACCCGACATCTGTTCTCGACCTCAAGTGCTGGTCGAATTATTATTACATACAATATAGTACAGTTTATCCTTGTCGTACTCTTCAGTTCCAGTTATTCTCCTTGTCGCACTCTCCGGCCCCAGTTATTTTCTTCGTCGATTCTTAAGCACCCGAAGCCGATACCCCCGCCGGATCTCCTCTTCG
This sequence comes from Coprinellus micaceus, assembly GCA_951394405.1. Taxonomy (NCBI): domain Eukaryota; kingdom Fungi; phylum Basidiomycota; class Agaricomycetes; order Agaricales; family Psathyrellaceae; genus Coprinellus; species Coprinellus micaceus. Next base: position 621,546 of record OX596341.1, on the reverse strand, counting down.
CACATCAATAATTGGATTTTCAGTGTCCAGGACCTTCTCGTCCTGAGGCGACTCCATTTTATCGAAGGGGCACGACCCCCCGTCTGAGATCCCTGTCTCCCTTTCTCGCGTAAAGGCTATGTTGGTCATGGCCGTCTCTGTGCGGTTGCTCGTATTTGTGCGGGCCTCTGGGTGTCGTAGCCACGAGCGACCCGTAGTCACTCGAAATATAATCGTTTGCGGGCATATCGCCTACACAAATCGTGGGTTCAGCGTTCTATCTCCTCTCTTTGTTATATTAAAGGGAGGACCAGCCTCACGTTCAACGAAAACCAAAGGACTAGGAACATCCCATTGGGAATCCTCTCCTGCACAGTCTTCGGGTTCGACACCGTCGCGAATACCAACCCCGTCAGTGTCAGCGGTACCGCGCTCTCCACTAGGATCGCCACCACCCCCAAGTACACCCTCAGCTCACTCACGGGCATGAATTGTGCCATCTGCCTGCGGAGGCAGAGGAGGCGGAAGGTTATTAGGGCGGTGACAAGGAAGTTAACGCCGACACTAAGGTAGATCCAGGAGGAGAGGGCTTTGGTGTTGATGCGGGCGAAGATAGAGGTGGAGCTGCGGATGGAAACGAAGGTCACGATAGCCATAGCGATGGAGGAGAGGTACGTGAGGAATGGGAGGATGCAGACCCAGCGCTTATCAGTCCAGATGATGTAGCAGCGGTAAACCTAGCGACAAACGGTAAGTTTCCACTCTTTCAAGAAGGACCCGGGGTAACCGACCAGCAAGCCATCCGCAATCCAGTTCACAACGTAGATGCAAAACGTCGAACTTAGCCTCCACCACGCGTGGTCATCGTTATGTCTCAACCTCAGGACATCCAGGGGGTCATCTGGTGCACTATGGTAGAGAATCTCGAACATCTGGTACGCGTCACCCGTCTGGGCAAGGCAGAACAGGGTGAAGATAATCCAGCTGATGATGATGTATGGCGTGCGTCCCTTGCGAATATGCTTTGGAGTCTCGAGGAAGAGCGCGAGGCCATAACTGCACACGAATAGCTGGATGCCTTGGGAGCGGTGAGCAGTGTGATACGAGCTCTGCCTGTTTGAGGGCTGACCTATAGCGACGAAAGAGACCACAGTGATACTATAGATCGTGTGTACTGCGGCAAGCGCTAGCTGCTCTCGTGCGTTCGCCATGAGCTATTGAAATCATAGACCAATTCTTGGGCCATGAGTTCGCGAGAAGCTATCAAGATGACGGACGTACCGTACTTGGATGGAAGAGGCGGGGATAACGAAGAGAACCAGCCTCGGAAGCAGCCTTCTGGATTCAAATATAAGACGGTGGAATTCCGGCCTGCTGTATCAGTGCATGCGACCCCAAGGGTCATTGATTCCGGTGGCTTCTGTGGTGATAAATATCGATGCATATCGCTCAGGCAAAAAGGAACGAGGGGATCCCTCCTAACGGCGCAAATACAAGTCATCGGGCTGCGGACACAAGGCAGGTTAGCGCTGAGTGCAACGAATCAAAGTGCAACAAACCCTTCAGCGGAATGAGAGCAGAGTCGATCAGAGTACATGAAATACCGCATTGCGGGAGGATTCCGTTCCTGAAGATCATTTTGCGATTAGCGCTCAGGGCAGAGACTCGAGAGAAGTTGCTCACGGTTACTGGAATGAAGTATGGATTTACCTGTCCTTTGACTCCGATACTTAGGGCATGGGGCCCGTGACGTTGCGAAAAATCTACCCAAGGCCGCAGCGCCTTCGCGATGACTATCAATTGGAGTTGGACTGGCGGGCTCTGGGTAAACCTGAAGGTCGATAGGGTGCCAGGTGTTAAGCGTGTTTCGAGCTGAAAGCGGGGAGCTCGCCCAGATCGGGGGTCGGCAAGCCACGTCCTAAGGTCAGTACACGAGCCGTTGAATACTAGGTGGATGGAGGGATTCGCAATTCACCTCCGCCTTGACATGGCGAGGGGGTAGTACCTGAACGGGCTCGTTAGTAGGTCCACTGACTTAGGGCGGTACGATCTCACCATGTTATTATCAGAACAGCCTACCTACTTAGTCGTGGACTCATGGTGTGAATGCATGGGTAATCATCTCGCTCTGGTGAGCTGCCCACAAACCCATAAAGTAAACTACCTTTTGCGGGTGTAGTGCTCAAAACGCCGGACCTGTCGGCTGAAATACACCACTAGGCGTGAGCAGCTGAATAGCTTGGAGAAGAACGTCATTAACTTGATTACTGAGCGCTGAGTGGGTGCGATGGTGCCTTACTTTCCGCGCCGTTGCAACATCCAGTTGCGCACAGTTAACACCCAGTGCCAGCGATAGCGCGAGGAATCGGCAGGCCCAAGGACTTGAATGCATGAATGAGACACCTCTTACCGCCAGGTTTGTGGCTCTCCCTCAGGCCACCAAACGTCGGTCGAGGGGAATGAGAGATGGGGTGAATCTTTTGGATTGAGGTCATGGTGGTTCGGGCGAAAGGAGGAATGAATGGGATGACCCCGATATCAACGCATCAACCTATCGTTGAGGACGACGACGAAGGTCCTTCGGTCCAACGCATTCGAGAGGGAGAAAGGAAAGATTTATTCAAGTAGTTCTACATAATACATTGGTTGTAACGGTACGGGGCCGAGATACAAATACACACATTGGGCAACTATGCTCGATGAAACAGACAGACAGAAACGCGACGAGGGCAACAGCGACACGGTGCACATTCGAACTCGAAAACGCGACGAGACTGAGAAATAGTCAAATGATACAACTGACCGTAAAGCAAGAGGGCATCATCAACGAGATGCTTAGTTCCTCTGCGCGGGCTGGCGATACCCATAACCCTGCTGGGGTTGATCGTGCTTGGAAACGGGAGCACCTAGCATATCCATCGGAGACCCCTTGGATCCTGAGCGAGGAGTCTTGTTCCCCGTGAATTTCTCGGTGCCCAAATCCGTCGTCGAGCCATGAACAGCCTGAACGCTGATGTCCGACTCAGCCCTCGACACCCTGCCCCTCGATGGACCAAGTCCAGACTCAAGGTGTGGGGCACCCTTGAGAGCGCTCGCGGTCGTCTCAGCGCCTTGTTTGCCTAAAGTCACAGTCAGAAGAGCGGTAGAAAGAGGAGATAAGTGCACGTACCGCCAGCCCTAGCCTGCCTGGCCTGGTCGTCAGCCATCCGCTGCTGCACCATCTGGCTCATACCTTGAGAGGTCGGGTAGCCAGGAAGTACCCCTCCCTCTCCGGGCTGCGTGCTGAATTCAACGCCTCCAACTCCCTTCAGCGTCTCCTTACCCCCCAAAACCCCGAGATCACCCGTTCCTCCAAGCGTTGTCACCTCACCCTCCTTCCCCGCCGTCATGAAGTATTGCTCGTGGAGATTGGACGGGATGCTCGTCTGCCTCTGCTTCTGGCGGGTGGGCATGCCTAGGGGAGCTTTGACGGAACCGAGGTTTCCACTAGACTCGAGGGTCGTCACCTCGCCCTCAGCTCCAGCTTGCTTCTGCAGGGTACTGTCGCTGACATGGCGCTTAGGAAGGGGAGGTGCGGGCTTGCCCTTCTTGGAAGCGGAGGTCGGCGCCGTAAGGACGACGCCAGCCTTCTGCCCCTCCCTCGCAGCGCGCCTGAGCAAGTCCTCCGCCTCACGGACGCTCCTCAACGTATCGTCGTCACCCTCCCTAGCGGCTGCGTCGTCAGTTGTGCCACGATCGACGTTCTCAAAATTGTCGGAAGCGCGGTCAGACACCTTTCCGCCCTTATCGGAAGCGCGAGTAGCATGTCCAGCTAGCTTGTCCATGGTGGGGGTTGCGGATAAGGGGGGAGGGGCACGGCGTGTCTCGCCTCCTTTATCCTGCTGGGGCCGAGGCTGCCCCTCTTCTCCATGCCCCAAGTCTACGTCACAGGAGGAACCTTTATTAGCTCCGGCTCACCAACGGAGGAAGGAAGGCAAAGAACTCACGAAGATACCCTTCGACCTTCTCCCGCACATCCTTCACGACGTCTGACAACGGAGGTGCGGGACCGACGTGAGGCCACCAGCTACTTTCGTTCCCAGCCTGCTCCTCGTGCTGTTGACCGACACCCCGTGAGTGAGACGGAACGAACTCTGGGGCAGTGGGGCTCAAGTTCGAATGCACTGCGTGCGTCCCTCCAGTCGGGCTATGTCCTCCGCTCGGCATAGTTATGTTACTTAGGGTGGGAGCCCTCTTCGCGGTCTGCTGGGCGGCGTCAGAGCCAGGATGCGGTCCTCCACCAGGGTGCTTCCCCATCGACTCCCACCATCGGTGCCCCATATCGCCGACGCGATGCCCCATATCCTCAAGAGCGTGGCCCACATCGCCAACGCCCTTCCCCACACCTTCGGCGGCGGCGCTGACACCCCCTTGGACCTTCTCCACCGTCGACTGAGCTAACCAGTGCTCGGTATGTGGACCACCCCCACTCCCGCTCCCACGCCGAGCTCGCTCCTTATCGGCCTCCAGAGCCTTATCCAACTGAGCCTGCTGCTCCTGAGACTTCTTCCTCTCCGCTTGCTCGCGCTGCTTCTGTTGCCTCCACTCGTCGCCCAAGGCGCCCCCACTCGGCATGGTCTTCGGAGCAGGACCGGTGTGAGGCACATCGGACTGGGATGCAGGGGTGGGGGCTGTCCCCTGAGACGTAGGGCCACCACTCGCGGAAGGAGGAGCAGTCGTTCCAGCAGAATGATCCCACCCAAACGCATGCCTAACCCTATTCCCGACCCCCTCGATACTAGTCTCAAACCTCTCCATCGTATTCCTCATCATCTCCCCTCTCTGCTCAGCCCTGGCCCTATCCGCCTCCATCGACTCACGAGTCTGAGGCTGGTGGTGAAGAGGAGCGGTGATCCCAGTGACGACACTCCCCACGCCCTCGACAGCAGTGGTCATTCCAACACCCACCATCTCGGCCGCCCTACGCGCCATCTCGAAGTGATGTTCGACGCGCTTCCTCTCCTCCTCGATCATCACGTCGGATTCGGAGCGCTGAACACTGGGACGCTGTTGCTCCTGTTGGGCTTGAGGTTGACTAGCCTGAGCCTTCTGTTGCTGGCCAGACGACGGTCTACCATGCACAGACGGCTTGGGCGCCAGACCCGCCGCCCCTCCCTCAGCGCCTTGTTCCTGCTTCTCACCCTCCTCAGTCTTCTCACCCCTCCTCCTCTGAGCCTGTCCCTCAGGTGATCTGGTCTGGAATCCGCTCGTGTGGGCATGGGCCGCATTTCCCGCTACGCATAGGTACATCGTGTCAATAGAAGCACCCCCGAAAAGAGAAAGCGAAGAATACAGACCTTCAGATTTTCGCCTCGAGTGCCCATGCCCACCTTTCCCAAAAGGGGGTCGCTGCTTGGTCTTGCGCATGAGGATTTGGTCTGTCGCAGGGGTGAGTGGCGACCGCAGAGTAGGGTAGACGGAAGCGTACCAGCAGGATGCTGCCTCTCCTCGGGAGTCAATGCGACGCCCTTCTCGGTCCTCTGGCCGGGCAAGCTCCCAACTCCGATGGTGCTCCCGGAGACGTGCTCCCTCGACGGCATCTGGTCCATCCTAGGAGGGAGATGCGACATCAGGATCTGGTCTAAGAGGAGAAGTCAGCATGGACTTCGACGACAGGCCACAGAAGGCGATAGTCATGCGTGAAAGTGCTCACCAGCAGGATGAAGCCTCTCCTCCGGCGTCAAGGCAACCCTCTGCTCGCTCCTCTTCCCCGGAAGACTCCCCACCCCGATGGCGGAGCCAGAGATGCGCTCAGTGGAAGGCAGCTGGTCCGCTCTCGGAGGGAGGTGAGAGTTCATTATTTCATCTGTAGTCGGCAGAGATTCAGTACAGATCCAATTGACACCACAAGTAGAATAGGATGGGTGATGAATGGGTGTATGTACTCACCCGCTGGAAAAAGCCGTTCTTCGGGCAACATCGCCACGCCCTGCTCGCTCCTCTTTCCGGGGAGAGAGCCTACGCCTCCGACAGAGAGCATCTGGTCTTCTGTAGACGGCATGTATAGGGCGGGGTCGAGCTCTGCGAATCGAGGGCGATGAGACGGGAATGAAGCGAAAATGAACGATCTACTCACCGTTGTCCATATGGTGCTTCCTCTCCTCAGGAAGGACGGCAACACCCGACTCCGTCCTCAGGCCAGGGAGCGACCCCACACCTGTATACGACCCAGACAGCTCCTCCTTGAGAGGCAGATCAACTTTCAACATGACGTGATCTTCATCCATTCAAGTCAGCATCACGCTTAACCTTCAACGAATGGACGACTTACGATCGACCTTCTGGAAGTACCTCACCACCTTCTCGTGGTTACTATACCTCACACCCTCCTCTTCCTCCCTGCCCTCCACCTTCGCACCTCCCTTCCTCTCCATACCCCAACTCTTCAGCCCTTGCTCGCCCTTACCCTTATCCTTATCCTTATCCTTGCCCCTGACCCCCTCCTCCGTCCGGGCGAAGCATGGCATACACCTAATCTCCCTCGCCATCCTCTCCTCCCTCGTCTCGCCCTTCTCCGTCACCTTCTTCTTCGGCTGCCATGCCTTACCCTTCGCGTCTCGCAGGGTTCGACCGCGTTGCGTAGGGCCGGAGTCAGCAAGGAGACCCATCTCTGCACGCTCATCGGGGAGGATTGCGACGCCCGACTCCCTAATCGTACCGGGGAGCGAGCCCACGCCGACGATGGACCCGGAGGGGTGCTCCTCGAGCGGCATTTGGTCCATGCGGGGTGGGAGGTGTGAGCCGAGAATTCCATCTTTGGAAAGGTGATTGAAGTCAGAGAGGTTTCGAAGGGGAAAGATGTGAAAGCGAGGTAGGAAGCGAGGAGGATAGACGTACCTGCGGGGAACAACCTCTCCTCAGGAGACAATGCGACACCCTGTTCGTTCCTCTTCCCAGGCAACGACCCTACCCCGCCGTACGAGATCGTGATGTCTTCGGTTGTGGGCATGAACAGCGACGGGACGACCTCTACAGCGTCAAGTCAGCGTAACGTTCTCGGGAATTGGAAGATAGAAAAGAGGGTGAGAAGAGTACAAATATGATATAGATAAATAGGAAGGAAGAGGAAGATCTAACGAAAGAGAGTAAGACGTACCGTCGTCGAGATGGTGCCTCCTCTCTTCAGGAAGTAGAGCGACTCCCGCCTCGGTGTTCGGTCCAGGGAGGGAGCCAACGCCCATGCGCGAACCAGAGGGCTCTTCCTCAAGGGGCAAATCGATCTTGGGCATGGCGTGCTCTGTATCGCAGACGCATCGTCAGTGAGGACCCGAGTAACGAATCACGGGAGGTGGGATGAGAAGGAAGGGGGAGACGAAGGGGGAGATGAGAGGAAGAAGCCAGAGGAAGGCGAGGACAATTAAGGAGGAAGGCACGTACGGTCCCCATGCTCAAAGTGGTACGCAATCTTCTGCTTGTTGTGCCGCCCGCTGTGCTTGTGACTGTGCTCCTGCATGTGCTGGTGCATCATCTTTGCGCCTTCCGCAGGGGAGTAGTCTGAGAGCAGGGGTCGGGTCAGCCAATGGAGATATAGGAGGAGGTAGAAGGAGAGGGCGAAAAGAGGGGCGGAATGTGAAAATAGGGACGAAAACTAGTCCACGGGGAGCAGAGAACGGTAAAGTGGACAACGAAAACCAAGACGTACCCTCAAACCCCGTATACCCACTCCCGCACGGCTTCCCGCCTGCCCTCTCCTCAGGGAGCGTCGCGACGCCCGCCTCGGTGTTTGGACCTGGCAACGACCCCACGCCGACTCTCGACCCGCTGGGAACTTCCTTCGTCGGGAGCTCGACTTCCTTCTTCTGCTCCCCCTTCTTCCCAACACCCTTCTTGTGCGCTGGCTGCTTCCTCTGTTCGGTCTCCTTCTTCTGAGTAGGCTGCTGAGCGGGCTGAGGCTGAGACGGCTGCTGCTGCTCCTGGCCCTGCTTCGGTTTCGTCGGCCACCCCCTCTGATGCTTCAGCATGCTCTTGAACGGCTTCCCACCACCCGGGGTAAACACCGTCTCGCTCAACGTCGCTTGGGAGAAGACGTATGGGTTACTATTCCCCCTCTCATCTGGCAACCTCGCCACTCCGAACTCCTTGCAACTCCCCGGAAGGGACCCGCACCCTACGGCCGAGCCAGAGGGGTGCTCGGCGGTGGGGAGTTCTGTAGCGTGCTTGGGCTGATACGCGGGCTGATGCTCGGGGGGAAGGGTTGTGGCGGAGAAGCCTGAGTATGTGGGAGATAGAGTTAGGGAGGAAGAAGAGTGGAGAGGAAGGGGGGCGTACGGCGATAATCACGACGAGACTTCTGCCCTTCATCCTCATCCTCGAGACCGCCACCTCGGGGGCGAGCCGCCTTGACCTTTCCGCGCGGGATCCCTTCAGTACCCTCCGCCGCCTTGGCCTGAGAAGACGATTCGGTCGGAACGTCCGCTACGAACACGCTCTCGCTGAATCCATTGCTACACCCGCCTCCCATGAGCGAGACGGGCGAGCTCGTCAAGTCAGAGTTGAGCTGCTCGACGTTGATTTCTTGAAATTTGTCGTAGTGCTGTAGGTTCGAGAAAGCCATAACATTCGATGGTGCTAGTAGGTTGTGTTGGTAGAGATGTGTGTGTTTTGGTTAGAGAAGAATGGGTGAAACCGAGGACCCGCTGGAGGATATTGGGATGCGAGAGACATCTCCACGATGTTTCGGGTATGAGCGAGGTCAGAGGACCGATCCTATTGAGTTGCATGGCGATCTAGAGCGCAGGACTATGACATAGTTTGTGTGGTTCTACCATGAGGGGTCGGGAGATTGGAAGCTGTAATTCCCGTAGCCATCCCTGAACACCGTGGTAGATGGTGAAGGAACGAGTTTAAGCGCCCGCTGCCAGCTGTCATCGTCGAAGGTGTCCGGGCGTGAGAATTACCTGCCAAAATTGCCTCTCTGCCGAGGTAGTGCCGAAGTCATCAATATTCCTTTCACCTCAACCACAACGACCCCGACTCAAAGGCTTCGTACTCTAGATGTCATTGGTGCACAGGAAACGAACGGCTACTAAACGAAAAGGAGCTGTGGGGCTTTTGTTGAACAGAGTTTCATTTGTACCAGTTGCATTGAACTCTCTGGTGTCGGCTCATTGAAGCCCTTCATGGCCTGCTCCGTTCTTCAAAGCGATTGTGTACTCCTAACTTTGACTGAGGAACTGGTGATAGTGGGTCGCGGAACGTTGAGGGGAGTGCAGTCTCGGCCATCCCCGCCTCCTCGTATCCCGGGCCAGACCCCTTCAACCTCCCAATCTTATGGTGTTCTTCCCCAAGTTGTTCAGTCTGGGACCCTGTGGTGCGACTCGTAGTGGATGTCAACTAGGAGTTCAGTGGCTCCGATACTCGGTCTACAGGTTCCCATGGAACCGCCGATCTTAAGAAGGATCGGATTGCGAGGAGATTAGCGACGGCGACGAGCTTGGGGGTGGAGGGAGGGCTTGGGATGAGCGGGATCCCGTGACGCGTAATTAGTGGGGATTCCTCAGTAGCGTGCTGGGTGCGCTTTACTGTAGTGCTCCTCTTGAATTTTCTTACACGCATCTGAGGGTGATGTCAAACCGGCCATCTTTCCTGCCGCTACCTCCAGCAACCAGCGCTAATGCAATATCTTACACTGGCGCTCCCTCTCCATGTCATACGTCTCGTAGAACCCAGTCCACATGACGCGATCCGCGCACCTCGGCCTGTCATCCCTCTCCACATCGTCATCCGGGCAGGCAGGCAGGGCATCTTCCCATTGTCTGCTACTCCTCTGCTTCCAGGGCTTCGGCAAAGGCCAGTCACTAAAGTGCACCAAGACCGAGCGCGACACCTCTCCCATGGCGTTCCACTCCTCGTCCTCGTCCGGCGCGAGGTACTGCGAGTGGTCCGTCTTGCGGAACTCGCCCGTCAGCAGCGCGAACCGCCGGTGCGGCAAGATCATGGCCGAGTCGCGGAACATGTTGTTCACCACCTCCATGTCGAAGTCGCCCGAGCTCTCGGCCTCGGCGAGGATCTTGCGGTAGCGCCCTTCGTCGGGCTCGATGAGCATTACGTGCGATCCTAGGATCTGTTTGGCGACGTCCGTGTTCTTCTCGTTCAGCCAGTACGCCCGCGGCACAGCAACCGGCGCAATGGGGGCCAAGAAGTAGTGGTCCATGGTGTTAAGGACCAGCGAGTCCGAGTCGAAAGCCAGCACGCGCGTCCACTCCGTCAGGGCGAAAGAATGGAACTTGGTAAGGCTATCACGCCAGGTGCTATCGCCTTTCTGCGCCGATACGATATCGAACGGCCGGTAGCGAATGTGGGGGACGGCCGCCTGTAGGTTCGCCATGGCCTTGGCTTCCTTGGATGTCTGGTGCCCGTCAGCTCGACTGTCTGCGGAACGTTCGAATTGCGTTCACCCACCCCTTGAGACCAGCTCTTGGGATAAATCAGTACGAAGTCTTGCTTTGCGCCGTATCGCTTCAGCCTGTTGAAATTGATGACCTGTACAAGAACATCAACAGGCAGTCCAGCTCCCGCCAGCCTCGTCGGACCAACTCACCGCATTGCACAGGTAATCCAAGGTAGTAGCATACTGCGCATACGCAAACTTCGGTTCTTCCGATTTCTCCGTCGTCCACGTCGGTTTCAACTGCGACCATTGAGGCAACTCGTAGGTCAGATTGCCATGTTCGAGGAGAGAGAGTCCGCCGGTGGACATATGCACCAGCAGTACATAAGTGACCACCATCGTGACAGTCAAGACCCCGCAGCCTGCGATGACCCTGAGGAACCTGGGCGTCAGATTTAGTGCCATATTGGCGTTGGTTGGCCTCGACGTCAAGTCGAGGACTGGTCGAAGGTGTGTCCGGTCATGGAACGCCGTCAAATTTCGGTTAAGGTAGCGGAGTTTCATTCAGCCTCCGGGGCCCAAAGTAACCGAGACACGGGCCCTTCTTCTGAGTACTCCACGTTGGAGGGGTAGGCGAACGTGGCTTCGTGATTATACTGCACATTTTCAATGCTACACAGCCCATGTCAGCGGATTTCAATGCAGACGAACGCCAGGCAAGGTGCAAACGTCGACATTAGCTTGAATCAGGCTCGAATCAAGCACGATGCCCCTCGCAGGCCCTCCAGCATCGCCTGATCACCTTGGGTCGGTGACCGACATCCGACGTCCTTTTGGAAGGCCAACGGTCTGAGACGTTCACATGGTGTCCCGGGCTGTGAGATTGGTAATACTGCTGTGGATGTCAGTGTCAAAGCGGCAAGCTACAACGCAATTTTAGGCGCCCAACGATCGCAGCAGTGATGGAATAGTAAAAGTTATGACCAAAGTGAGGCGTTCAAGCTCCGATGCTCCGCCTTTTAAAAAAAGGCTTATCGGACTGTGGCAAGGTCGTATACCTTCGCCACCATCTATGATGCCCGCCTCTCCCCCTGCATGAAAGGCTCCCAACCTCATCCCATACACCATATCAGGGATCACGACTTATGTTATAGTCATGGCGTCGTTTGCGCTTCCCCATCACACGTCGATGAGGCTGCACTGTGGTGAATATGGGGGAACGGATGAGTTTAAGCGCCCACCGCCAGTTGTCATGGCGTGGCCGAGCGTGAGAGCGACCTACTTAAAACGTATTCGCGCTAAGCTTGTGCTCGTCACCATTCCTTTCACCTCGACCACAATGACGACCTGAACTCAAAGGCATCGTATCCCTCATTTTACTTGACCTGGGTGTGATTGGTGTCTGGGAAACATATGGAAGCCTTACTGCATGGCGCTGAGAGGTCTTTGTTGGAGCCTGGCGACCCATTGGTGTTCATTGGTGTCGGTTGCATTGAACTCCCTCACGAGGCCTCATACCGATTGTTTCAAAGTCATTGGTACCATCGGCTTTGACTGAAGGCAACTGGTTATAATGGATGGGGGGACGTCGAGGAGAGCTCCACCCCTTGCCCTCCAGGTCAACACCCATCCGAATTCGACATTCAAATCTAATGGCATTCTTCGCAAGGCTATTCAGTCTTGCCTCTAGTGGTAGGTATAAACTAAAAAGCACTCTCTGGATAGCTCTGATATTAAGGTTACAGGCTCCCATGGGACTACCGCCCCCAAGAAGATTGGAAACGCGGGCGTTCCTCTACAGTATGCCGTTGAGCGCACTGCGCTTGGACATGGCAAATTCGAAGTACCCATACAAATTCTCGTGGACTACAGAGGTACATTCTATTAAATTCCTCCAAGAGAGTTGCATCGTCCTAATAGGAAACCAGATTCTTTTTCGCCGAGGCTTCATCCGAGCAGGACTGATGTCGATGCACGCTCGCCCTTGGCCCGTTGTACCTTTCCCGCCGGCCTGACCTATCCAGACGACCTATACGGAAACGCGGTCCTCTCGCTCGACTACTCGCCTCTATCATCTCCATCTCCCGTCTCACTGTACTCACACTGCGAAGCCGACGACGAGCTCAGCCTCAGCTCTCCTTCCTCTGAGAGTAGCCCAGAGTTCGAGTTCGAGTTCTCTGGGTACGGATCTGCGAGTACGGAGAGCTCTTCGGGCAGCCCTTGCGACTCTAATTTGGATCCTTCCAAGTTCAGCCCTTCTTACACCGTCTCCATCCCAACTAAGATCACTGTCGACAATATCGAACGCAGCCTCCAGGACGTGCAGGTTCGTCTGCTACGTTCATGCCAGGACCAGGGCGAGAGGGATAAACTGTTTCGATACGTGGTCCTGGGGATCTATGGGAGGGATTGCGAGGAGGATCGCGACGACTCGGACGAGGAGCTCGAGAGTGAGAGGGAGGATGTGGGTGGTGTGACTTGGGTCATACATGCACCCAAGCCGACACATGTCCTTGGGTTTGAGTACGAGCAGGATTGAGCGCAGATTCGGATTCGGTATCATGATATGGACGTTGGGCGTTATGGACGTCATGGAAGTAGGTAATGTCTTTTTCTCGGCGTGCTGGGTACGCCTTATTGTACTCTTCTATAACTTCCTTAATTCCAATGCGCATTGACAGCGGATGCTGGAACCACATGGGCGGCGCACCGCGCACACCTGACCTCAGGCCTTCGACTCCAAAGGAATTGGGTGGCCTGCTACGGTTGCCGCGTAACGGTCAAGACGTAAGTGACTCCGGGATCCGGATTCTGAAATTTCTGCAGAGATCTGAACTGTGGACAGTGGATTCTGGATGATTCTGGAAAGGTTTATGGACATTGGTCCTTGGATCAATCGTCAGAATCCTCAATCTAGCGGCTAGCCTGTTACCTGTAAACGCAAACAGAAACAAAAACAAAAACAAAAACAGCAATGACCACCGCAGGGGTCGAACCTGCAATCTCCTGATTCGTAGTCAGACGCGATGCCATTTCGCCAGGCGGCCACCTTGTTTCGACGCCTTTTGCCCTCTGAGTCTTTGAGCAGCCATGGGAAAGCCTGCCCTCCCGGATGGTAGCGAGACGCTGCGAGGTCATCGCCAGTTGGTCTGTAGCCCGGGTAGCCTTGTCCAACCACAGGTTCGATGAGTCTCGGCGGCAAAACACAGCCGACCATACACGATCCGCGAAAATCAGGGCTGAACAGTCGGAATGTCGAGATACCGAGGTCCTGGATGGACATACAGCATTGCCTCCCGTGAAATTAGACGACACCCAAGGTCAAAATCCTGATTCGAGGCCTTGCGGCCGGCCAATGTGGGAGGCAGCATTCGCGGGTTGGTAAGATTGCTGTAGAAGGCGGTGTCAAAGCATTCAGTTGCGCACTTTTAGACGCCCAGCTTTCAGAGTAGCTAAAACAAGGCTGACCATTTGGAGACGCCCCATACCGTTATTTTGGGTCCTTCGAATTAATACTTATAACTCTTGGGAAAGCAGCGATCCATTCTTCAGTACCTGCCCCACAGTGGCCTCAGTGGCCCATGGGGAAGCGTAAGAGAAGGTCCAATTGCAACGACGAAGGTAGGTACCCAAGCGACATCTTCGCAGCCTCGGAACTCAGCATCCTGTTCGCCTATATAGCGCCTCCCAGCTTGGGGCTTTTCAACGGGTCCTCTGACTTTGCCATATCCGAGCTCAACAACAGCAACTTCTTGGCCAGACGCGATATTACAATTGTCGTTAACAATCACTATCCGGTACGCCGCCAATGTGTGTTCAATGCAAGGTTGTGTTCTGAAGTGTTTTGGCCCCTTCACCAGAGCACAAGCTTTGCAGCCGGTGTTGCGACAGGTGTCATATCCGCCGGTTTATTTGGGTGCCCAGGTCCCGCCTGAATTGATTTAAGGCCCTTTCTGCATCTTTGGACGACGACGACGACCGCGTGGTGGTAGCGCAAGAGATTCTTTCACAGTTGTCGTTCGAACGATGCTATTGGGCCGGGAGTTCAGAATTGCGCCGTTCGTGTGTGCGAGCGACGCGATTCGATCTCCCTACTCCGAGTCAGGTTGCGGATCCTGGGGTCATCCATTCCTATCGTCTCTTCTGCTGCTACCAGCACATTCGTACAAAACTTTATCAGCACCAGCCCTCCCGGATTGTATCGAAGTAGGTAGGAAGCTGCGAGAGCTGCTCTCCTCCGACACTATGAAACCTTTTGACGCAGGCATCCCGCGTCAGCCCACGTCCGTCCCCGTCCCCGTCCCCGACAGCCCTCCCGGGTTGGACGAGGGAAGTCCGCGTCGAAACCGCGAGGGGCTGACGCCGGATACCCGCGTCAAAAGGGTCATGAATCTTAGTGCCTCGCAGCGCGCATCTGAGGGGATTGGCTGACGTCGCGACGCAACACTCGAATTTCCACTCGACACTGATATTATCGATCGGCAACGTACATATGCTTATGTCCTCCTGAGGTCACAATCCAGCCACCATTCTATGTTTTCTCCACAGCTTTACCGTTTGATACTATATTATGTATGTCCGGACTGCGCCATTAGGCTTCGCTTTAATTACCATCCCTTTGGCCGAATTTTCTCATCCGTATACACTCCCGCTTACCGTTCGTGAACGAAACGGATATGTTTCGCACCAGCTAGGCTACTCATAGTTTCCCATCCCCAGAAAGCTCAAAGCGGTGTCAAAGCGGGAACCCATATCGCGTCCTTAGGTAATAGGCGCCCAACATCACAGCAGTGGCCGTACATATACGATACTGTTGCTGCTGAGCGATGGTGGGCGTCTAAACATGCGACGTGCCCATCCCACAGTTCATCGCTGACTACTGGGTTCACTGTGCTTGAACAGCGCGGCCTCTTCTGGGGCTCCGCATTAGTTAGTTTCGGCTGAGTCCCAGCCTCTCCCCAGTGCACCACGAGCCACTGCCTTCCGAAGCCATGAAGCTTAGGTGGAGGGAAATCACTCGCACCAGACGGGCCGAGCCCCTTCAGAGGCCGCAAGGCCTTCTGCGCGAGAAGGCCGACAGTACCTCATTCTCCTTGCTTCTCGCCACCATCTTTCTCTGCTAACATCCTACAGCCCTCAAGCCTAATGGGATTCAGCGTTGAGCTTGCGCGCTCGCTTGATGCACGCGCGATGGAACGGAGACCATTTGCAGGTGGTACTCATATGCCCCTATCCGACGTCCAGATCCTATGCCCAGGGCACTCGCGCTGCAGAATTTCGCCGCGTGATAGGTGATAGATGATGTAGTTTTCGCAGGCCACCAGCGAAAAATGGGGTGCAAACGAACGGGTGGTAGTAGCAAAGGTGTGCACTTCAGTCACCTCCTGGGCGCTTAACCTTAGTCCCATCGTACGATAGTGGGCTTTTGATTCATAAAGATGAGGGTTCGCCGACTTCCTGGGCGCGTATTCTTCTTCTTTCTCTGATTGCGCCCCCGCTAGGCCCGCGACTCGTCCGGATGATTACAGTAACATTACACCGTTGGAAGACGCTGGGAAGTCCCGATGACGTAGACCACGAGGCCTGTGAAATGGTATAAAGTTACAACAGACTCAAACCCGTTTTTCGCCACCCCTCCGCGCTTTTGTAACTCGGACCCGGCCTATGAGCGATCGCACCGATGCACCTGGTAGGCGCCCACTGACTCAATCGGGGTTCCGCCCCCTGATTGCGTTTTGTACCTGGTAGTTCCCCACTTTGAACATTTCAACAACGCTTCCAAACTTGTGGTCTCCGAAATCAGCATCGTGAATAACTATACAACATTTGTCGTTCAAGTGCGTGTTCCGCATTCCCAGTGTCCGAAATTCTGCGCTGATAGGACAACTATCTTATCCGTAGCCCCGGAATTCAATGTCCTGCTTTGTAGCTGGAGTTGCGACAGGGGTTGTGACAACCGTTTTATTTGTGAACCCAGATCTCGTTTGATCTCTGGCTTACATACAATTTATCACCATCTAAGGTCTGTCGTTCACTGGTGTCTGACCTCGCCGGCGCATTGGTAGCGCCCCTCCTTTCGTCGCCGTTCAGGTAAAGTCATCTATCGTCCACTGTTATTTGATCTCGCCCGCGCATCCGCGTCGCACCCCCTTTGTCACCCTTCGCGGAGGGTCATTGGGCTGTGAAGACTGACAGCCATCAGAAACAGCTTTTGGTAGCGATTTAGCTATGCACGCTCAGGCTACCCATCAAGGGGAAATGCGTTCAGAAGGTAGCGACCAAATATCCCATAAAAGCGCCCAAGGGTCTCCTCGATGATCACTGCCAGAATCCGATTTGGCCGCCGAAATGCACTCAGTCATATCTAGGTTTGTTCAAGCTGCCGCAGTTTGGGGGATGAATCGACGACGAAACCGGTACCTTCGATGGAGAACTCAACGGGAGGAGGCTGAACTCGCTTGACAATAGTGAATGACACACCAATTCAAGTATGAGGGTCACAGGCAGAATGGTTGGAGAGCATCAGAGAGGGATGGTGGGATTCCAGGGATTCCTTTTCTACCTACATTTCGAACCGCTAACTGGTAGCTTTCCCCACAGGGGTTTTGACGCACCCAGCTCTGGCGCCATGACACTGCTCTCCTCATGTATCGGGCGTACGGAGAACCCCCTTAGCATAGTCTCAGTTATTCCCTGGAGTAGATACTTCCTGTGAGGAACCTGCTGTGTGTCGTAATCCTTCCCCCTCGCCGCTGTCCCCGCCTGATGTCCCAACTGCCACGAGAGGGTTCAATGGCACGTATGTTCTCAGCGTCGACCCATGACCCTCGACCACCCGAAATTAATGGAGTTCCGACGAAAGCTTAATCACGGTGCCCAGAGGTATCTCTGGATGGTTTTCCAACATCAGAAGCCTTCTCCGTGCTCTTCTTCCTCGTACTTTCATCCGACTCCAGATCGACGGTTTCAGCGAAGAGTACTTTGACGACATCCGCGAGGTTGCTGTGGCTTGTCGAGTACGCGGGTTTAGAGAGTGGTGAAGTTGTGTCATGATGTGCGAATCGCTCGTTCCAAGTCACTATCTTCTGCCTGCCGTCGTTCGGAAATTCGGGGCGCTTCGCCTTCGCTTCATCGGAATAGACCAAGCTAGAGGTGGGGAAAGGTTGAGGCCAAGGGGGAGAGTACTCCGCTGCTCGGTATTGAGAAGGTGCGGATGGTAGAGATAAACGCGCGAACAAGACGGGTATTTGGCGAAGAGGCCAGTTGTGCGAGGGGTGTAGGCTGGGGTTTCGCTCACGAATTTGACGCTTTTGGTCAAAAGATTTCAGGGGACGTTGCGCTCTCGGTGCGTTGTGCTTCGCCTGTCCGCTCGTAAAAGGGCTTAAGTGAAAGTAGCATCCGAGTCGAGCGAGGATGGGCGGAAAATCAGCGCCCTCCGCACACCGCTTACTTTATCACGGTGATCATCACTATGACTCCCCGCTTGGTCCCTTGGTTACCATAGACGCCAAACCATGTCTCGCAGCCGAGAGACGTCGTGACTGATAGACGCCCAGAAAGGCCGAGGCTAGAAGGCAGAGAACGTTGGGGAACTGAATTAGGTACGATTGTGAGCAGACCCATACCAAGCAACGCACCGGTTATCTAAGCGCCCGACCCAGGTTCCAAGACCGGATTTGCTTCCGCTCCGCCTTTGTATCTCCTTTTCGAGGCAGCTTCGGCCGACCCGTGTCCGCGTCCCAAGGGAGGAAGCCACCTCTGCAACAGTTCCCCGGAACCTGGCCTCGGGATCATCTAAAGGATCGGAAGCAAACCATCGGGCAGTATTCCAAGGAACATGGAACATACATCGGTCAGCCGGTCGGAGACTCGGACGTTTTGGGGGCGCAGTCCTATGAAGGTGCAAAAAGCTAAGCCTGAGGGCAGGGTATAGAAGGCCGCAAGAGGCAACGAGAAGCGTGTTCAGAACAGGAAAGAGCACCCTTTTGTTCACGTTGCAAGCCTCGTGGATTTCATTTTAGCATTCGAGGGTTCTTGCTGTTATTCGTCGAGAGGTCGCTGGGTCGGGCGTTACGAGCTGGGAGTATCGAGGGAGTTGGAAGGATCTTTGAGCTCGTCGTCGTCATTGACATCGTGGAGCACGTCGAGGATGGTTGGTGAACGTTTTCCTACACAGAGTAGGCGATCCCGAGCGTTTGCCTTCCCGATTGTCCGAGTCGCAGTGACCTGATACGCATGCCGTTTCTGGCGATCATGATTGAGTGCCTGCAGCAGAATTAAAGTCACGAGTAGGGCGAGGAAGGCGAAATACCTCAGCGGGAGTATTAGTCCAAGCTATAGCCTTTGATATATAGGGACGCAGATTGCGTTTCAGCGTTCAGGGCCGTCCTCCCTGCACGCCGCCAGCAAGCGAGCGACTGCGATCCAGGGTTTAAGCGACAAGAACCGCTGTGGGGTATCTGCGCACTGTTAATCCTTGTCCAATCCAAGGAGATCCTTTTCATGATGCGGCGGGGAATGTTGCGGCTAGCACGCCCCTGCGGAGAGACCTGGAACGCCGATCGCGTCTGGGGTGCGGGTGTTTGTCGGTGGCGTAGCGCGTGTTCTGCGGGCGGAGCCTCGGACGATCTGGAGTAATGTTGAGCAGAGCAAATGGGGTGTTTGAAATTGGGAAGGGAAGGTCACAGCAGACCAGAGCAACAACGGGAAGACTGAACCCGCGACGATTAAGTTTTTCGGAAGCCAAGTCAAGTCGACATGAATACCGACCGAGAGTGTGGTGAAGTAGGGACCAACCCTCGCACAGATTGATGCATCGCCGACTCTATCCAAGCGTTCTGGCGAAGCTTGGCCTTGGGCCGCTCTCGACAACTCTCCGGTAGCGAGGAACAGTTTTAATTGAAAGCCTGGCCAATACACCACGGACAATCATCGTAAAAATACATTTGATTGTCTGGAGCGAGTCTTCGTAAGGGGAGAAGTCTCTCCAGAAACTTCTCGACTAGATAAGGGCCAAATTTGGAGTCAGCGAATCCTGGGTCAGCACGGTTCAGTCAAATACCTCACCTGGCGTACAGCTATCACATTCGGGCCGGAAGGTTGCAAGTATAGATAGAGCTTTACGGCTATCCGTCGTGGTCGTCCCCCTCGGTGTCGTAAGTACCACCTGAGTTATCGTACATTGACCAGAGGTCTTGAATGAGCTCCCTGAGTTCGTCGTCGTCGATGCCCGAGCCGGTCGATGCAGCATGGACCCTCTTCTTCAAGCATGCTTCTGCGAAGTTCGCATACTTCTTGAACAGCAATCCCATCCTGCCGCGGCCACTCGATAAAGACGCCAGGCCTCTGATCGATCCCACCATCGAATTTGGGGTGGTTGCAGTTAAGCTTTTGGGACCCTCCCACTCGATCGCACTTTCGGGGAGCAAAAACGACGGGAACGAGGTGGGGAGTGGGTACTCCAAAGCGTGGAATCTGTGCAAGTGAAAACACGGGCGAGTTGAAAAGGTGTTCGTCAGCCGAGTATTCCGAACGAGAGGGCGAGAATGAGAATAGAAAACAAAATGGCACAAGCTTCTGAACGCATCTGCGCTCCCACCATCTCGCTTCACGGGAGAAGCACGGGCGCTCTTGGGACTTCCAGAAGTTACGGTACTTTACCTTGATATGTAGTGCGCAGAGTCTAAAAGTGCTGCTGCAGAGCCGTGTTCTTCAAACATCTTGACGGCTTCGGCGGAGAATCCTCGCGTCACATCTACGCGACATCCTATAGACCCAGAATGCAAGTCCTGTTACACTTGACTTTAGCATCCATACGAATTGGCGAAGAGGAGCAGCAAAGGATAACTATTCAGGCAATTGAACATACCTTCATGGAGCGGGGGACGGAGAACTCCGCGGGATCAGATAACGCATCTGTGGATACGCTGAGAAGTGGAAAGATTCCGGAGAGCTGGCCAAAGTGGCACCTCGCGTCCGTCTGTAATTTGGCAGCCAGACTCGCGATATCGTCTTGCCCACCAGACAGACTAGGGCGGAAAGTTAGACTTTAGGACGTCGAGCAAGCAGCGCCTATCCTCACCGTGTGGGGAGCGTTACGGATTCGATATATGGCGCAACGATGGCAGACGTGTAGAACAAATTCGAGTTCTAAAGTGCCCGTGTCAGTCGTGCAGTTGATTTCCTTGTTTTGGTTCGAACTCTGGGATTCACATTGACATCAGACCACTGTTTCCAAGCTCCTGGAGACCATTGTGTCGGTGGCTGTATTGGGACCGTCATGGAAGCTAAATCATCCAGAGCTCGCAGGTAGAGAGCATCGGAGATGGCACCTCTGACCGAGTGACCCTAGTAGGAGGGAAGCTATCAGGACCCGGCCAAATCAGAACACTGTGCGCTCACATCATTTATGCTCGCGTCCGCGTCCAACCCCGATAGCAGGGGAAAGACAAGAGCAGGTGTTTTTCGATACTCGTCCTGGAACGCGGTTAAAAACGATGACGTGAACCCGCTGTACGTTCCAGAGTCGTTCATCACTTGAATACCCTGAGTGTGACAGACGAAAATCATAAGGATGGCTGCAATCTAATCTGCTGAGAACTTCACCTGCAGGGCGTCGCACTCCTCCAGGAACAGACGGACGGAATCCTCCATCAGGTCGTTCTTCTATGGAGGTATAAGCGGTCGCCCGGATGAAGAAATTCAGGGTCCCGTACCTCGTTGTAGGCTCGGAAGGTATCCTGGCCGAGGCCCCAGTTTCCTTGAGGCCCGTCCCATTCCGAAGGCTCGTTGATTGGATGGAGTGACCTTGGGAAGTAGTACAGCCTGTTATAGTCGGACCAATACCTAACCTTGCCTCTCAGCAAGTCCTGGGCGGTCGGGAGCTGCTTGGAGACCTGGGAAGCATCATTGTTCGCCAGAAACGCCTGGTACGCGCTCGGTTCGATAGGAGGTTGCCGGATCGGTTGAACGGAGCCAGACCTTTTCAAGTGTTAGACCGGAGCGCCCATTTTCCCGGCCAAATCGCTAGCTCGGCTCACCACAGTACAGCATCTGCAGCATCGTTCGCTCTTTCGTTACCCAGAGCGTTATCTCTCGCCAGCGTCCCAAAATTATCTTGGGGAGGTGTCAGCTAGAATCTCGGGCTGCGATGGCCAAGGTGCCTTACTCTTCCAGTCAAATATCAGAACCCTAGGACATAACGTTCCGTATTCCTGACTGGGGGATTAATTCGCGTCCTATGGTATCTGCGAGGGAAAACGAAACTGATTCATTCCGAAATGAAATGGTCGCGTCGACTTGCGATTTTTCAGGGCCTTCGGAAGCAAGATAGCCTTCTTGAGTGTTCCAAAAGTGTGTCCCAACATAGTTGGCCGCGTTCCCAGCCTGGATATACAGAATCTCTTTCATTCCGAGATATGAGTCGAGTGCGAGATTGAAACCGTGGCCAGGTCTGCGGACTCTGAAATTTGCTAGGGGGCGTGGCGGACAAACAAGCGACAACAGCTGCATGAGGAATCGGTGGAACGGATTGCTGGCCTGTTTTGACCCAGTTTGTCCAGGTTCCTGTCAAGAATTGGGGTGTCGCTGGCCATGCTCCATGCGACGCTCGCTATCTATGGCATTCAGAGAACGCACCCTGGTTTCTCTGCGAGAACAGTCCGGAGCTGAGAACCAGACCGGTGGCGACTGTGGTGAGTTCCCCGTTGTTAATGAGGTTATTTGAAGGCTGATAGTACATTTTCAGAGCTTTAGTCTCACCCCGGGTCGCCCAAGAAGCCCTCTTGCTGAGCAATGCCTTCTGAAGGAAGGTTTCAGAGTGACCTTCGCGGAGAGTCCCATTGAGAGTGCAAACGTTAATACGTTTCGCGGACCATCGCAAATGGACGGCTACCTCGACTGTTCGGCCCGCAGTGTCTGGGTGTCCAGGAGCATTGCCGAACACATGGTAACTTCCATTGCCTCCGCCAGGAAATAGGCTACCCTCTTCCAAAGCCGTTAGCCAGGTGGAATTTCGATCATATCGATACGCCGTAAGTCTATTTCTCTCGCAGCTTCTGTGTGGACGCGAAACATCGGCTCATCATCGGGCGGTTTTCTAGCAGGATCCTCTGTTACCCAGGGCGATTCTTGCGATCGTTGCGGTGAACCTCTACTTTCCAGGAAGCAAGCTGCCCAGCGCAAGCGTCGGCCAAGGAACGGCGGAATTTATTCGACAACGCTGCGTGCAATTTGAGGCGATGAGAACCGCCGTTTCGGAGGCTCTTGTCCCCCGAAAGGATGCGTTGTACTTTGGTTGCAGCACTACTCGTCTTGGTTTTGAGTGGTTAGGCTTGATCTCCGTGACTTCTCAAAACTCCTCAACTCGGCGGCGACTGGGGATAGCCCTCCTTCCATCGCCTTTCCGGCCAGCCTTCCCTTCTCGATCGCCACGGGCCGGAATCGGGGTACTTCGGTGAGTTCTAGACGTAAATGGTATAATATTAGTGTGCTTGGAACATCTGACCATCTAATGCATGTTCGACAGGGCAGGGTATAGTGGCTATAACAGAACGCGAAAGCTATCTAATGCTCGTTTGTCCTCTGGAGATAGTGGGGTATAGTTCATCGGCGACGATGTGTGGGGGTATGGCGACATAGGTGGTGGGCTGGCCACGATTGTGCGGCCTTTGCTGTCTAAGGTCGATATCGGAGGTAATGTGATCCTGTTCTGGTTAGACACCGGCATGAATAATCGCGGGAGGCTGGCCACAGGTGAAGACTTGATGGAAGGGGTTGGGGAGGGATGGAATGAAAGGCCCGGGGGTGATGAATGGCCATCGTCCTGATGCTGCATGTCGTTGTCGTCCGAGTAGTATGAAAAGCGGTCGGCCCTCGTGCAGAGTACCTTATTGCTGAGGTACACGCCTGGCGGCACACGGATGCTCCGTAAGTAATCGTATCGTTCGATGGTTGGCAGGTGGATATAATCGTTGCCCTAGATCATTGAAACGCGCCGACTTAGCAAAGTTTCACACGCAAAGGTAGATTCGTGGAACTTACCGAGAAATAGGCGACAACATGCCATTTTCGTGGTTGGCCCGATCCAGGTAGATGGACGGTCACAGAGTACGTCTGCTTCGTCAACCCATTTGGCTTGGACGGCCGATCCTTCCGTCGAATGGGTGGAGGGACAACGGCGTTTGGATCCGCTGCACGGCATGCCCTAAACGTCGCGAGGAATCAATATTGTGTCGAACGGATATCCCCACGGCAGACGCGCTACTCACCGACGTGCCGCCTTCGCGTCTCTCTCGTCTTGTGTTGTCTCGATCTTCTCCTCGTAGAAGAGGTAGTCGCCTCGCATCCGGCTCTGCGACCTTCGAAGGAATGGTCAGCATTGCGCCCGCACCTTGCAAACGTCCGCGATACTCACCATCGACGACCGTCTGTCCATCGCAGCAGTCCACCATCGTCCTGTGCCTCCTCCCACACATACACATGCCCGCTTCTTAGCTCATCTCTCTCGTTCGCCAACAACCGCCTTTTAATGAGTGGAAGGACATTCAGCCGGACAGCCTCTAGGACGACATGCGCGTCATGGGCGTCGCGGATGTCTAGTGTGGAGGTGATGAGTGACGGGGTAAAAGGGTAAAGGCTATAACCTACGAAGTGAAGGGTGCGTAACCGCTGGAGACGTCATGAAGGTGAATAGGTAGAGGGGGGAGATCTGGGGTTACGGAAGTATAATGCCAGGGGCTTTATATCTTGACGGGCAAACGGAAGGTAAAGCATCTATAATGCTCATCCGAGACGAATGGAGCTGACGGCAAACATGCCCACAGTAAATGACAACCAACCTAGCCGTGACATCAGCTCGTGGCTCGGACGCACCTAGCCTTCGTTCAGTTCACGATCTGCGCGAGGCGGACCTCATCTCATTACACATCACCACCTGAACCACCTTCCACCTTCAGCTTTCCAGAATGTATTCCGAGTATGTGGCTCGCTGGATCGTTATCGGACCGAAGGGAATCGCCAACTTTTCATGTTAACATGCGTTTGTCTCAAAGGACGAAATGACCCAAGAGTCTGTCCAGCCAGGCTTATTTGTCGTGATGTTCCTGCAGTGATTAACCTGATTTGGCTTTGTGTCGTGGAAACCCAGATATCGAGGCCCAATGCGATATGAAATGCGATCAAGGACTCTGTACAGGTGCACCACATTCCTGGCTTCTCATCAACTTATTCTATTGCATAACATTGTCGCCACTCACAGGAGTTTGGCCCTTGCTTTGGTTGGTATTGGCACCAATCTTGTCGCGATATGTGGCATCGCAACGGGTTCCAGGTAAAATATCGGGCTTCCGAGATTGTTCCCTTCTCGCACTCGATCCACCGACCTGCAGCAGGAGCGGGAGTAGGAGCTTCAAATGCGTGCAGCCGTGTGGGGCGTTGGTGGGCCGTCGAAGGGGGCGGAGAGTGTCATTAGCGAAATGACGCCCATCAGTGGCGAGTCTCTATCCCCTTCGACCGAGTCCCCGTGAGGAATCGAGCATGCACGCGTTGCGGGTGGGATGGACGCCCTCAAGGCTCGGAGGTTCAGATGCACAGTGACATACGGTAGCGCAATCCGCTTGCGCTTCGAATGCCGAGAAGGCATACGGGAAAGGTTCCATCAGTGCCACTTTATTTTCGGTAGTTCCAGTGCGTAAGTCGAACGACCAGAAGCCAGCTCAAAAGCTAACTATACCTCTATAGACGAGTAAGCCTCAGTAACGGCACACCTAAAAATTTGCCTGCGTACGATTTCACAACCGAACCTCGGAGAAAAGAGAACGGAACCCCTTTCTCCGCTCTGAGGACCCTGCAACCGGTGATATCGACGTCCTCCTGGAGAGGGCATACGAGAGGTGAACGATTTACGCGGTTCACCCTAGCGGAGAGTTTACGAGAGCTCGCCAAAGCTACCGCAATAGCCCCGGAGAATGGGGTGTTGGTGATAGGTAAGAGGTGAGGGTAGATATAAGTAGTAACAGCATAGCGAAAGTGCGTTTGATATGATGGATGACGCGATGCCATTGGTATCAGTGAAGGTAATAGGCAATAAGGTTAATTCCACACCCCGTCACTTGACTCGAGGACGATATTTGAGATTGTAATCTGTCAGAGGTTGGGGCTGGGCGCCAGGGAGCAGGAGCTGCCAAACTTGAACTCTGTCACACAATGTGATGAAACCTTCTACTGCCGACATCTTGGCGCGATGTAATGTCCAAGAAATGCTATATTGTCCTAGTGTACACCTTGCAGTCTAGAGTACATACACATGATTGTTCCAAGAAGGTAGATAAAGCGTCCAAGTAGTAAAAGACAAAGTTTACTTCGCAGTAGGCTGGGCGGCATCCGGCTTAAACCTCAACCTCGCTATCAGCACCGTCTCCCAGGAGCCAGGGTAGTTCGACACCTTGCTGCCCTGGA
The DNA here is from genome assembly GCA_951394405.1 of Coprinellus micaceus. NCBI lineage: Eukaryota > Fungi > Basidiomycota > Agaricomycetes > Agaricales > Psathyrellaceae > Coprinellus > Coprinellus micaceus. Next base: position 595,742 of record OX596341.1, on the reverse strand, counting down.
CCCTTGCCCGGCTCTCGTCGTTAGTCTCCTCATACGCCGGACCCTGCTCGCGTGGCCCTTCGGTATCGGTGGTGAACGCGCCCCAGGGTTGACCGTTCTTGGGAGAGGCGTAGACGTTGAAGTGCGCCTGTGAGGTCACAAGTCGGACAAAATTCAGCTAAACCAAGAGTGAAAGAAGCTTACATGACCGTCTGGGTGTGAATGGCTCACAAACAAGCCGTAGCTCGGTGTCCGGAGCAATCCAACGACTATGTGTCGGGTAAGGTTGTGGTTAGCATGGGATAGTCATCTTCGAGGGTGGAGCTTACCAAAGACAATGTCCTCCCGCTGGAGATTGTGCTCCCGGCCAAAGATCTTCATGATGGTGTCGATGTGAGCCACGAACCACTTTTTCGGAGCGTCCAGCTTCTCGATATACTTGTACTCCGTTGACTCAGTGCAGATCTGCGCGGCCTTATGTCCAGCGCGGAGGTCAGTGGTGTACCTTCTCCGGATCCTGTTTACGAGTCAGGATTGTTATTGAAACCCGAGACAAAGGTCGCTCACGGAATGCTGCCGCCATCACTATTCTTTAACGTTGTACTCCTGCTCATCCACCCTGCAACTGAATCAAGGCCCTTCTGGAGGAAATTCCTCTCCTGCTTTTGGGTACCCTCGGTGACCCGGCCGTACCCGTAGATTGAGGGCATGGCCTTGACTCCTGGATTCGTGGACTTGTCGGGGCTGAAGGCGTTGAACAACGTGATAAATTCGCCTTTGGGCTTGCTGAGGAAGCCGACTGCGCCAAGCCGGACGTCCGACGGAGTCCACAATGGCAGCACCACTTTTCAACAGGTGTAAGTTACGGGTACGGCAGGAGAAAAACCACGTACACGAAGGGTGGAAATGGTGCGTGAGGAGCAGCCTGTACCTCTGCTCGTTCTTGATGTCAACGAGCCTTCCGTCAGTCGGCGCTAAACTTTGCACATCATCGTCGAGGTCCAATAGGTCGAAGTCATTCAAATCGTCGGAGTCGTTGTCCCTCTGCCTTGTAGGACTAAAGCTCTTATTCCTAGTAAATGTGACAGGTTCAGGCATCTTGACTCCCTCGGTCGCGACCGTCTCCTCTTGGTGGGGAATCTCTCCTGTCGTATGTTATGAGGGTAAATCCTTGGGGAAGAAGGGAGGGAACTCACGCTTGGAATCCCACTGCAAGATGTCAATCGCAGGCGCTGAGCCACTCGGACTCATAGGAGGGAGGGGGAATGGCCTCATATCTGGCGACGGGCTACTTGGCCTCATATCCTCCATGAGTGGTGGAAGGGGCCCCTTCTTCGGCGTTTCATAGCCCCTGCCAAAGCTCTTCTGCAGTTGCTCGACGTCCCTCGAGATTTTGGAGAACTGGGGTCGGTGCGTGGGATCGCGGTGCCAACAGAGCTTGAGAATCTCTTGCAAGCTTGGGGTATTGAATGGGGATTCGCCGAGGGCCGGACGAGCGTTGTCCTCTACAAAGCAAATGTGATGAGAACATGGGTGAGCGGAGTGATGAGTGCGGAAGACGACGTACTAAGCACGCGTTGGCGGATAGCTTCGTCTTCAAGCATTATGCCCCAGGGGAGTTTGCCAAGGTTGACGATCTCGACGCATGCGATCGCGAATGCGTAGACGTCCGTCTCCTTCGTCATCTCGACCTCGCCGTTGAGGACCTCGGGGGCTTGCCACCTCATAGTTCCCTCTGGAGGACATTTCGTAAGTACGCCTGGCGATTAGTGTTAGGGAAGGCGGACGTACGATGTGGAGGAGACTCCCCACTAAGCCGATAGGCCTCAGACTTGATCTCACTCTGACCAAAGTCCGTGATCACGCAAGAATACTCATCGTCAACGAGGACGTTGGAGGCCTTCAGGTCTCCGTGAAGGACGCCTTTTTGGTGAAGGTATACCATCCCCTCTGAGATCTCATGCATAAACCGGAAGAGATTCCACTTCCTCCTGACCTCGAAGCCCCCCTCCTGCGTTACTTGTAGGGGTATCGGGAGTGTCGCCTCGCGCTGTGGGGTAGGGAGGTCATGATGGCCTTTGAATCCAGTCCGTGGCACGGTGGCGGTGAGATCCTTCCCGTTGGGTGCTTTCCCTGCTCTGCTGGGGCTCTTCGACCTGCTTCTTGCCTGGACCACGGCACTCGACAGATCCCCTTCTACTTTCCTCAGATACTCCACAAGGTTCCCGTGCTTCATGTAGGGGCTGACGAAGAACCATGGTGGATCTGTCGCACTGCTAGCACCGTAGAGCTCGAGAATGTGGGCGTGGTGGAGCGTTTTCCAAATCTCGACCTCTCGGACGAAGAGCTTCTTGGTCACTTTGAGCTTGAGGACCTTGATTGCGACCGTTCGGTTGTTCCAAGTCCCCCTGTAGACCTTTGAGAACCCACCCACTCCAATCTGCTTCTCTCGGTTGACCTCGAATTTGGTGATTGTCCAGCTTGGGAGATTGGTGTCCTGGCCACGGCTCATCCTCATCAGCGCCGAAATACCCGTTTCGATAAACTCGTAGTCGAGGGTATCTCGGTTCTTCTTGCTCCCACTACCGCCGCTTCCACCACTTCCACTCCCGGCGCTGACGGATCCACCTGTCGACGATGAGCTACTGGAGCTCTCGATGCTGATCGTCGTACGGCTGCGCTGCAGCGTCTTGCCTTTCCTCCCGCCCTTCTCCTTCACGCTTACAGAGCGCTGAACTTTCCCCACGACAACGCCCGGGGGTAGAACGTTTTCGTCGCCTGCACCGTGCTGCTTCTCTGCGACCTTCTCCAGGGCCCTCTGGAGCGCCTTGATAGCTTCGGGCATTTGATCGTCTGTGACCTGGAGAATCTCGAGCAACTCTACGTCGCTGGTAGCTTGAATCGCGCGCCGCATGAGCTGGCGGATCTCGGTAAAGTCGCGGGTTGAGTCGAGGGAGTTCTGGTTCTGTTGGAGGTCGAGAAGAGTGGGCAGAATATAGGCAGGGGGAATTTCTGAAGAGGGCTCGTAGTCGACGAGGCCAAGGGCGTTGGCAGTTGTGATGAAGCGGGTGGTGACAGTGTCAGTGGACTCCCTCCGCTTCACCGAACCCTCTGTGGCAGTAATCTTGCTGGCCGCCTGGTCTTCAACCCCGCCAATCATTTGAAGGGGAGATTGGGTTTGGACGGTGAGATCAACGGGTTTGATGATCCCAATCATGGCATTTACGAGAGCCTGCGTCTCCTTCTGCCGCTGTTTCTCTGTCTCTTGTACTTGCTTGAGAATTCGAATCTGGATGGAAAGCTAGAGATTTGAAAAATGTTATCCATCTTTACAAGAAGAAGCAAAACGTTGAAAGCTTACCCCGAACAGGCTCACTGCATCACGCAATCCAGCGTCGCAGTCGGCGAGATCCCGCTGGATCTCGTCCCGTTTGAGGTACCTCTTCAGGAACGGACGTCGAACCTGCTTCTGCATGAACAAGAGTACACCAACAAAGGTTCTGGAAATTGGTTAATTCCGGGGCCGAAAAAGATAGGTTGGTTACACTCACTCCTCGAGCTTTGAGATAGGTGCAGCCAGCTCTTGCCCCACTTGATCTCCGGCTTCATGAACCTCTTGTCGAATGGAAATGAGGATGTTTGCGCAGCGTTCGGTGAGACGAATGCAGCCATATACATTGACCTAGAGAATGAAGAGACGTCAGCGGCCCTTGTCTTCCATTGTACACCGGCCTTCGGGGACCTACGTCGACTTGCTGCACAGACTCCCATATCGTTAGGAGGGTTTTCGCAGCCGCAGCTAAACCCGGGACCGGGACCAGCTCCAATAGATCGACCGTAACAGAGAGTAGGTCAAAGCCAACGTCCACGACGTTCCCTAACACGGAACGAACTGCCAGGGCAACGCGCTACAGAAGCCAAATGAGCTCATAGGCTTCCTCGATCAGGACTGAAACGGACTTACCTGCTTCGTGTGCTCTAGGCCTTCAAGCTGCTCGGCAGGGATCGAATGCTTTCGCTTCGGCTGGGCCTCTTTCCAGGGAAGGACACTCTTCTTCTCGTGGTCACCCCACCAGGATGCGTCTAGCGTCACCGATGGAGCCGGGGAGGGTTCTCTCGACTTTCCAAGTGGAATTCCGGGTGCCAGAGAACGCCCTCGGTCGTCGTTACTCATGGTTAACTCGCTGCTGAGAGACCCTATGGATAGAGGTAGGGACCGCGTTGAACACCCTGGTACTGCTTGTCCATCATTACCTGTGTCGACGGTGATGGAAGGGTTGGAATGGGTGTGACGATGCAAGGATGAGGGACTTTGTCCCCTTGATCGAAAACCAAAAGGTGGTGAGTCGTAGTTGTCTTCATCCCCCTCGTCCTCGTCGTCGCTCGTGGAGGTTGGTGAGAAGGTTATGTCGTTTGATGCCGAGCTCTGGCTAGCCGGATTCAGCGGTGACGAAACACGAGGCACGGACGATGATGAAGAGTCGGATTGTTGAAGGGGAATCGAGCGGTGCCGAGGGCTCAATGGAGAGCTCCTGGGAGGTGAAGACATAGATTTGGGTCTATGAACGAAATATCCCTCGCCAAGTAGTGCGGTTCTTCGTTGCCTCGAGGACTGCACCACTGCGTTATATGTGGGAAGATCTCGATTGATTGTACCCGTTCTCTCCACACAATGCTCTGATGCGGGATTGACGAGAACTTGGTTGCTAAAAGTAGAGGGGGTTCAGGGAAGGAGGGACAGAAGAAATGTAGGGTACACTGAGCCAAGGGAAACCGCAGTCTTGCATTTATACTGAGGCCACGACAAAACAACAAGGTGCCGGCAGTGCTGTGATAATCCGAAAATCATGATTCGAACGCTATCACCAGGTGCCAATGCCCGAAGACGCCAGTCATTAACGCCCATCGTCAAAGGAGGTGGATCAGAGACCGGCCTCGATGGGGGTACCATTCCTTCCATATGGTGGAGCAGGCGCTTGAGGCATTTCCGTACAAGAGATTCAGGCGGCAAACTTCAAAGGTACATCGATGAGGAGTGGTGTCCTCGACTCAGGAGACAGATTAGCCCGGCGGCATAGCTTTCGCCTGTGTGGGACACCCACCCATCCCGAGATCATTTCTTCCAAAGCCTACAGTGCAGCACAAACGTCGCACGTACAGTACAGGTATGCAACTCCTGGTAGGGACAAGGGCATCTCGGGACCTGGCCGGTCACTACGCAATTCGCCGCGGCGGGAACGTGGTAAGTAGGGTACTAGGGCAGCTAAGCTAAATTAGACCACATCTGGCCTCCCTCGCTGCGGTGTGGCTTGAACTGCGAAATTTAATTCCCACCAAACCCCGACATCCCTGACACCCTTTCTTCCCCTCGGCACTTTGAGGGAGAACAAGGACTTTGCCTCTCTGCGGTCCGATTGACGAGGGCGTAAGCTTTTTCATACTGCGATGACTGCAACATCTAGTTTGATGTACTTCATTCAGGAGATGCTACCAGTAGATGCCGGAGACTACGATCTCCACCACCTGAGTCAACAGATAGCTACCCCGCAAGTCGCCTGGCACGTGAAGAGGCCTTAGAGCTGTGGTTCGACCCAATGCACTCCACGCCATCATGCTTAGAATTAACTTCCACTGATGCAGGGCACAGTCCCTGGGCAGGGAGCGTCGTTCTCCCCCCTCTCACCTTCTCCCGCGCACCCCCAAATTTAGCTCGTCGAAGGTTATGAGGGCGCCGAGAGGATAAGGAGAGGACGCGTGGCTTCAATTTTAGCCCTGTGTACTTTCGTAGACGATTTGGGTATTATCACCTGTCTGGGAAAGCTGCGGTCCCCCGTGCCCCTTGGAACCTGAGACAACGATCGACATCTCTGCAGTCCAAAGTTTAGGTTAGCACTGTGGATTGTTCTCACTGGAGCCTCACCACTCATCTCCCGAGCTTCCTCGACACAATCCAAGGCTTTCGTAGGCTTTGAAGTTGAACTTTCGTGGACCCTTGCGTCATCCATCTGTTCTTGCGAAGGCCGTCATCGTACGTTCGTCGTCCCGGATGTCCGGAGCCTGCTCAGAACTCGGTTTCATGGTACAGGGCCCTCTCGGTAATGCAACGGGAGCATAATCTAAAGGAGTGTAGAGCGCCATAAGGGCTCTCCCAGGGTCCCCGTGAAAACGCCCTCGCGAATCGAAAAATACTTTAAGGTACGCAGCCATCGGATCAAGGACCTGTTAGACGCTCGTGCATATACTTGTCCCGAACTAGGATCTGTGATTTCGCCGAGCGCCTAAGTGCGACACGTCGTGAGCCCTGCGACACGCCAAATACACGCGACACAATCGGTGTGATAATGAACGCAGAGCAGCGCTCTACTTCCTCAATCAAGGGGCTTCCCGCCTACAAAATCTTCTCGAAGCTTCGACCATCGTCATCGGTGACCCACCGAAACGTTACTGACCAGATTCACGTAAAAAGCATGATTTATAAAGGGACAGTGGCTATCCACGCTCACTTCAGAGTATCGTGCTCTTCAAGGCTTTTCTTTGCGAAGAACTCTATCAAACGGGCTGACCTGGGTAAGCTCCTCGGGAGAGGGCGCTGGCACTGCTCTAGCAGGAACAACAACCTCCGGGGGACGCGTGCCTCGAAGAAGCCTTTAGAATTAGAATCAACGTGGTAGAAGATTCCTGTATAGGTAATTAGTTCGAGAAGAACCCGACTTCGCCGCAATAGCTGGCTTCTGATCGCTTCTGCCAAGGTTCCAGTTTTTGCCAGTGAACTAGCTGTGGTGCAGCCAAAGCCTGCATTAGCTGCGGCGAGTATCCGTTACTAAGAGCGAGGCGCAGAAATGGGCTGTATTTACTGTGTTTGAAACTCTACTTGGATTGCCGACTCGGAATCCTGCTTGGATGACTGCGCTCGAAAATTAGGCGCCCATGCCCAGCAGTCAGGTGACGGCTTGACGTTTCATCACGGCGAACGCCGATTGGTCCAGTGGACCCGAGTCCGCTTGCTCTTGACTTGCTTTCGTTCTCCCCTTCAACGGCCTCTTGGACCCCCATCTGCACCACCACAGCGCGATCTCAGCTGTACTGTTATTCAGGTACCACTGCAAAGGTTACCCCCATTGAACTGTATGATTCGGAATTTTCACGTCGCCTTCACCCTGAATTTGGTTTCTAGACCGCCTGACCTCCGTCAACGACTCCCAAAGGAAGAGCTGCCAAATGGCTCCATTGCAGACGCCTCGCGTGAGGGGTGAATGCTACACCAGGCTCCATGCATGGTGTCATGGCCGTGAAACCTCACGGCGCAGTGCCCTCTTGACCTTATCCTGAAGGGTTGAATGCTGGGAGGAATGGAGTGAAGCCGCGAAAGTGCGTCTGAGGATTGGGTTGCGGCGCTTCAAGGAGGTAATTATGCAGCGCCCAAGCCATATCATGTCAAAGATATGAATAGATGAGCGGTCTTCTCGCGATATAAATGTTTTCGTTGGAACGCAATGGCTAGCTTCCGCTCCTCCGTCTTGTCGTTCTTCAACTCTTCAGCAATCACCCATGGAAGAAGACCATTGCACCATGTCGCAGGCCGAGCTGTACGATTGCTGTGAACCCGAAGTCACAGGCGAGGGCGTCCACTGGGCATACTCGACCTGTGCTGGGAACAAGAAGGCGCTCCTGGTTCGTCCTCCCCTCCATTTAATCTACCCTCGAGCGCCCACACTGGCCTGCGGCCGTTTTTGTCCAGATTGGAATAAACTACGTAGGAACTGGGGATGCGCTGCGAGGGTGCGTCAACGACGCGCTGAACCTTCGTAAGTTTATTACTGGTAGGTCGTCTCGGTCTCGATGGACGTATGCAAGTTCCATTATTTCCGACTATTGAACGATCTGCGCAGAGAAATGGGGCTACGAGCAAGAGAATATCACCATGTTGACTGACGATCCGAACGTCTCCAAGATTCGACCTACTAAGGCTAATATCGTGCGTCCCTTCTTCAGGACCTTGGCAAACACTTGCTCATTCTGGGTGAATGCTCTCTAGATTTCTCATTTGCAAGAGCTCGTGAAGGACGCACAGCAGAACGATGGCTTATTCTTATTCTGTAGGGTTTTTCGCATCTTTTGGTCCAGGGAAATCGCTCACTGACCATGTCCGACGTAGACTCGGGCCATGGGACCCAGATTCGAAATGTCGACGGCAGCGAGGCTGATGGTTTGGACGAAGTTATCTGTCCAGTCGACTTCGACGAGGAAGGCTACATTGAGGACGACGTGCGCCCGTTCTATGCATATGATACTACATCTCTCACATCCAACGTCTTCTTTTAGTACCTCAAGGAACTGGTCGTCGACCCGCTCCCAATGGGGTGCCGCTTGACTGTCATCTTTGACGTAGGGTCATCTTCCTATCTGAGCGCACGGTGACGCCTTAACGGATTTACCACCGTGATAGTGTTGCAATTCTGGGTCTGCTTTAGACCTGCTGTACACCGTGAGCCCCTGTTGACCACCCAAAAGCTTATTCACTCAACATCACTTGCAAACGTAGTATAGCCACAAAGGGCACATCCTGAACGGTGCCAACCCCGACGACCCCAAAAGGTCTCCCGCCGATGTCGTGCGTTCCCTTAATTGCTACCTTTTACCGGGTCCTCAACTGGCGTTGTCGAGCTAGGTCTACCTGAGTGGCAGTCGGGACGACCAGCTTGGCCAAGACATTGTGGAAGAGGGACGAGCCACTGGGGCCCTTAGTCACGCTTTTGTCGAGACCCTGAGTGCGTGCTATATCATTCCGATGTATGGAGATGGTTCAATGCTGAAGATCGACCTCATTGACAGCCCAGAAACCTCAGCAGAGCTACCTCCAAATGCTGGTTAACACCCGCAAGGCGCTCAAGAAGAAAGGATATACTCAAAGGCCCCAGTTGTCAAGCTCTCACCCGATCGTGGGTCCCTTCTCCTTGAAGTCGAATGATGTTTGACAGCCCTTCACAGGATACGAGCCTCCAGTTCGTCATCTGAGTGGAAAGGCCTCGCGGATACAAACTCGTTTTCAGCAATTATGGGGAACGTAGTTGCACGGACACGGTACCTCTTGAGGTGTAAGTGGGTGCTCGGTCGTCGTCAGTGGCCCTATCCTTGCCATAAGATTCAAATGAGACAATTATGTTGATACATCGGTAAAGTGGTAATCCATGAGATGAGAATTACAAGTACAAGCCGTCCTCCAAACCCTTCAGCTAATCTAGTTCTTTCCCATCAACCTCCGACCCTCCTCGATCTTCTCCTCCTTATTCGTCAACTTGCCGCTCAGCACCTTCATCTCGCCCTTCATCTTATTCATGAAACCCGTCTTCCTCCCCATGCTATCTTCGCTGCCAAACGACCCTTTGGAAGTCCTATTCGTCGTCGTAGAGGGAGAGCCAAGCGAAGGTTCTCTTGTATCTGTCGCCAGGGTCGCCCCGGTGGCGGGGTTGATGTCCTTTTGCGGGACAGGAGGCACGTGACCCACAGTGTGGACGTTGCGAACAGACTCGTGGAGAGGCTATCAATGCAAATCAAGTTCAGACCAAGGCCCTCGTACGCGCGAACGAAGCTCGTACCTTGCTCTCCCCAGTCCCGGCATGCCTATCAAATGCCTTCTTCACCTTCGCCTCCTCATCCTTCACACTCGAGATGATCGTATCGGTAACCTTCCTGTTTGCGCTCTTCTTCGCAGCGTCGTGTTCACGGAGGGTCTCGATGTGAGGGTCAACCTTGGGTCGCACCGACTCGTGCAATGGCTTGTTCTCGAAAGTGCCACGATGCGCGTCACTCTCGCGATGCACGGAGCGTTGGTTGAGGTCCTTGTCGCGAGTCGGCTGAGCAGGAGAGGCTGCGGTATAGGCAGTGGCGACGCTATCGGCGTGGGTGGTACCAGCGAGGGACCTAGTGCTCGCGTCGGTGTCGGCGCCGCTGACCTCACTCGGGAACTTGGAGTCCGAGGTGTAGGCGAGCTGGTGAGTGGATGGAGTATTCGGGGCGTCTGCAGGTACGTTATGAGAAGGATGCGCGCTGGAATCGGGGACGACCACAGGGTTGAGGTCTACGTGGGGTACTACGGTTAGAAAGAGAGCAAACGAGGGAAAGAAAAGACGTACAGCTAGCGCTGAAAGCCTTGGACCGCCTTTCAGGGGCGTAGGGGATGGGCTCAGCATCTTCAACACGCTCCTCGGGGAGCTTGGCGAGTGACTGGCCACTGAGACCTTCGAGCCCATTCATGGGGTTTCCGGTCGGGTCAGCGACGGCGGCCGTGTTGTAATGGAACTCGGTGGCGACGTGGGATTCCTCGGGTAGCTTGGCAAACGAAGTTCCGTGCAGACCCTCAAGGCCGTTGATCATATTGCCAGTGGGGTCGGCGAGAGCGGTCGAGTGAGAAACGGTCTGGTTTTCACCAGAAGAAAACCCAGCTGGAAGGTCAAAGGATGAGCGTCGCGTTTTCCCATCAGAATAGCAGCGGACTTACGAAGATACGAAGCGATGGCTGGAGGAAGATACGACGCTGCGGTCGCCCCGGCAGCCCTCACGCTGTTGACAACCCCTTGAGGAGCAGTGGATACACCAGCGACGGCCGATTGCCCAGCAGCTCTGGTAGTCTCCGCCGTTGCCTGGCCAGCGTCTACTACAGAGCCTCCCACAGCTTTCGCTGTGTTAGCTGTTGCCTGTCCAGCGACTGCGACGCCCGAACCAACTGTTTGAGCGGCCCCCGCTGCAGAATTTTTGGCAGGGGACACGGCGGCGGCCACGGTGTGCCCCGCCGCTGCGGCATACTCGCTCGCAGTGTTCAGCGCGGATGTGGCGACCCCCTTCGCGTAATCGAGATCCTGCTGCACTGTCTCCCTCGAGGGAAGGAGTGAGGGATACGCGCCAGGGACCTGGAGTCCCGGGGTTGAGACGTTAGATGGGAGGTTGTCGTCGGTCACGGCGTGGATGGTCGACGATGCCCATTGGTCTGCTGGCTCAGATGGGAGAGGGGTTCGGAGTTGAGGAGGCTGAGTTCCAGGGTGGTGTACGTTCAGGTCAAGTGCAGGGTGGTTGGCGAGGGGATTAGACTGAGGGGGCTGCTGGTAGGGCCTCATATCGACCGCTGGTTTCCCTGCGGAATGCTGAGACGTAGAGGGGGCTTGGTATTTGGCTTCGTCAGAGGTGGTGGGGGCCATGCCTTCAGAAGTTCGGGTGATAGGAACAGTGGGAAGAGATGCCATGTTGTGAGCGGGTATGTTTAAAATTCAAGTGGGGAAGGAAATAGGAGGTGCGTCCCCCCTTTATACAAGCATGGAGCCCCCATCCGCCATTCCATGACGATGACGGCACAGTGGTGCCCTGGCCAGCTCGGTCCTCGCGTGACGTCATGGCCCCTGCAGGAGAATATGGGTGGAATGGGGGTGGAAATCGCTGTAATGCGATAGCTGACGACGTCCAAAGGCCTAGAGTCGTCGACAAATGTAGGCCAAGAGAAATTCTCGAGAGTTGTTGAGAGAGGATCAGACCCGTCTCGATCAGGTGAGTCGGGAACGCGTCAGGAGGCGCAGTGGCGGGCCTTGCAGCGGCGATCAGCATTATGGTTAGGGTTCAAATCCCCTGGCAAGTTCCGAAGCACGCAGGGGAACTTCATTTTCACGGATCACGGTGAGCAGCGAGATGATGAGCGTATTTTTGCACGAAGAACGGGGGAGTTCGGCATTGAGGGAGGGAGGGTACTATGGGGAAAAAGGGGAAACGAGAATTCTCTGCGTCGAACCAGGGGTGGGGGATGATTTGAGAGACGGTCACCAGCACCGAAGAGCTATCCTAGGTGGACGATAAAATCACCCCCTCGTAAGTCACTTCGCACATGTGCCAACTACAAGCAGATAGCAGCAGACAGTATCTCTAGGCCCTGCGTCGAAGGACAGGCGTATGGCGGTGGGTCACGGGAAGAGGGGAACGCAGATGGGCCCGCGTTAGAAAGTAAGTTGTGTTGCGAGTTAAAACTCCCCCGTGCCTATTAGGACTGGCGACACCCCGAACTCGATTTCTTGCACGGAGGAGTGCTGGCAGGGCATGGAGGAGCGGGGCATTGCAGATGTCGAGGTTTTAGGTCGACCACGAGCATGGCTTGGATATACTTGAGGGTATCTGCGCAGGGGGGGTGGGTTTGGCGTAGGAAGTGTGAGGAAGAAAGTAAAGAAAATTGAAACGCCTTCAGTTCCGAAGGTTGAAGGTTCGCCTTCGAGTCAACAATGACAAATAACGCGTGATCGCGTGCTCGTGGATTCAGCGCTCAGCCCCAAGTTCGAATTTCGAGGTTTTTACCAAGCTTGATTGCCATCGCAGTTAGCGGCCCCACTACGTTATCATTGCAAGATGCGGGGTATATGTCGAGCGATAGGGTCAACTTTGAAATCAAAGGTGCGTTTTGCCCAGTGATTATTGCTTCATTGCACTGCGTAGTCGAATCGTGGGCCGGAATTCCATCGAGTAGCGATAGATGATGCTGCAGGAACACTCTTGAGGAGGCAGCGCCCCTAAGATCCGCAGATTGTCCCCCAGAGCTTCGCCCATGTGCAAAGCGCCACTTGCTCATATCCAACAGGGATCTCCTAGTACCCTTGTTCACAGCTTCTCCCGGATTGATAACAACCTTCCCCTGTTGAGATCCGGTCTGGATCATGGGCGCTTACGGCGTGCGAGGGTCGCTGACCAATCGTAGCACTGCCTCGTCGATCTCGAATTTTGTAGTACTTTCTCGTTAATTCTCTCCGACTCTCAAAGGACTTTTGTAGCATATTCTAGTTACTATGGACATTAGTATATAAACCCTCTGTAATTAGCTTTAATCCTTATTGTCTATTATTTCTTTCCACTGCGCGATAGTCAAAATCCCCAAAACCTGGACACCACCATCCTGTCCGGCCCTTATCACGGACTCTTTTTCGATAACCCACTCCCGCGTCTTTCGAACTTCCGGAAGCTAGAATTCGCGCATCAGCCAGGCCAATGGAATGGACATGGCCTCACTCGGGAGAGCTTTGGAGGGAGATGGAGAGCAATTACACATGTCATCCTGCACGCCGCTGATGGGGGAGCTCTTCAAACTTGTTTGAAAGGATTGAAGAGGTTCGGGTTCAGGGTGGGAATGAATGCCATCTATACCACAGGCACTTTGGAGTACCCTCGGCCTGGCGCGATGGAGGGGAAAGCCAACTAGGTCGCTCTCTGGTTAACCCGGGGCCATCTTTGTAGCTCTCGAGCTGAAGTGCCGATGAAGGCCAGAACGTCACAATGCTCGGTAGTCACAATGGCATGTCCAGTGTTCGGACGTTGTTTATAATTTGCACTGGATGTTGGAGTGAACGACACGGGCGCTTACTCTCAGCCCCCGCCTGGTTGATCAGATTAGATTAAGTTTGAGCGCGGACAGCTAGACGTAATCCAACTGCCCTTCAACCTCAACCGCCACCACCACCACCCCATCGCCTGCCTACACGAGCTTCTCAAAATGCCCTCTCAGGCCCTCGTGGCAGAACTCTTGCAGCACATAGTGGAGAAGCTGGGTGAAGATAGAAAGACCAAGGAAGGCATGCGGGCACTCATTTCCTGCTCCACTGCGAGTAGTGTACTGCTGGATGTTAGTCATAAGTACATCTTTCGCTCTGTGACGTTGTACGCGCAGGTACCTCCCAGGGATGACCTCACGACGCCGAGCGTCGACCCTCAGCACGACCGTACGCAGATCCTGCTACGTACTTTTGAGGACAACCCCCGCTTTATTCCCTATGTGCGGGAATTGGACTATCGTTTTAGTGCGAATTACTTTGGACAGCCCAGCGCCTTTATCGAAGGAATCCGCCAGTTCCCCAACATTGAGAACCTCCTCGTCGGGTTCTACTACTCTCGATTAGGCCACAATGGTCTTGCGAGCTACCTCGACACGAAGACTCTATCCGCTGTATTCGATATCATGAAGCGGCCGAGTTTCAGAAAATTGACGCTGCATTCCGTGCTCGCCTTTCCGATGGAGTTCATACGAGGCGCCCCTACCATGCGGGAGCTCGTCCTCCGCGGAATATGCTCGTCGGTGATGGGGGACGGTGGCGTCCCTCTCCCTGCGCCGTGAGCATGGCCTTTGCAGATCGGTGGAAACTGACGCTGACTTACGTCGCAGGGACAAGCTTTGCTCATCTTCTTTAAAGACCCTGGTGTGCGCTCACGCCCCACTGGGGGACTGTCTTAACTCTTGGCTGGGGAAGGGAGCAACTATAGCCAGCCTCAATGTCCTGTCACGGCTGGAGAAGATAGATAGTACCCTCAATGCTCTTGACCTTCCAACGGACATCTACGCACCACTCCTTCAGCAACCGAAGTTCCTTCGGGAGCTAAGCGCTAAATATTGAAGGTCCGTTGGGCGTGGTGGGTTTTGGCTGGCACCTCTGAGTTTGTCCTTCTTAGTTATCGGTACTGATTTCCACTTTGCGCCTTTCGGTCCTTTCGCCCCCCCACTTCGACATCTCACCGAATCTTCCTTCCGAACCTTAACTCGTCTCTCATACAAGGTACACACATACCTGGAGAAGGATTTAGCCGAAGAACTCCCGCTCGGTCTTAGCGACCCCTACTTTGGCCTCTGCGACGCACCTCTCTCGGAATTCACCTCGCTCGAGTCCTTGCGCGTCAGGCTCTCTTTCGGAGGGGATCTTGCCCCCGCGGTCAATATCCCATTGGCCTTTGGGCCACAGTGGGGGGCATTGAACGATGCCCTGATCGTCCCTGGGGCCTTCCCTAAGCTGGAGGAAATTATAATCACCGCCAGAGTCCAGTTCGGGTACAGTCGATGGGGTTCCGACCCCGAGCCCGCCACTGTTGCCAGGTACCTTGGCTCCATGGTCATTCCACAGTTTAATGGATTGAAAGAGCTCTGTATTTCCAATGCGATAAACTTTGCCCTTACAATTGAAGACCTAGCATCCTAGATATGTACGAACGTCGTATATAATGAAACACTCGCCCTTTGAAGCTTACCCACTCAGATGCGTAGGGTAGTACGAACTCTGAAACTAAGAAGTAACCGTAGCTTTGCTTCCCCCCCGACTCGTAAAGCCTTAGGCGTGTCGTGGGGGCGGCGGAAAGCGCAACCCCACCATAGCGCGAAAGCTATTGCCCTAACTCCGGCTCGGGTTGCTCGTACACGAAGTAGTCTCCCTCGAATTCGAATGGATATTGGGGAACGGGAATGAAGTTGTTTCCCAAGTCAGCTCGGAAGCGTTCATACCGGAAGTGCTCGAGCGGCCGCTGCGGTACGGAATTGGGAAGTGCGAACAGAAAGGGTGCTCCAACGGTAGTCGTAGGGTCGTGCCGCTCCATGAATTGGGTCGGATTTGCATCAGTGAAGGTAAGGTCTGAAGCGGCATCAAAGGGGCGGTTCTCTCCGGGATTGCTTAGGGGCGGGAAGCGCCTGCAGTGCGCGGTGCTATCGTGAAGTACGGTAACCGGAGTACGGAGCTCGGCGGAGGACACTAGGCGTGCCTGGCTCAATCTACCGATAGCGATGAAGTGAACATTTCCGATTTCCTCGGTTGGGGTCGGTTCATCCAAGAGTACTGAAAAGATGAGCTATGGTCAGAAAGATTCTCGAGTAATGCATGAAACGAGAGATGTACCCTCACATGTTGAATCAGATTCGCTATCCGACTCGCTCCCACAGGAGGCACTCCCGCGCGACAGAGGGGGAGAATAGGTTGCTTGGTGTTTCCCTTGAGAAACGAGTCCTTCCATGGTTATGGCGCATCCGGGACCGCGGTTTTCGACGAACGATGGTGGACTGGACGCCTTAATCATCCCCATATGTTTGCTTAGCCATTTGCCAGCCCGTCTGGAGATATCGGGCAAGCCCTTGAGCCTTGAGGTCATGTCGGGTCCTCGTCGCGAGGTGGCGAAGAACGAGGTATTCGACGCGAGTGCCTTTTCTAGTCCATATGCAAGTCTGATATACACGGAGTAAATTGGCTTTGATGGCCAGTTGAGGTCCCTCAGGCTCTGAATGCAGACAAAGCCCAGGTCTCCTGCTGGTCAAAGCAAGGTGCATGCCCATCGACCTGTCAGCCGGCTACTGCGGACTGTCTCAT
This sequence comes from Coprinellus micaceus, assembly GCA_951394405.1. NCBI lineage: Eukaryota > Fungi > Basidiomycota > Agaricomycetes > Agaricales > Psathyrellaceae > Coprinellus > Coprinellus micaceus. The sequence goes on along the minus strand of OX596341.1, from coordinate 579,627 downwards.
TGGGGCATCATCGCCGTTCACGCTATGGGAGTCGTGAACCGACAGAAGCACCGGAACCCACGTGGACGAGGGCCTTAACTCTGGGCGCTAATTATGGACGATAAGATAAGATAATCTTTTGGTGGCGGAATATTGTCGCACAGACTCCGAACAAGATAGCCTCGTGTTTTATCCCGAGTTGGTGGTTTCCCTTCAACTATCATCGTCCTCTCTAGGTACCCCAAGATGCCACAATCTACCCTACCAGTGGAAATTATAGACAACATTATCGGGAAGCTTGCGCGGGGACCGAGGACAGCGTACATCCAGGACCTCCTCTCGTGTTGCATGACGAGTCGCGTCTTCGTGCATCCGAGCCGACAACGAATCTTCCGCCATGTCACGCTCCTTTCCCCTCCCGTAGCTCGCATCTCCCGATCGAATTTGGTAGTCCACGCACAAACGTATAGAACCTTCGATAGAACTCTGCACTTTGTGAGCATCGTAACGGCGAATCCACGACTGGGCGAATACGTCGAGGACCTCACCTACGAGCTCACAAGTGTCCCCCATTACTCTTTGGAGAAGGATCGGCGAGAGAGGGACCATGTACTCGAAGCGATGAAGCTGCTCCCAAATGTGGCGGCTTTCACGCTTGGTGTTCACAACCCGGAGGAGGATTTATCGCTGGCGCTGGCGATCGGTTTGACCGATTTGCGAACGGAGCATGCCGTTTTGTCCCTGATACGGCGTCCCAAGGTCCAAATGGTATTCCTTCGCTTCATATCCGACTTCGACATCGATTTCCTCAACGCCGTCATGAGCGCGGCCAGCCATTTGTCTCTATTTCGGTGTTCTTTAGCAGGGATGGGCAGCGACGACGATGTGGGCATAGATGGGTAAGTCGCCTCCTCTGGGTTCAACCGCTGTCTGTTTAAGAGTCTGACCAATACCAGTGCCATAGATTTGTATAGACCTAGAGCGCGCTTGCTACCCGAGAAACTTCATTTAGGTAGCCTCGCATGCGACGTAGACTCATTGGAGAGGTGCATCAACGTGTATATCGGTCTGGAAGGAGGACGAACTGGCTCTACCTCGGCCCCAAGCGCTCTATCCAATCTCGAAAGGCTAGACCTTTCTATTGGTGACGGAAGCGAACCAGGTGCACCCGCTCCTTTGCTAAGACGGAGCGCGAGTCTTAGGAACCTGACCATTACGAGTGAGTAACTCCACCGCTCAAAAGCCATCATCTCACCGTACCCCCTGTTGCACAGTATCCTCCTACAGAATTTCATACATCTGGGACGACAGAGTCCTTCTCCTGGACGACTTGCATTCTTCCTCCTTACACACCGTTACAAGCCTGACCTTGAACACCATATTTACTCTCGAAAACGATCCCGACTCTGAGGGCGATTCTTCCTCAGAAGCGTCCATGAATCTCGCAGATACCAATTCCTCCGAGGACGGGCCTCCCGACTTGGCTCTGCAAACGGTGCTCCCAAAGCTCGTTTCGCTGAAGTCGTTGTACCTGGTTGTCATACTTCAAGGATACCTACCCCCGGGCTCAGAGCGCGATAAACTCCTCGGTAACCAGTGGACAAAATTGTGCTCACTGCTCGCTTCGAACAAGACGCATTCCGTCCTGGAGAAGATCTCAGTCCTCGTCCACATTAGGGCTCTTGACTACTACGCTGCCGACGCCTACCTCTCAAACGCGCGTGAGCTTCAGCGTTCATTTAGAGATCGTGTGTACCCGGCGCAGTTCGTGGAGCTGGAGGAGCAGCGGGCAAAGGGGGCCTTAGAGTTCTCATTCGAAGTGGAAGTATCCGTGGGAGATAGTGTTGCAGACTTCAGTGGACGGACCAGCCTTTTGGCTTGAGTCAGTCACTGTCAAACTCGTGCTGCGGTAACGGTGTCGTAGTAATTTACTAGTTCGTGAATATAAATCGTGCATTGGACTGATGCAGAAAGCTACTAGGTATGTGATATGTTCATCTAATATTGATTCCCAGAATCTCCACCCTTCATTAATCATTAACTTCGCCGTCTCGTGGACGTGCAGCCCCAAGGGCTTGTCGGACGCCAGCCAACCTCAGCTCGATGCTGCGCCCCATTTCCTCAGCGAGGGTAGCGGATCGGGAGGGATATATTTTGAGGACGATACCAGGCGCACTGTGGGGCCCTCCAAGTCCAGTTCTCCAGCGAGAGGCGGGGGCGCAGGTTCTGGGAGGGATCTCGAATCGTGTTCTGGGGCTCCCCATTCGCTGTCAGGTGTTGTGCGCCCCGACTCTAAGTAGGAGCTTGTTCCTGTGCACCCGTCGAAAAGATCGCTTCGAGAACTACTTGCAGAGCTACTGTTGCTTGAAGCGCCGCTGAGAAAGAGAGCTTCGTGATAGTCGCGTTCCAATCCAAGGCTAAGGGCTTCAATCATTTGGTCAGACGTTGGTGGTACCACTGGGAAGCACGATGAGTAGGCCGAGAGATGGAGGGTGGAGTGAGCAGATTCACTTGAGAGTACGCTACGGTCAGAGCGGGACGCGAGCGAAGCGGTGGGCATAATGGACGTTAGAGGAGCTCCACAGGACAGGTCTATTGGATGGTCTTGGGTCCCTGTGGACATCGACAACGCGCCAACATGCCTCTGGAACCCACTAGCGAGGGGGGCGTCATCATTGTGGCCGTCGGCAGGAAGGAAAGATCCGCCGTCGTAGTGCTCTTCTGGTGGAAGGGTTTGGTACCAACTCAGCTCTGTATAGTCGAGTGTCAGTACGGCTCAGGGTTGGGTTGGGATCGATAAGTTCTCACCTCCAAATTCACCAATCTGAACAGGGGTCGAGTACAACGGCTTCACAGCTGAACCGGGCTCCGCTGCGAAAGTATAAAATCAGTTGTGGAACGAGTATCTGTTCCAGCAGCACGTTGAACGTACCCGGTGGCACAACATGCTTTGAGCGAAGAGAGAAGTGCAGAAACTTCATTGTGGTACAAGAAGTGAGGAAGGGAACGTGTTAAAATCGATGCCCTCGCGAGCCCTCGCATTTTATACGTGTCGCTCCCAGGCATAGTGGCTTGATTGTCAGCGTTCACTGTCGACCGTACCTTTGTCCACGCCAGCCATGTAGCCTATTCCCAATGGGTTGCGTGGCTACCGATCGCCGAGGCACCGCAGAATTACCACCGCGAAGAAGGGATTTTCGTTGTCATTTAAACTGTCGCCATGCGACTTGCAGAGCCGTAGTGGTCGAGAGTGAGGTCGATGGACAAAGCACCGGCAATCGAGGCGGCCTCGTGGTCGTCAATGGCACAAGCATGGTAGACAATGGGCGTTTCAGCTCGACAATCAGATGTCCCTCGCTTTGATCACGAATGCTTGTGAACGACACAGATACAAACAAAGGTCCATGCAGGCCTAGTCATCCCAAGTGACTACAGGTGGCGGTAGATCTGGCGGCTTCACGGAGAGATGACTGGCTTTCAACGTTGTCCCGGGAGACCACCTAGGGAGTGCCGAAAGAGTACGCGCCGAATCGTGATCATGGCAGGAAAGAGAAAAGAGATGTCACGTCACGGTCACATTCTCGACGGTTACGCCAGGTCAAACCTCAAAGGTGGGTAGGAATAAAGTTCCCCTCATCTGCTGGACCGTGCTACCTCATTTTCAACCCCCTCGGAGCATCCCACCAGTATAGGGACGGAATATTCAGGTCAGATACGTGCAAGTTGTTTTCAAAATAAGTCTTTGTTAGTATATCGGTTAGTACACGCGCCTGTCACGCGCGAAAGCTGGGTTCGACTCCCAGACAGAGAGGCTTAACTTTTTATCCATTTACCTTTGCAACGTCCGCTTTGATTGCCCCTCACTTCCTGAGCGTACGCCAGAGTCCTCACCACTTTCAGTCTTCCAGTTGCCCCGACCTCTGCGGCGCCACAGAGAATCCATTTTTACGGAGTATGCACTATGTACTGGTGCACGGCTTACCTTCACCATGTAACTTCCAGTAGTCGCAAGCCCCTTGAAATACAGAAGTCAGTCGGTTTATGCCGGGTCCCGAACCCAAACACACTCTCAGAATCGCTAGGTGCGTTGGAGAACCGGGTAGCGTCCCATTTATCTTTCGATTCCGCCAGGTCATTCAAGGCAGTAAGCTGACTGAGTCTGTGATACCTCGGGCTTGATGCTGGGCCACCTTATTTCCCCAAAGAGACCATATACAACATAATAGACAAAGGCACAACAATACAACATAATTATATGAGTTATATGTACAACTTGAAACGAATAGTCATAGCTTAGCAGGAGCCAAGTCCAACAACTTCGCAAAATGCTTCACGCTAGGGGTATCTCCCATCGGCAAGTCCTTGCATACGATCTTCCACTGCTCTGTTAACGCCTTCACGATGCGCACCACACAATCACGTCTGAGCGCGTCCAAGTCCGCTCCCTTCATCTCCCCGAACTTGAGGTCGAAGTCGACCTTACTCCACGCCTTCATCTTCGTCATGGCGTCCATGTTGTACGGGAGCTGAGCGATTTCAACAACTCCCAAAACCAGCATGTCGCGGTCTTCGAAGGTGTACGCCGGCCACTCCACGTCGCTTGAGGCCTCGGTAGAAGGCTCAACAGCAAAACAATCCGCCAAGCGCACCGAGGGCTTCAAGGCGTAATCCACAGAAAGTCCGGATGAGCGTAGCGGAATTTGCCTGACTTCGTCAGCGATGTTGATAGGCGCCCAGAGCACACTCCGACTCTTGGCCAAGCTACCCACGGGGAAAGTCGACTGCTTTAGCATTTCCGGCCTTGTCAGCTCGCGATATTCTGGGTCGATAGTCACTCTTCTTGCGGGCTTTGTACCTCTTGGTGAGGCAGACCGGGAGAGCGAAGAGCGCTTAACATCGCGACAGATGCCGTATAGCGAGAAGGTCAACGCGTCGCCGACGTTGTTCGTAGGATCCGCCATCACGATGCACCAGTGTCCTTGGGATGCGGGGGTACCAGAGTGACCGTAGCTCAGAATATAGAGCGGTTCGTATCTTGGAATGAGGGGAGCGGGCGTTGTCCGATTCGGGGTCTCGGGTCCCAGAGGCTGCACAACGAAGCCGACCTGTTTGATAGTGGTGCGAGAAGACATTTCGAAGAGAACGACGAGTGTAGAGTGTTCTAAACACCTTTGGGAGATTGGGTTATATCTGCAAGATGTGGGGTGCATATAAAGCTCCCCTGCCTGAGTACTTATACCCACCCAGAACCCAGGCCTGCGCTTTGACTGGCAGTGGCTTTGATGCACCCCTGCCCCATAGTACCTTGCCTCATGAACAAAGCAAGCTGGATACCACCACCGACAGACACAGCACGTGGCATCCCGAGGGAGCAGATCCCCCCAAATGTGCGATGGCTGGCAATGGTCATCGTGCCGACCTGGCAACCGGCGCTTATCGAGAATTCTGGGCGCTTCCGATGTCTTGGCGCAAGCTTGGCCCCCTCAAGATCATGAAGGGGCTGGGCATTGACCAAAACGCTTTGCTCGGCACGACGGCGCCGTTCCTTAGCGATACCGTGCGATTCAATGGTCAAAGCAATAATGGGCTCCCGCCTCGAGGCACTGCACTGCTCAGAACAAAGACGGCGCCGTGCCAAGCTCCGTCAGGCGGGTGGGCTCACAGTGCTGAGGGCTTAGCCAACTGAGAGGGCAACCCCGCGTGACGAGGCCATTCCGCCAAGGCGTTCGCGTGGCTCGTGGCGTCGAGACTTTCGCGAGACTTGGCTTCTGCGGTAACATACCCCGTGCCTCGGAAAGCGACCTGCCCCCGACGGAGCCCTGAATGACAAGAAATCCATTATCATTATGCAATTTCCCGAGAACCCCAAAACAAATAGTCTACCCCCATAGCCCCATGCATGAACACGTCTATTCGTGTACATCAGGAGTAGGATGTCGTACACATGAAAGCGAGAAAGTCCAGCACAAGGTATGTATTCGAACAAGTCAGTAAGTACTAAACGCTATATGGTGCAGCGAGCTCGTATCGGTAGGTACTATGGTATCTTTTGCGAGAGGTATGGATTATGTAGGGTAATCGAGGATTAGGTTCCGGGGTGGTGGGGTGGTGCGGGGTGCGGGGAAGTCCAGGGGTAAGATGGGTAAAGGGGACGTCGTGAAGGGAGGGTGAGGGAAGGAGGGATTAGTTGCGGTGAGGAGGCTGGTGAGGGTGGTCGGCGGGGGAGCGAGGGTCCTTGATGAAGATGTTGTCGCCCTTGATGTTAAGGAAGGAGTACTCGGCGAGATCAGCGGTGCCAGTCTTCTTGTTGTAATTTTGGTACACGAGATTGGGCTGAAGGAGGGGGTCAACTTCAATCGGGGAGATGGTATGTATGAGAAGCACTAACCTCGGTCCAGAAGGGACGCAGGCCCGCATTCTCGAGCATCTCCCACCACTGCAGGTACTGAGCGAAGCTCTTGTTCCAGATGTGGATCTCAAGTTGGAGCTGGCCGAAGGGAAGGGGAAGGCCAGACGAGATGTACGGCTTGATGAGTGTGGTGAGAGTGTCGAACTCCCAGCCCTCAATATCAATCTTGAGGATATCGATATGGGTGTGACCATTCTGCTTCATGAGAGTCTCGAGGGTGTACATGGGAGGGTTGTCGTTGGGGCCGTGCTTGTCCTCGCCGCCCAAGCCGAAGGCGTTGAAGTGGGTTCGGTGCACGAGACTAGAGGGAATTTCAGGGCCGAAGGACTTGACGCTGAAGTCGTAACCCCAGATTTGACAGTGCTTGGTATTCTTGAGGATCTCAGACTCGAAGGACGACTCGTAGTTGATACCTGTCGCGGAAGAGACGCGTCATTAGCCTTAGCGCCCATATCAAATAGTCGGAAGGTAGTGGACGTACCAAAGGAGTAGACAACGCAGTCGCGCTTCTCCTGCACACGGGACATACCACAGACCCATTTACCACCGTCTCCCAAGGCACCATGTCGCTCAATCTCGTGGGGGCAGTTGAACGCGGCAGGGAAGAAATCCCCTATCAATCATTGCCACGTGGGTCAGCAAGCCAGCTCATTGAATATGGGCGCCAATCGCAGTGACTCACAGACGGTGTAAGGAGGCCAGGGCGAGACATCGGGAGGGAAGCTGCGAGGCGCGTTAGGCGAGAACGCGCCCACATAAACGACACGACTCACAGAGCGATGTCAGCAGGGTTAGGTCCAAACTTCTTGATCAGACCTTTCCTGTTCTGCAGAAGCCTATCGTAGATCTGCTTGGACTGCTCGATGCGCCCTTCGAGGTCTGCGCCACGAGTGATGATCTTGCTGGGCATTTCGGGACCCTGGTAGGGTACCAGAAGGTAGATAGTGGTAATAATAGCAAGCGCGACGAGGACGGCATAGCGGGGGTGCCGTTGAACAACGCTGGGAGCCATGGCGAGGGAGAGACGAGAGAAAGAGTGGTCTAAGTTGCGGTATACGAGCTCAGGGATGAACACTGGCTTTTGGCGGGGCACCCAACAGTTGAATGTGGTGGGCGAGGGGAAGGGAGGGAACTTGGGGAGTGTCCATCACGACAGCGCGATGGAGCTTATGTTTGTCTTGGCTTGAGGTGATGCCATCACCACGCGTCCCTGGAACTCCATATTTCGCCGCACTCTCTCCCGACCATGTTGCCACATGCTGTCACAGTCCACGCGAAATCAAAGGAGGGAGAGAGTTCTTTGCAAAGACGCGGGAAATCGTGACCGTAGCGCCCGAGGATGTAGACAGCCAGGATACGAGAAAGGTCGCCTACCACGACGACTTTTCTCTGAACCTCGGCCTCGAGGGGACAAATCAGGCCCCGAGCACATGTAATTCTGCTCCCGTCGAGGCCCAGGGGCTTCCCCAGACTCCCTAATTGGTGCCCCATGCGTATGTGGCGGGGATGTCCAAATAGGTTTCGGAGAACCCCTGAGAACCCCCTCGATCGGATTGAGTAGAATGGAGGTTATCTTCTCGGTATCGTGTAAGTTGGGTTGATAACGCTAGCTTAGCATGAGCATGTCCTGCGAGAACCCGAGGGTGGCTTGAGGAATGACCCTACGATACGATGGCTTGACCGAGGCAAGGTCTCGTTTCTCACACGGATCGGAATCGCCGGTGCAAAGGCATACAAATGGCAAAGCTCTTCTCGCAATTCTTGATCCATCACATCCTGCGGACGTCCTTAAATATAAAGTATTGAATTTCTTATCTGCTATTACATATGGCTTTATAGACGGCAGAAGGGTTGTCCTCGACCGAGGACCAGGCCATAGAATTCGATTAAGCGCCGACATACGACAACTTCTTTTGGGGACCCAATGGATTGCGCGTGTCGATCCCCTGGACCTACTCGCATCAATATGCATACCCTAGGACGACCCACTCACCCAACCACTCCCCCAAACGAGCTTGACGGTATAGGTGGGCCAAACCTGCGAACGAAAATAAATTACCATGAGAGAGTGTGCATAAAAGTGGGCGTTTCGCCCAATTTTAGCTAGATCTAACACTAGTGTCTTCCTTCAGCGGTGTTCGTAGACAAATACAGAGGGAAATATATAGGGCCTGAAACTAACTGACGTCCGAAAGTGCACGATTCGTAATCGAGCAGGCTGTCAGTGCGCCAGCGCTTTCTTCAGTCTAGTCGTCGCCGGACATCTCTGGCACGATGCGCTGCAGGAGCTCGATCGCTAGTCGCAGGGATGCCATTTCGAGGGGGATGCGCGAGCGATTTCAGTATGGTGCTCGTGATGGGAGATGTTGAAGAAGGGGACGGCATGCGACGGTCTGTCACTACGCACAAGGGCCATCGTCTGGGAGAATATTCTGGTCATCTAATCTTATCTATCAGAAAGCCCCCAGAAACTCGCTCGAAACGCAGGGCTTCGTTGAGGTCGTGAAATAAGGCAGCATACGATTTATATTTACTAGCCATAACCCAGACAGGTAAGTTCGAGCGTCGCTAAGAAATACGAGCGGGACAGGGCTCAAGAAAGCAACCCCACGCGAGGCCTATCAAAAATGTCGCCGTGCGACTGTAACTCCAAGGGTACAAAACCAAGATACAAGATTTACGATCGCTTTTCTGATATTTTAGGGGTTATGGACCTTAGCAAGGTCACGGCGTCTCCCGACTGGATGTGCCGCCCTAGCATGGCCGAGAATCAACTTTGACCTGTGAGATGTGTGAACATCCACCGGAGAGCGGTAGCTTATGTAGCTCGCACCTGTTCATAGCACACTATCCACAGTCTGGGTAAAGGCGAAGTCAATCGCACGTTCGGTACACATTTCTTCCAATGGCCTAAACTGGGGTTTGACAAAGCGGGCAAGGCACCCAGCAACTCGGAAGGCAGATTCAAGGAGGCGACTCGTGTGCGAGTCAAATACAGGCCCAGGGTGAAAGACAATGTTGACCTTGACTTCCTTCAACTTGGGGAAAGCTCCAGGAACAACTAAGGCATCGCTCAGTGCCCCCCACTGCGTCCCGAAGCCGGCGGAAGCATTGAGAATGGAGTCCAGCTGGCCTGAAAAAGATATATCGACGTGCAAGGTCTCGAGTGAGTGAAGGTCCGAGAGAGGTGAGTCGCAGAGACCCAGATATGGGTCCCCGAATGGTAGCAACATGATGCGACGCCTTTTTAGGTGGGTATGTATTTTGTACGAGAGGTGGGTCAAGGTTTGAATGGAGGACTTGGTGAGGTGTCGAAGTGGCGGAGTGAAGGGTCTAGGGGGTGTGTTGTGCGAACTGTCGTTGACGACTAAGGGGAGACTTGTCAGAAATGCACCGAAAGGCTAACAGCCGTACCCTAACCTGTCAGATCGAGCTCTTTCAGGCTTTTCGGTTGCAGGAGGAGGGTGCCAGGAAAGTTCATCGAAAGATCCTGCGCCTCCAAAATGATTTCCAGCCTCTCGAGCCGTGACAAGATGTCCAGGCCAGCCACACTCGCCCCATTTGTCAACCAAGTGCAAACACAGTGCTTCATGGAGCCACGATCGCACACCAAGGTTCTCAGCGAGGACGGGCACGGCTTGTTCCTATTAGTTTGAGTGAAAAATGGACGTCATTTTTCGGCAATGTACAAAAACAAACCACAGTGCTTACAGTGCCGGAAGTGTAACGCCGCCGTTCCACAAGGTCGTTGCAGAGCCTCGGAGGATGAGCTGCTGCATGCCTGGAGCGCCCCGAATTATTTCCATCGGGAACGAAAGGACGGAGTCCACCGTCAGCTTCCTAAAATGCGGTCGCTTCATGATATCGAACACGACGGATAGGGTTACTTCATCAATCGAGCTCGCTAAGGCCCCACGGTTCATCGGCGAGGCGTAGAACCCGACGAGAAGGGTTTCTACGTTGGAAAACTGTCGGAGAGAATAGAGAAGCGCTCCGGGGCTTCCATAACAATCGGGGCTGAAGTGATAGCTGAGACTCCGCACATGAGCGATGAAGCGTGGGTTCTCCTGGAAAGTGCGTAGGAGTAACTGCGTACGTTCGCAACGGGTGTCGGACTCCGGGGGCGTTTTGCTAAAGAAGCGATGGTCTTGCTCGTACAGCGTCACAGAGCGGAAGATGTGCTTCTGGCTGACGTGGAGGAGCGCGCTATTCGTGATCGAGCAGGCTACGAGGGCGCGAAGGCCTTGCTCTGTCTCGTTGTCTTCACCGAGTTTCTCCACGATGTGTTGCAGCAGCTCCGTTGCGAGATGCTGAGGGGACATGCTGAGAGCGCCGTGGGTGGGAAGTAGTGGGATTATGGCTGTCGAGGGAGAAGAGTGGCTTATTGCGTGCGGCGTTTGCCGGAAATGTTTGTATGTACGTATTACGTTCGGTCTTCGGCTAAGTTCCAGCTCAACCTAATCTTCTTCATCAAGAGGCAGTTTGAGTAGCGCCTGAACGGTGCCTCTACCGCGTCATAGAGGATTCAGGGGAAACATACAGGTCTTGAGTATCGAACGGCAGACAGGTGACCGAGAATGACCAATGTCGCGACAGGCTCGCGGGGGAATTTCCATCGGATATTACGCTGGCGAGCTGTGGTGACAACCCCCAACTGAAGCGAGAGCTGAGTGACTTTCCCCCCATCCAGCCACTCCGAAGACTTCGAAGCATTAGTCAAATCGGTCGTGCATCTTCTCCGTTTGAAGTCTTCGTATCTCGTCAAGATCCAAATGCGATTCAGTTCTTCCAAAGGCATAGCTCCGGTACCCTCCAAACATCCCACTGACGAGAGGGTCATGTAGCGACTCCCGGAGAGGAAGGTAGGCGGATGCGGGCTTTAGTACTGAGTGCACAAATAGACGCCGATTTTTTGTGGGGGTTCCGGGACCAAGTACAAACAAAAGGTGGCTCTCGTATTGGGAACACTCATCTTAAGCTGTGCGATTGTCCTGCCCTCTGTAGTTATGATATGGCCTTAAGGGTTCCGAGGTTGTCATCGCAATTTTTGAGAGGTTGTTCGCAACTGGCTTTGAGGTTGGTGTGGCCTTGACCATTGGGTTCAGAACACAGGGGCTTTGACCGCCGTCGCGATGGCCCTGGTGCCTTAGGCGCACTGCTTGATGCACTGTATGGTAGGGAAGCCAGTCCTTGTGGCATATATAACAGACCGTGAGTTCCAGTGACCATCGTACAACCCCCGTTAAGCCTTTTCCGAACCCTCGAACATGATCCCAATCCTCAGACGTCGCTTCACCATCCCTCGAAGCTCCTGGATATTAGGCAGAAGTTCTTCTGAGCAGAGCCTGCAGAACCCACCGGCCAAATTTAACGATAACGATGCCGAGACGGCAGCAATTCTCAGGGAGTACCTCGCGGGCCTGCCTCAGGACGAAGGGACGCTGAGTTTCCCCACTGGATGCCATGCGAAGTCGCTGGAAGAGGACTCGCAGTCCGAAATCGCGACCCTCTGTGGATCGCGTTTTAGCCTTACCATTGATAGTGACGACGAGGAAGTTGAGTGGACCTGTGAGTGCTCCTTTGCGTTCGTCCGGGCGCACACTGACGTTCCGCATTCCTAGTCTTCGCTGATGATTCGACACTAATGAACGAGAGCGGCGCAATCGATGTTGTCGCCATAGGTAGGCCAGCACAAGCATGTCCTGTCAATGCCCCCTCTCCTATCTCCAGGAATCGTACTGGTGCGGCATGCGACACTCGGTGCTACGACGTCGTCGACCGAGTCCCCACTCCAGCGATGCCAGGGAACCCCTTCTGCTTCGCTCATTCCGATAAGTCCTAGATTGTCCCAGCCAGCTTTCCTAGATTGTAACCAGGCGCTAAGTCTTCAGTTTCGGTTATTCCATATACTCTCTTCTTGGGTGGACACCACGATGGTGCACCCAGGACTGAAGTATGACTTTCCTTGCTCCAGTAACCCAGTACTCATCGTTTCACATCCTAATACTACACGAATAGACCACTGGCAGTCACCATTTTCAGAGGATGTTTGATAACTTCGAAAGCGTGTGCGCGGAGCTCCCGTCAATGGCTCAACGCCGTCACTGTTTAGCGTCTCCAGCTCTCTGAGAACTGAAGAATGTCCCCGACCCTCTTGTCAAGGGTTCTTGGTGGTGGTATGGGAACAAGAGCAATCTGATAGGTTTGGCCCTGGACGAACGTCGCGGCTGCGATGTTCGCGATGATTGAACAAGAAGGGTATGGACCCGCAGAAGCGACTTGAGCTTTGGTGGTTCCTTCCGTCGTACAAACACCTTGGTAGACTTAAGAGGGCCCAGAGGAAGAGGTTGCTGAGAAGGGGTGAAAGCGTATCGAGTGCAGCATAATAGGTGCACAGAAATAGCAAGATTCTTAGGGAACCACATCTTAGCCCGTATATACGACTGGGAGAAGCCTCCCAATTGAAAGGTGGCAAGGGGTCAGCGAAAGCGAGTATGGAATGAAGGTGCGTCATGGAGGCTGGAGAGAGTAAGTGATGTAAGGAAAACGTCCAGAAAATACGGGAACCACCAAGAAAGTGCCGCTCGAATCGTCTATCCTGACTTCCCGAGGGCGTACTAGGTACTAGATCAATAACAGGAGTCCAATGAAGTAGGGAAAAATAGGCCTCTGGGGATGCCGATAGCCCGCGCAACCTACCACCCAGCCACGATGCCCGGCACTCCGTTAGGGGGGATCCGCTCCAAAAAAGGGCCTTCGGACGTCGCTACTTGGAAAGAGAAGTCCAGGATCCCCGAGTCGCTCATGCGTTCCAAGGGGGCGAACTTTGGTTTTACCAGTGCCCAGAGCAAACCCACAAACACCCTTGCACTATTCCTGTCCTCCCGAAGTTCTTCGATACTGGGAGCGTCGTCAATGACTCTGACGTTCATGGACAGCCCCACTTCCCTCAACTGTGGAACTGCGCCCGGAGTTGCGAGCGTGTCGGGCAAGCGCTCCCATTGAGCGCCGAAGCTCTCGGCCTGGTTGACATCGATGCTTCCCTCGAACAGAAAATCAAGCCACAGGGATTGCAACGCGGAGAGGTGCTGGAGAGGTGCCCCCCAGAGCCCAAGGTACGGGTCGTTGATGATCACCTCACAATGGTTGTACCTCCTTTTCCTTCGAAAGTATATGATGACCGCTGCGGATAAGCGTGTCAAGGTTTTGAAGGAGGAAGGATTGAGCCCTTTCAGTGGCAGCGGTAGAGGGAAGAGTGGGGGGTCATAAAACATCATTTTCAATACTGCGGACACCGTCACTACATATCACATATGATACGAAGGGTTAAACTGATAACTCACGGGTCAGGTTGAGTTCCCGCAATGAGCCTAGGCGCTTTAGAAGGGATGTATGGGCACCATCCTCGGGCCTTCTGATTGTGAGATCTTCGTCGTCGAGCACCAAGTCTAGCTTAGTGATGCGGCGAATCATTGCAAGCCCCGTTGTGCTTGCCCCTGCCACAATCCATGGAGCAATGGCATTTTCGAGGGAGTTGATGTCAAGGGAGAGGTGATGCAAGGCTGGCACCACCGGCGGAGTCCTGCCGGGGGTGATATTGTCAGCGTTGCCATCTTCGGGGACATGGGAATTCCGACTCGTGAGGAGCCGCCACCTACCCCTGCGGAAGGACCACTTCGCTACGAACCCCGTAGGTGCAGTTTATGAGCACCAGAGTATCCAAGCACGGTGCCCACGTCAGCTCCTCCATTGGTACCTTCAAGACGCCTTCCAGTGTAAGTGAGCGAAACTGAGGTTGCCCCACCACAGACAACACCATTGCCCAGGTGTCGTTGTCCACCTCGCTCGAGAACGGTCCCGTCCCGCCAGGGAGTTTATAGACACTAATAGCGAGTTTAGTCATGTTTGGCATATGGGTTATGACGCGGTGAATGTCGACGCTCTGTCGGGAGTATGTGGTCCGGTACGTCAGGTCCTTGACGTACGACCCGAGGCGCGGATTGCGAGTGATGGTGTCCACGAACGACTGGGTGCGTTTGTACGCAGCTTCGAGACTCGGATCTCTCCCCTTCTTCAGGTACATCTTCCACTCATACCTGTCCGTCGGATAGGGAGCGTACAGGGCCGCAGCCCAGAAGATGTGTTTCTGGCTGCGAGGCACGAAGGCGCTGTGAACCAGCGAGAGCGCCAGGAGGGAAGAAAGGCACTCATCGCGAGGTCCTTCGCCCAGCGCATCAACGATGTACTCGACTATTTCTGTCGGAAGACGTTGGGGCGGCATATTGAACAACCAGCAGACCAGATGGTGGCGATAGTTCAAGAGGTTGATCGCCTCACGAGTCACACATTCCTCACGCTGGCACACATACCATCAATCCATCAAATTCGCTCCTTGACCTCATCTTTGTCGTTCAGCCCTCCCGACTTGCCTGTGGAAATCGTCGACAAGATAATCGCAGACTTTCTCCAAATTTCGAACCTCCACAAGGGCAACACTCCTGAAACAGCCAAAGCTCTCTGCGCCTTCAGCCTCATCTCGCGGACATGCACCAAGACTTGCCAACAGGCGCTCTACAACACGGTTCACCCTTCACCCTGATAGACACTGGGTAAGTGACATGGAGTACATCGGGCGTGATTCCTTATCCACATTCGCCGCCCACCTCGAGCGCTTTCCTCACCTTGGTGGACACGTCAAGAAACTCGTTGTGATGCTGCCGCGGGACTATGCCTCGTTCCCTGATCGGGAGGGTCTGGCTTATGCCTTTGGGAAGCTAGCCGGCCTCAATGAGTTCTGCTTGGCCGGGAAGTCTCTGGCATCCCTCCGCCCGCGTACCACTTCAGAGGGGCGATCGAGATTTTCCATCCCCCGGGTGGACGAAAGGTAGTCGGTGCCTACTACAGGGATGGATGGTCCCCATTGTCTAAGGGCTTCATCTCTGTCATGCAACACGTCAAAAACATCACGTTCAGAAACGTGCGCATCCCAGCGAGGGCGTTCTTGAATTGCACAGATCTGGAGAACATGATCCTCCTTTCGTCGTTACCTTATTCCAATCGCGAGTTGTGAGTCTTCAACTGATCAGGTGAAATGACAAAGCTCATAATTCTGCAGCGCCTCCTTAGGCGATATACTCGAGGCAATTGAACCCGTATTCGTCAAGAGCCTCAGAATCGGAGGACAGCGTGAGATCGATGGGTTGAGAGCGGCGCTTCGCGATAAAGGCGTCATTGCCGACCAGTCGCCACTCAGGTTTACAAAATTGGAAAGTCTATCGCTTTCAGTCACCATTCCCGAACGCACGACGGACGATTCGACTCAAGGGCTCCTGGTGCACCTGCCTACAGGGCTGCGGGAACTCACTATATACGAAGAGAGATATTCCCCGGAAACCGAACTTCGTTGGGCCCTGCCCCACCCATTCAAGGACAGTACCGTGTCTTCACTCAGTTATCTCAACCCCTCATCCTTCTGGACGCTCACCCGCTTGGCATTCTCCCCGTGTTTTCGTAACCGGACGCCCGGAAACGTCATTGAGGATCCGTATCTCGGACTGTTCTGCGATGGCACATTCCTCAAACTTGTCAACATCGAAGTAATTTCAATCCTCGTCCGCATTGAAGTATTGGTCTACATAGCCATAAATGAGGACAAGAGCTTCGGTGACCAATGGGAGGAATTGGACCGCGTCCTTGCTCCATGTGGAGAGCCAAGCCCGTTCCCACAGCTCAGGGAGGTATCCCTGGCATTTGGGATTTATGGACTGTGCACATATGAAGAAAAGGACCGCCTGCGCTGCTTGGGGATGGAGCGGGTGTACGGAGCGGGACGCTTTTCCGGACTGCGAAGGATGGAGAGAGAAGAGGTCGTCAAGCTGGAGTTGAAAGTGTTCGTTAACTTTGATTGGTGGCGGAGCGGCGGGGAGGAATGTCACGCATACAGGTAGGTAGGTATGTAGGTAGGACGGCACTTGGTCCCAATCAGGAACGGCCGCTTTCCACACTAAACAGCACAAGTGCCGTTCTGTGGAACATCGCGTCAGATTTGCTGGGTTGAAACACACGGGGTGATTCTTTCAGCCTCGTCTGAGTGACGCGGAGGGGACAGATAGAGATCAGCTCATTGCGAACGATCGCCTCCAAGAGTCCAATTTCAGTTAGTTTCAACACTGTCGATATAGACGTGGATAGGTTATCATTAGAGAATTTATCGATACAAATAGAAAGGGGGATAGTTCCCCATCCACCAAGGATATTAAAAGGTCACGAGGCGGGGGAAGGTGGCAAGGGTGTGAAGGCAGGGTAATGAGCAGGAGGATCAAGAGAAGCGAGTGGAAGAAGCATAGGTATGGAGTGAACGGGACAAGAGTAACTAGAGGAAGAGCCGAGAACAGAAACAACCGGACGACGGAGCGGGGTAAGTGAAAGGGGATGCATATGGACGTAGAGTAATGTGAAACGGAAAAGAGAGAAAAGGTCCAAACATCTAGGAGATCATACACAATGTAACATCGTATCGCAAGCAGAGCGTTCCACCAACGCGGCGCCATTCGTAACAAAACCCAACCTCCAAACCATCAACTCAAGCATCCGACGCTTCCTCAACCCCCCTCATAACACAACAATACGCCTCAAACACACCCCTCTCCTCCTCAACAGTCGTACACTTGACCATCGCCGCGACGAGGAGGCGTCGCAAAACCTCCTCCCCACTCCGCCCCTCTCCATCGTCCAGGCTCTCACTCTCCCTTCCCTTCCCTTTCTCCAGCTTACACAACTCCTCCAAGGTCCTGCGTAACTCCGGTACGGTCGCTGACAGAGAGGTGAGAGAAGATCTCGAGCGTCTCCCGAAGTGCCAGTTCGTCTCGTCCTTGCTAGCACCGGCGTCATCAGACGTCCCAATGGAGGGAGAGGAGCAACGCGACACGAAACCCGAACCATCCGAGTCCTCACTCCACCTAGAGCCATCGCACTCGGGGGTGCCCCCGAGCATGATACCCAACCCATATGGCCGATTCCCCTCCCCACACCCAGCCTCTTCCTCACGCTCCTCAGCGCACGACCTCCCTCCCTCCAGTCCCGAGCTGCCATAGGCGTACCGAGCCGAGATCCACACCCGCCCGACGCCACTCTCCTCCGTCGCAGCATGCCTCTTCTGAATCACTTCCTCCGCCACCCCCTCCTCCTCATCTCCACCTCCAAAGAACGACGAAAACGACGCCGAAACGCACGGGATATGCGTCGTCAACCTCGGCGCACCGTCCCCACCCAAAGTCCCTCCGGCTTCGTTCGCCAGAACGCAAGGCGCAGTGGTGAACTCGACGTGCCCCTGCGCCGGCGTAGCACGGGGCGTCGGGTACGCGTCCGCATCGAGGCTCACAAGGCTCACAGCGCGTTTCCTACCACCAGTCGCACCAGGTGTCAGGGTCCTCAACTCGTCGAGGAGAGACTGGGGGACAAGGAGGGACGATTGGTCTGCGTGGCTGAGGCGGACGATGATATGTTGCGAGGTAGGAGTGTTGGAGGTGGTGGGGAGGCCGAGGGGCGAAGGGGTGAGAGGGGATGGGTATAAGTTTGCGTCCTGGGTGGCGGTTGGAAGAGCTGGAAGCGCCTTTTGAGAGCGGCGGGATACAGGGGAAAGTGTCTCGGGGGTAGGGATGTTCGGGATGTCGAGGTCGTCGGCGTCAAGTGAGAGGTACGATATGTCGCTACTCGCATCATTGTGAGATGAGTGAACGGCGACCCGCGCTTCAACAGACTAGTGTTCAGCGGGTAGTCCAGTTTCGTCGTGGGACAGGGGTGTAGGAGGGAAAGCGCTGTGGCGAATAGTGGGGGTGGAGGGTTCTTGGGTACCTTTGCGAGGCGAGTCAGCCTTCGACGCAACCGTCCTGCACGAACAGAATATATCAGATCAAGGCGCTGAAAGAACATCGAAGACACCCGACGTACCCAGACCGAAGCGAACGACGAACAACAACAGGAGGCAACGCTCCCCCGTACGACGGGTTATGCTGCACGAAAACGCGCTGCCAGCGCAGGATCTCGACTGGGGACGGGGGCCAGTCTCCCTCCTCGCACTCGAGGAAGATGGGTGGGGGTCGAGGTGCGGGGGTGCCGGTGACGAGAGACTCGGATTCAGAGGGTGAGGCTGGGGCGATGGTGGAGGGCGGAGTCGTAGAAGAGGATGCAGGCGCGTTGCTGTAGCTGTCTTCGGGGCACAGCGTAATCCGGTTGGAGGAGGTGGGAGAGGCGTCGCCGTCCTCGGGCTCGGGGTAATCGATATAGGATATGTCGTCGGGGTCGATCCACGAGTCGACGAAGCGAGAGATGGGGCGGGTTCGCAAGTCTGTAATCCAAGTTAGTCCCTAAGATGGAACAAGGAATGGGCAATGGTTACCCGGACACCCCGCATCATCGCACTGATGAAAACGCGTCCTCGCTCTCCGCTCGTCCACATCAGCCTTCCGTCCTCGAGCAGGTTCCATCTTCCGATAGTGCGTAGCGAGGGGAGGCGGGAGGTCGTCGATCATGGCTTCGTACTTGACCGGGACGCGGAGCTGGCGTCTGACCACAGTGGGAGGGCGAGGTGCAGTGAGAGTCGGAGACGGACCATGGACGGGGGCGGGAGGGGTGCGAGCTGGAGCTGGAGCTTGGGCGAGAGCGGAGGGTGTTTCGTTAGGGATGGCTTGGGCGTGTCGGTGAGTGCGAGATTGAAGTGGGAGGGGGCGGCTGATGTAGTCGTAGTCGTGGTTGTCGATTTTGAGGGTGAGATCGGAAGGGGAAAGAGAGGGGACGGAGGGGTAAGGGGACGGAGCCCGCGTCTTCTTCCGCATTGAGAGCCCACGGCTCAAGTTCGGTACGCAGAATACCATCGTGGTGCTAGCTGCAGTTAGATAAGATACCAGATTTCCCTCTTGTTGACAGGGGACTCACCGAAAAGAACAAGGGCTTAATAGACGATCCGGATCGTCCTGTGGCGAAGCTGGGGAGGGGGTATGTGCTTCCCTCCTACGCGTCCACCCGCCCATTTATAACCCTCTTTCCGTGTATCGTCCGTCCTAGGATCCTCGCCCTCGCTCTTTGTACGTAACCTTGGCGGAAGTCGCTACGAGGGGCGCGTGTTCCATGCGCACCCGGTCGGTAGGACGAACTCATTGTTGAGCCACTGCGCGGTATTCGGAGAGTCATTGTGTCGCCACTCCATGAAAGAACGAGGGTGCCCTCAATGAACACGGGCGGTCATTGTATCGGGTGTGGGTGGATACGGGAAATGGAAGTAAGCAGCGCTCTGCAAGGGCACGAGGCGTAGTGAAAGACTTTCGATGATTCGACCGCGTGCTGTCAACAGCCGGATTGGTGTGCAGGGATAAAGACGGGTGGCCACGGTGACGAGTAGAAGGCTGTTTTCTGCGAGCTGATTGTGCGATAATGAGAATGAAAGGGGGCGATGGGGGTGCAGATGCTGTTTAGCGATGGTGTTGGCTGAATCCGGCGGGGAGGTGAAGGGTGAGTGGGAAGGTGTGAAGAGCGAGGCAAGTTCGCGGATGCAGTCAGCGGGGCGGTGTCCTTGGGAAGACACACAAGCAAATACATATCGCATCATTTTGGTGACGTCACGTCTAAGCGCCCGTTTCGCGAGGCATTCGGAGAGGGGAGTCGGGCCCTGGAGGGTGGTAAATACAAGCTTCCAGGGTATAAAAATGAGCAAGGATATGATTTTGTTGCGAAAAACGGTCCAAAACGGTCCAAAATACTGGGGAAAGCGAAGCAAAACATACGTCTCTCTGTCTGGGAGTCGAACCCAGCTTTCGCGCGTGACAGGCGCGTGTACTAACCGATATACTAACAAAGACTTGTTATGGGTCAATTAGGTCTCCTTCAGGTTGAGGAGTAACCCTTTTCTCTCTCTCTCCCCTGTTTTCAAGTCGCAAAGCGATCTAGGTACGTACAATATACCTAAGGAATCTATGTACATGCAGGGATCTCCTAAACATACTAATACTACGTAAGTCCAATTTTCTGAGTGCGAGCGAGTCCAGAGATATGGAAGAGTATTCGAGCTACTGCCACGTCTCATCGGATGGTTGCGAGACATCCTTTCAACGCCTCTCACCCCCAAAACCGCGAAACCGACCTTTCTTTATTTACCCGCACCACGGGGTCGAAATCCAATCTCCCCTCCGAATGCATCATTTCCAACGCTCGAAACTGAGGCTTCACCATGTGGAGAAAGCATTCACTGAATAGGTTCACCTCTGGGGGTTGACGCAGATTCGCACTGTTTTGGGGGTCGCAGCGACACCCCCAGCTGTCAGGGTATCGCATAGCTTCCCCCATTGGGGACGCGAACGTCTAGACTTCCCTGGATGGTAGGGTTGACTTCCAAGGTTTCGAGCGAAGTGAATTTGGATGGAGGGGTGTCGCAGAGGCAGATGTAGGGGTCGAGGATAGTATGAGGGGTTGTCTCCGCGACTCCTGTGTAGATTCGTTATGACGGTACATTTGAGGGTCGTGAGGGTTTGAAACGAGGACGGGTGGAGGTGTTGAAGAGGAGGAAGCCATTGCCCAGTCGCCCGTGATTGCGAGTCACTGTCAATGACGACTTCATCGACTGAAACTCGGGTTAGTCACACAGAAAGCGAAGCGATATATGGGCTTCGGTGAACTAACCTGTGAGCGAGAGATCCTTCAAGCAGTCTGTGCGCTGGAAGAGGTTCGCATGGGGCTCCTGTGAGATCGAAGTCCGCGATCGTGATTTCAACGTGCTCCAGACGAGATAGTGCAGACCGGGCCCCGACTCCTGTCTCCGGCAAGCTTATTACTGCGCTGAGCCACGGCACAAGGAGACCCTGGGGGGAGACGTGGTCACAGACTAGGGTTCGTAGTACGTTCGACATCGCTAGCGCGTTTCTGCGGGACGCCATCAGTATTCTTGGGGGTGCAGTTATACTTCAAGGATGAACGACGTACTGAACGTCTGGTGGCGTAGGAGTTACCCATTGACGTGGGTCAGGGCCGCATTCGTGCACCTGCAAGAACTCTAGCCCAGGTGCATCCCGAATGCCCTCCAAAGGGAACCCGATGATCGATTCGACAGTCAAGGACTTGAAATGACGGTGCTTCATCAAGTCCAAGATTGCGGACAATGTATTCTCGTCGATCTTGAGTGGTTTTGGGGGAGGCCGATTAGGTGAATAAGGTCGGTGAATGTTAAATACATAGAGATTTTCAGTTTCACCACGTGTGGTAGCCGGCGAATGAATTCGATGATCGGAGAGGCCTTGTACGTCTTGTTAAACTGATACGTCACGTCCCGGACGTACGAGGTCAACCTCGGATTTTGAGCTGTTGTCTCCAGGAAAAGGCGCGTCCGTAGACTCCCTCCGACGATATGGGGAGCTGTCCCTCCCCTCCCGAGCGATTCGATTCCCTTGTCGGTACCGCGCGAGTACAAGGTTATTTCCCGAAAGATTTGTTCCTGACTGACGTGCCGAAGGGCGCTGTTTGTAGTAGAGCAGGCAAGGAGGGCGGGGAGGCATTCTTGTCGAGGTCCCCCACCATTGCGGGGGAGGGTGTTGCCAGCCAGGCGGTGGTTGGGGTTCAAGAAGCACCAAGTGTATATTCGACAGCCTGAAGCACTCATTACGTTTCTATGTCGGCCTCGGCAAGAGCAGGCAATGGTCAAGGGTCGACATGGGGAGATACAATTACACGATTTAGTTACAACGAAAACTCCAAACAAGGATTACCCTAGAAAATCAATGATACTGTTACATTGTCCTACATTCTGTTTCTTATCCTTTCACACTTGCGATTGCTGATTACCTCCCACCAGGAATCACCTTCACAACAAAAGAAAAGTCGAGCACCCCGTTAGAGTGCATCACTTCCAAATCGCGAAACTGCGGCTTCACGACGTGAGAGAAGCACTCGGCGAACAGGTTTGCAAGAGGGCGATTCTCTCGGAAACTTGTACCGCCCATCCCATCAGCTGACATGGCTCCGACGTACAGCCCGACCTTTCTGAGCTTCGGAAACGCACCGCGGGTCGTCAAGATATCGCAGAGTGCGCCCCACTGAGCTCCAAAGGAGCTCGCGACATGAACGTCGAGGCTCCCTTGGAACACGAGTTTGATCTTGAGGGTCTCCAATGCGACGAAGCTGGTGAGCGGCGTGTCGCAAAGGCCGAGGTAAGGATCTAGGATCGTAATGCCACCTTGCAATTGGCCCTCGTTGTGTAAACAGGTGCCGATGCTCAAGGAAAGGTGTGCGAGGGTCTTCAAGGAGGAGGGGTGAAGACGCTGCAAGGGTGGGACCCGGATACCTGGAACCTGGGTCATGTGAAGGGAACGATGCACTGGAAGGAAGAATAAGGCTCGGAGCAGCGGGAGGATGAAGAAATATAGCTCACATGCCAGGTGAACTTCTTTTAGCTGTTCGGCTTGCTGCAAGAATGGAACATGGACCTCCTCTTGGATGTCTCTCTCCGAGAGCCTAAGCTCAATCTTCTGAACTCGTGATAGTATGATCCGGCTTGCCCTACTCGCTTGCGTCGCGAGGCAAAAGTTGACGCCGTCCTCCAAAGAAGACCGATCGCAGACGAGGCTATCCAGTTTGGGCATGAACGAGAGTGCTCTAGCTCCTTGGTCAGCGAGATGTTCCTTTGGATGGATGGGACATGCATACTTACTCTGACGGCAGGCCGTACTCTCCGGGTCCATGGGCAATCTCGCGAAGGACAAGGGTCTTCAATCCCGGTGCTGCCCTGAGAGATTCCAGGGGAAAGCCCAGAAGTGAGTCGAGTTCGAGCGTCGTCAGTTGGGGACCCTGCATCAGCTTCACTACTGCAGATATAGTTTCACCATCTACCCCAATTCCTGTGGTACTAGCGTTCTTCCGCAAGTTGTAGATGCCCACAGTGAGGCGTTCAACGTTCGGCAGCTGGCGAATGGCCCGAAGGACAAATTCGCCCTTGTGAACTGACCTGGTGTTGAAGCGATAGGTAAGGTCCTTGACATACGATCCGAGGTGTGGGTTTTCGGCCATTGTACGAAGGAACAGGCGTGTCTGTTTGCAGTTGTTCTTGATGGCCACGGTGATGGTTGCGCGGATAGGCGTGGCGGCTCCGTCGTAAGTATCGGTGGGATGAGAGTAGAGCGTCACACTCTGGAAGATGTGCTTCTGGCTGATTGCTAGCAGTGCGCTATTTGTAGTGGAACAGGCGACGACCGACGGGAGCCAGTCCTCCCGAGGTCCCTGTGCCAATTCCTCGACGACGTGCTGCAGTATTTCGTTCGCGAGAGGCGGCATAATGTGGATGAGGGGTAAGGAAGGGGGTGGTAGGAGAGGACACGCTTCAAGTAGAATCGAAGATCGATTCCATTCAACGTGATTCGGGTAATTACGTTTTCGGCCTCGGCCTCGGGCAGGGTGGAGGAGCTGTGGTAGTGGACCCAGTGTAACCTCCTCATCTGGACGAGGAATGGGCGCCTTTCGACGGCTCCGTGGCTGTAAATGGGGAGGGGCATATTGTCGACACGTCTTTGTTAGTATATCGGTTAGTACACGCGCCTGTCACGCGCGAAAGCTGGGTTCGACTCCCAGACAGAGAGGCGCAAGTTTTTACACCGTTTTTGGACCGATACACACACTTCCCCAACGAATTATAGACTATAGTGAGCACACCTCTTAGTTTTGCTCCAACCCTTTTTGTACTGCTAGTAAAGGCGCTACTGTTGGACAAGTTTTTTTTAACTCGAGGACCGGTTCCCCAGATTGGGCGCTTACGCGTGACGTCACCGATTTCGGCCATACTCGGGAGTCGGCATGGCTATCGACACCTGATCGATGCGAGGAGTGACTAGTGAGTACTGTGTTACAGGCAAAGTGAAAAGGTGATTGAAGTGCGTAACACATTTAAATCGTTGAAGGTACGAGGATGACATTCGGGTATCGGAAAACAACGAGCCACTTCCTCAACGCACACGAGGACTTGGGAAGTGACTAAATATGGTTCCCAGGTGTAGCGAAGGTACTACTGATCCGCGAGATACATCGTAAAATTAAAGTCGACTCCCCTAGACAGACAATACTCTTCCAGTGCTCGGAATTGCGGCATCACTGACTCCTTCAAACGTCTTGCGTCGTCAACGTCTTCGAATGTGTGAACCCTTCTCAGAGAATCTGCGGATTCAAGTATGAACACGGGGGGGAGTGGAGGTGCGCTCATCTTCACGGTTATATGCACCTTCCCGAGTTTGGGGAACGTCCCCGGGATTGTCAGCATGTCGCTGAGCGCCCCCCATCGTGGTCCAGCACTGGCACCTGCGTCGATCATGCGCCCTTGCCCTTTAACACAAATATACAACGTTAAAGAGTTGAGCGCGATAAAGCAGGCCGAGGGAATATTGCAGAGTCCCAAATAGATATCGTCGACCGTGACCTGGACCCTGGTTGATCTGAGAGGCGCATGTCATCTGTTGTGTAAAACGGACATTCAGGGTGAGGTGTGATAGAGTTGCAAGAGATGAGCGGTTCAGGTGTTGGAGTGGGAAGGTTATGGGTTGGCCGTACGGTCTGTCGGACACAAGAGAATACACTAGTGATGATGTCAGCGCCTTGCGACTCGGAGTGGGGCACCAACCGAGCGCAAAGTTCAACTTCGTACCTGTGAGTACTAGCTCTTCCAACTGGTCTGTTACGTGAAGAATGTCGCGGACAGCTCCACCCTGGCAGAGCTCGCTGTTGGCAATGCCGAGGTCAAGCGATTGAAGTTTGCTGAACATGGCAAGAACAGATAAGCGAAGTTCCTTAGTGCTCAGCCAAGGGCAGAGGCCGAAGGTCAGGGAAAGGGCATCGCAGACAAGGCTTCGTAACATGGGCTTCGGTTCTCTGGTACATCTATTAGCATATGCCACATGAGGTCTGCTCGATAACGAACAGTAAACGTACCCTCGTGAAAGACTTCCTCCAGACTCGGATGCCTGATTCGGATAGCACTGGGACAGCACAAGGGGCCCGCAGTCCTGGCGCAGCCAAAATTGATGCCATTGGGAATCCCTGCGTTTGTTCCAGAGTTAGGGTGCGAAGCTGTGGACGCTTGAGGATCGATTGTATTGCCGACAACATTGTAGCATCGAGTTCTCCAATTGTGATATCGCCTCGCGTTGAATAGGACTCAACAGCAAGGCTCTCCACATTCGACAGCTGGCAGAGGGTCTGAAGGGCGAAGGGGTCGATTCGAATAGACTCGTGGCTACAGCGGAGGGTCAAATCCCGCACGTACAAGCTCAAGTGCGGCGACTGGGATAGAGTGCGCAGCAGAAGGCGTGTCGGCTCGCAGCTCTCATGGATCCCAGGGGATTGCACGTTGCTCCCTCTGTACGGAGGCCCATTATATCCGATTCCCATCGACTTGGCGTGCAGAACCGCAGAGCGGAAGATGTGCTTCTGGCTGGCGTAGGAAAGCGCTCTGCTGGTAGTCGAGCACGCAATCAATCCCTGAAGGCATTCCTCTCGTGGCCCCTCGCCTAACATCTCAACGATGCGTTGCAAGATCTCGGTTGCAAGCCGGGTTGACATAGCAGCGGAGGAGTTAGGCCTGATAGTGAGGTGGGGGTTGCAAGCGAGGAATAATCGATGGTGCTTATCTGACTGCGTGTTGAAGGGTTTGGTTTGTCGATCGCCTTCGGCGATTGCCAGGACTGGGGCGATCTAATCTTATCACGCATTTGTTCCCCCCGAGTCACCCTGCAGTAAAACACCTCTTTCGACAAGCCGCACACGACATATATTAGACAGAAATATTATTGGTTCTTAGAGTCATAGTACAAAGCTGTCCACCAGTCGTAGAAGTGGTTCACTTCTTCCCAAGGCTTGAATTTGGCGTCGGGTACGCGCTCGGGTCGACCCTGGCCCCCGCCTCGGTCTGGATCGCGTTGGGGCTCAAGCCATCTACAATGGCGGTAGGTGGGATCTTCGCATCCCCAGCGGGGGTGAGAGGAAGAGACCGTGTGAGAGGACTTCCGAAAGGAGTGCGAGGGCTGGGTGGACAAAGGTGCAGAGGCATGACGGGACTATGAATCCCTGACGAAGGCCTGGAGTTCGGAGGGGTGAGTGGAAACCGGGTGCTAGGGCTGATCGAGGACGGGCAGGAACTGGACGGCGTAACGAGGCGGATGCTGGAATCGGTTGGAGCCCGAGAGGGCGTTTGATTCTTGAGAGCGAAAACAGAATCGCCGACAGGCGTTAGCAATGGCGACGGACAGTCACCACTCTCGTGACGATCTGAGTACTCCTGAGCAGGTGCTAGGTATCCCTCAGCTTCATTCATCGGAAAGATGGTGTCTTCATCGCTCAGGGCGACGGGTTCTAACGCTAGAAAGTTTGTGTCCGGAGACTCTTTATCGAGAGCCAGATCGAGAGGGGGCTCTTCAGCTTCGCTTGCGGTTCGGCTGGGGGGAGGCTCGCGATTGATTGAGGTGACAGGAGGGTCTAGGGAAGCCATTCGTTCAACCCGACGAGCGATAGCTAGGTCGTTAACACCATCATCTTGGGATGAGCTCAGGGTCTCCAATTCCTCGAGAGATTCCCAGGAAAGCGGTATGTCGAATGACGATTGGGATTTGGCATTCGGTAGCAGGAGCGGCTCACTCTGCTTGGAGGTATTTGATTGACTTCCATAGTCCACGCTTGTGATTGCATGGCGGTGAGGAGGTGGAAGGAGAGGCAAGGACCGATGATTCGGGTCGCCGCCGGGATCGCCAACGTGGATTCGAAGCCCGTTCGAGTCCGATTGGGAAGGTGCACGCACCCGACCTTTCGCATATTTCCCCCTTCTCTGGACTGGCGAAGGGGCCACCGGAAGGGCGATCGCGAGGGCCGGTGGCGGCGAGGTGCGTGAGTTGGGCGCATTATGGTGCCGAGGGTCGTCCTTCTGGAGAGGCCACTCGTGGGGGGCGACGTCGCCACTCGAGAGGTTTATCTCGCGACTGCTGCCGTTTCCACCGTGCTGTGCCCTATTCGAGTCCCAGCTGACGTCGGTCATGAGGTGAGCAGTTGCACGAGGTCTATCGACGAAGCGCCAGGACCTATCGTACTTTGATAGCGGGTTGGTGACTAGATTCGGTGATATAAGTATGTCGTATCAAGTAGAATGCCCTTGCCTTTCACATACCAGGTTCCTCGCCTGATGTTTCTGGAGGAGTGGGAGGGCTTTCTACAATCGCCCGCTCATATTCATCGATAGGGGCTTGCTCCGATTTGGCTTTCTTTCGTTTCAGAAGCTTGGAGACGAAGAACGGGAGGCGCATTTCCGTAAGGAGGGGTAGGGAGGCTGAGTGGCTCAAAGGGAGACTTGGGGAAGAGCTGAGGGAGGCGTTGGCCGAGGCTGAATGCGTGAATAGTGCGCCCATTTATGCCTTCGTCGCAGTGCACTTCATGCCACGCCCGCTCCTGCCGGTGCGTGAAGAGTGGCAGACAATGACAATAGCCATAGCGCACGTGCTTTCCAAACCACGATTAAGTGGCGACCAGCAACCATAGTGGGTGACCCAATCCAAGCAGTCAAGCTCGGGAAGCACCGGGTTGCAGCAATGGGAGAGGAAGAGCGGCACACAAACAATTGGCGAAGAAGACAATGCGGGGAATGTGAGCCATTCTGAGCGGGAATTGGTACGCGAGTCTTGTCGTGATACAGCAAAGCGAAGCGACATGGGTGTTTGGTGCCAAGGCGTCTTCACAGCAAATCGGTCTACATAAATTGATGGGGTCATTCGACGGGGATAGGCACCCGCAAAGCCGGACATTGTGGGCAGGCATTCAGAATCACGTCCAACCGGACCTCCGCTGGGATGCTCCGGATTGGACATGGTTCGTCGCGAATCCTTCGGCCAAGGAGTGACTTTGGAATTCACCACGCGGGACCCTGAAGAGCGCTGTGGGCACTACCAGCAGCCAAGTACCCTCCCTCTGAGATCACTCTTCCATCATCTACTACCGATCGTAGAACGGACTCCAGAGAACGGGAGGTCACCCGATCATGATGTATACACTGCTCCCCTACCAGGCTACCACGAACCTGCTTCCTGATCTACATCATCACATACGGGACCACAAAAACGGCGAGAACTGAATTCTATCGTTGGTCGTCCCGACTACAGGCCTAAATTGAGCCGGGGTACCTTCGGTGCTTACATAAGTCCCTGCCCCATTCCCCAGCACCTCTCAGATCCAAGTGTAGAACGTCTCATTGACAGTTCGCCTTGCACAAGGATATTCAGGATGGTGCTCATCCTGCTCCTCGTTGGACTTTTCGTACGAAGCGTAGTAGGCGTGCTACACGTACCGCTATACGGACAATGTGGAGTACGTCTTGAATGAAGACTGACCTTGCGCACAACACTCACTAACATGCACTTTACAGGGATCAGCCTATATAGGCGACACTGAGTGCCAGGCAGGTGGGGTCTGCGTGGTTGTGAACGAATGTGAGCGATCATCTCCTACGACCCCATGCTACTAATCCTCACTGGTTGACTGGTTGATGCTCCTTCATATCATTCAGGGTACTCCCAGTGCCGACCAGGATTATCCCCGACGTCATCGTGGTCCACGGGTCCAGCAGCTATAGCTCCTACCCCCGCCGTAGTTTAGGCATAACGGGTTATAAAATATAAAATGATCTGGTACTTGAAAGGTGTTACTCTGTCACTCCGAATGAAAGAAGTTGTCCGAGGAAGAATTCTGTTCGTGGAACCATCGTATCTCATCAACTTTGGGGAATGCGAGATGGGCGAGAGGTCCCTATTCACGCAACCATGCGAGTCTTTCACAACGTCCTCCTTGTTAAATTCCGCTCAGCGTCCACAGCTAGAGGTGCCTAATGTCGAACAAACGTCCTCCTGAAGGGGTCCTGAAACCCGTATCCATTCATAAATCGTAGTTCTAACGTGTCCACTCGTGTCCGTTTCGTAGTGATAGTCCATAAGAGAAAAGCGTCCCAAATCGCGTAGTCCAAAGATTCACTGTCCACAGATGAGGAAAAGGTAGGCAAATATCATAAGGCGGGTGTCGCTCCCTTACTCCTCATTGATACGCTTCGGGTCCATCTCAAGGCGCAGCCGCCCGAAGCCAGGGATAGGGACACGCATTACTGACCAGCACGCATGCGCCCGTTCGGCCTTCACTACAATTCCTTCCATCTTGACACCGCGGGCTTGAAGGTCGCCCATCATCTCCTCAACCGGCCCCACCCAGAAGTTAAGATTTACCTCTCCCAACCACGCAACCGGCCCACCCTCGTCCGGGACGCTGCGACGAGCTTCTATGAAATCAACGAAGCTATCCTTAGTACGCTCGTCACACACTTCGTAGAGATTGCAAACGAGCTTCTGCAAGTTGGGGCAAAGGCAGGGTTTCGCGAGGCCTCGACCGGTGCGACCGAACTGTGGGGTGAGCATGTGGAGTAGCCCTGGCTCGATCTTGGTCCTCCTTTCTTCTGAATCGGAGCCCTGGGACTGGAGAGTGGAGAGACCAGGAGTCCGCTCGACGGCGATGAGCATACTGCTACGGCTCCTCGCAGTGAGCTCCAAATGCGAGACATTGGAAAGGCAATTCAAGACGTAGAGGAGAGCCATGGGCTTCAGGGACGGGTAGGAGAACGCAACGTGGGTGAGCTGATGTCCGTATCGCTCGACTAAGTTGGCAAGGCCGCTCGTGTTCTTATCCTCGGGAACGTCGCTCTTCCTCTGAGCAAGAGAAAGGTGGATGATGGATGGAAGGAGAAGGAGCGAAGTGAAGCTGACGCTGGGAGAGGTTCCAGTCAGGGTGAGGGACTGGAGCATCGAGAGGTGGACGGGCTGTTGCTGAACGTCACAGGGCGTGTGGGTCTCGCACGCATCGAAGTCCACGGTGCATCGCTCAAGATTAGGAGTCCAACGGAGAACATTGATAGCATCCTGGGCCCCAAAGCATACCACATCAGGAACAGAAGACCCAATTGTGAGTTCGACCAAAGCGCCCCATTGAGCCTTGATCAAAGAGGTGTCGGAAAAGTCCATCCTCGCCGTCAAAGAGGTCAGAGGCGCCGCCTGGGCGTTGATAGCCCAGTTCTCCACCTCCCACAGGCGCTCCCCAGCTAACCGTGCCCCGTTGTAAGCGATATCGAGCTCGAGCGTGGTCAGCTCCAAGTTTCCGATAGTTGCGAGGCGTGTGTATGGTGTGAGGAGGGACACATCTGGGGACATCCTGAGATGAAGTCGGAGGCTCCCCAATCGGGTATAGGGGTTCCTGAGCATACGGGATAGAGGGTTGAGGACGTTCATCCAGCTATTGCCGTGTCCTTGGAAAGCCGCCGCAGGGGGGTCCCGGGCCGTGACCGAGACGTTGAGGGGGGACCCTGCCGAGCGGTCAATAGTCACGTCCACCCTTTCACATAGACGCTGGATCCGGGTCGTCCATGTCAGGACATGGGAGGAGTAGGCCGCTTTGTCATGAGCGGAGAGTTCGGAGAAGGGAATCGGGCCACGACTGTCTCTATCAGTGGAGTATGGGACAGGGTATGGGGGTATGGTGATGTCGAGGTTCACCCACAGCAAGGGCATATCGAGTGAAAGGTCGCGCCACTGCTGGCATACATGGCTGATAGTGACAGAGGGGAGATGAGAGGGAGGACTGTTGTGGGCGACGACTGAATCGAGGAATATGGCCGCGAGGATCTCGGATGGAAGCCGTCGCACCGGACCAGCGAGAGCAGTGTGCGACTCGATGCGCTGGGTGTAGAGCTCGCGTCGTACGACCAGCTGAGCGATAGAGGCGTTAAGGCTGTCGACGACGGATTGGTCGTTTGTGATCAGCTCCTGGACCCCGGAGAGTTCAGCGGAGGTAGGGGAGTAGTTGGTGTTGAAGTATTGAGAGAACGGGGACTCGGAAGGTAGTTCGGCAGCCATCATCCGCTAAGATGGAAGACAGGCTGAGAGAAGGTGGAAGAGACTGGGGAATCAGGGAAACGAGAACGTAGGGTTTTAAATCTGGGGAGAAGAGCAAAAGATCATAGGCGGTCGGTTGCGTCGGACACGAGGTCAAGATTGTTCTGGACAGCCATAACAAATTGGACCCAGTGACCCCTGAGCCGGGAAGCATATTTGACGCCTGGAACAGCTTTCTAATAGCGAAGAGTGGAGTCGATAATAACATGAGGCTGCAGGCATAGTTATCAAAGAAAGTTCGAACAGACCTCCGCACTGCATTCAGATTATGAGGTTCGTATATGGCCGTTCATTAGCTTGATCTGGACGGCAAGGCTGTCCAGTCATACCCGTCGCCAGTTACCGTATCCGAAGGTAGCACTCGACCGTTATTACCGTGGGGGAGACCTGCAGAATTGGCGAACGGCGGTCGGGTGTAGGCTGTGCACAGGGGGCCTGCTTTATCAATATCAGCCGCAACGACCTGCAACGGGAAGCTTGAAACACTTGCATATTTGCGAAAACATTCCTTTGGCAAACGAATACAAAAAGGGAAGAAATGAATGTATTAAGTGCGTTCTCTTGGCTTTTTGCATAAGATTGCATGTGAAGTAGGGCGGGCATTGGAAGCCGTCATCGACATCGCCATAAGTATCGATTCATATCTGAGAGCATCGAACAGTCAGATGAGCTCCGTAGGTTCGAGTAATTTCAAGGACCCAAGTCCTCGGCGCCTTGCTGGCTCGTTGCCCTTTGCTGGGTTCTGAAATTTCCGGTGGTGCCGTGGGGAGCCTCGCAGCGGTAATGAGATGCTTGAAACACGTGCACCGTCTAAAAAAGCAGCTGGATGCACCCCGAATCGGTGACCGGCGGAAAGAATGGGTGTGTCGAAGCTTGTGCGTTGAGTGAGGCGGGGACTTAACACCACTAGGTCCAGCTATGGAGCACCACAGAATAGAACTTTATAGTCAAGGGTATCGATTCGTTAGATAGTTTGCTGCCATCCCAGAATTGAGATTCGTAGCAGGGGGTTCTCGAAGGCTGTGGACTTTATCGATCGGCATACGCCCGAGCGCTTAGCAGGCGGTCAAAGTATAACTCATCCCAAGAGCCCCGATTCGATACGAGAGAGACGAGGTTTAACCCTGTGAGTCATTTCCCAAGAGGAGGTCGGTAAACAGGGAGAGATTGGATCGTCAAGTTGATAATAATAAGGCCACGGGCGTGTTTCTCGGGGAACCTTCGAGAAGACCCCGCACTGCATTCAGTTGAATGCCCCTGACGAAAGCGGTAGTTCACAACCTCGATCGGGATAACGAGGCCGTCCGTTCGTGATCCATGGAATAGGTCATACACGGGGGCATGTTGAAGTCCTATTGAACGCGGGTTGCATTGGTGGGATATACGAAACCCTCGCCGGCTTCATGTGATGAGCAGCCCCACACGCTTCGTGTGGGAGTCGATTCCCAGAAACAGGACCGTGACGAGCGAACGAGAAGACATAACACGACCTCGCTTGGCGGCCCCGAAGCAGGGCCATCGAAACTTGGACTAGGGAGTTCGGGTGGGGTGGACATCGAAAAGGCCACCGCGGCCCAACCTTTTAAACTAGACGAGATGGCACAACCCAGGGAAGCATCGGGGTGCTCCGAAAATGGGGAACCTAGGCCAATTTCTTCGATGCGATGACTGATGATGGAGGATCAGACCGAATGGATCCCTCCGGAGAGCAGAAGCGGCGGCGGCTAAGTTTTTAGACAAGTTGAGTGGGGTCGGTTCAGGGCTCAAAAATAGTGTGAAGGGATGCTCCGAGGGTCGCAAGAGTGATGCTCGTGGTTCGGTCGTCGGGAGGCAAAGGGTCGACAAGCGATAGATGAGCAAGGAACCAAAGAATGGGAGTCGATTTCCCCCTTGGTATCACCAGCAGACGGTAGCTGCCAGCCGGCGATTCAAGAATGCTGCCCAGCAGGAGCGCAGAGAGGAGCGGCAGGCGTCGAGCCCTGTTGACCTTCATTGGTTTGCCTGTCGAGAACGCTCGCTTATAGGCATCTTCAATAGTGTGGACGAGTTGGGCCGAATTGCGTGGGCACAACCAGGCGAAGATGTCAGTGCATTACAGAGCGGCGAGATGGGCCATACTCACCTGGCTCTTCACTCACGTCGTCAGGTCCCAGTGACCTCCACAAGGTAAAAAGCCGGAGAGAAGTCCACCCAAGCCACTTTCCATCGTAATCCACTCCGTATATGAGTGGTATTTCTCCCATCCGCCGTCAAAGTCGACCTCACTTGCGTGTCTAGCTGGGTTGACCGTCTAAGGCACGTTGCTGAAGGAACGGTGGTAAGGGTATCACATAGGGACCATTGGGAATTGGCGATTTGTGGTGCGCTCTGAAGAGTGGGACCTTGGCCTAACGGAGCATGGGAGAAGGCCTTCGCCTCAAGCATCGGTGCGCAGTCATTAGTCCGCACTCCGAACCGAGGAGGACCGGGTAGTCGAGGTGCGTCGGGTGACAGAGAAGGGGAGCAAAGAGGGAGTAGTGAGCCTTCGTGGGGAGCACAGCGGGGAATATCCTGATCGTGCGAGGTACCGTCCGCGGGGATTAGGGTGCTCGTGGCCGGTGAACCTGGTAACAACCGAGGTACAGAGCATCGGGTTGTGTTGCGAGATTTGGACTGCCTGCGAAGAAGTGGTAGGGATGGGTTTATTTCGATAGATGCCTTGTCGTCGAAGAGCAACACTGCAGTGAATCGTGGTAGTTGAGGAGGTGAACACAAGCTGAACTGAAGAACTTGTTGACTCGGAACTTGGCCGCTCGGGGGTCTACACCCTTCGATGCAAACATAAACAAATGTTCGCGAGTCTAGAATCGATCAAAGCCATTGCTTGGTCCCGTCACGGTCCTCCTGTTACTTTCATTAGTCCCTCGAACCATCACCTCTCACCAGTTATCGTCTAGCCAGCCGCTCAAGGCGCGGTGTGTGTAAAGCGGGTGCTAAAGCGGGTGTGCAGCCCAGGTTCCTGGAACTCGGTGGTCGTACACGTAAGTAATTTCTACAATTTTCTACAGAGCTGGGTATTGGATTCAGTGATACATCGGAGTGGTCGTGACTGTCGAAATCGATCGGTATGGAGGACTAAATAATGAAAGTGAGGCTCATATCCTTGCGAAATACCGTCAGATGGGCTTTCGTTCACTGGACTGCAATACGCACCATGGGGTGAGAGCTCGAAAGTTGGGGCGTTTGGTCATAGTCTCTGTCCACCATGATCTGCCTAATATTGACCAAGAGCTCATGGTAACTCTGCTCCGGATCCTCGGCTATCAATTGGGTCAGCTCGTCAAATCCCCGAAGCAACAATCCTAGCACCTACTGAGCGTCGTGACGAAGGCATGACTCAAAGCGCCAGTTGCCCCCTCCTCCGTTGTCACATCCGTGCTATACTGACTATCCGCACACCCGCTGAGATAGACAACATCAGCCGGGTGGGACCTCGTCTTGCTTGTCTTCGCCTTCGCAGCATCAGTTTTCCCAGCCGCGACCAGAGACATCTGACGTACAGCAAGCCCCAGGGCATCCATGTCACCAGCGCTATGTGCCTTCATCGCTTGCTCGAGCGCGTGTTGGGTGTGATCGGCGTTATTCTTGACTTCGACCTCGCCATCGACATCGTAAGTGTAGGGAAGGTCGAGCGCAGAGCCTGAGCGACATGCGTCGAAAATGACGGTGAGGCGGCAGCCTTTCGGGAGGGATTCGACTATGATGCTGTGGAGGTCCTACATGAAGGTAGGTGGTCAGTAAATTAAATAGTCGCGAGAGGAACGGATTTGGAACCCACGTCGTCAACGATGACTCCGGCGGTATCTACGTCAACAGGGCAAATGGTTTCGTTGGTACCATCGACTTCGTCACCATCTGTGTCGACTTGACTGCCACCATGGCCGGAGTCTGAGCGCAGTGTCATTCACGAGCTTAGAATAATACGGAGGCAGTAGATCACTTACAATGAAGGAAGAGGGCATCATCTTGAGACGCACCCTCGACGAGCCAGTGCAGGGCATTGATCTGTTCATGTTGATATCAACGAGTGTGTCCGCGAAACCAGAGATGTTCACGCACAATGTTCTTTCTGGTTGGTTGGAAATCGGGATCCCCGCCGTCGTCAACGAGGACCCTGATCTCGGCCTCATCGTACCCATAGTTCTCTGCACGGCGACGTTAGTTATGTTCTGAAGGCCCGCAGAGAACGGAGAACGCTCACCAGTGATGAAGGCGTGAAGGTTCAAAACATCGTTGTGGCATCCTTTCAGGGGGGACAAGCTCCCGATATAGTTGATGCCAATCTAGGGGTTTATTCAGCTAGTCGCGTCGGTGAAACTACGAAGTAGACTTACGAATACAGCTTTCTTGTTGCCCTCGCAAGTTGAGTACGCCCACTCAGCTTCATCCTCCTCACCCTTATCCTCCTCGTCAATTTCCGTTACCTCCACCTCGAACGAGAACCGAAGCACGCCCTCATGGTCAAGCTCGACCAACCTCTGGAATCGGTCTGGATAGACGAGGTCGAAGATCAATCGCTTCATGGGATGTGCATCGAGGATTGCCGTGGAATCAGCAGGCGCTCGGATGTCAATTGCCAGAGCGACCTCGGATAACTTGGGAAAGACACCTGGCGCAGTCAGGGTATCGCAGAGTTCACCCCACTGCTGTCCAAAGCTTCGCTCATCTACCTTATTGAGGTTGCCCTGGATGGTGATGTTGACACGCAGGTACTGGAGCTTGTGGAGGTCGGAGAAGGGGGGGTTGCACAACCCCATGTATGGGCTGTCGATGGCGACGTAGTTCTCCGGAAAGGCGCTGTCGTCTGTGCTCTCGACGAACAGGTTTGTGCCGAACGTAAGCCGGGTGAGGGAGGAGAAGGAGCTCGGGTTGAGGCCTTCCAGTGAAGAAGTGTCTCGGCTCCATGAGAGTGTGAAATCCTCGTCGACTGGAACTCGACATTAGGCTAGTATCATGTGGAACCGTACGGGACTCACTAGCATACGTCAAAGTTAGCTCCTTGAGACACTGAACTTCCCCAAGGATAAGGCGGTGTGAGGTAGCGGAGTAATATGGGTCTAAAGGCAACATATTGAGATCCAGCTTCTCAAGACACGAGTATGCGCCTGATTTATGCCATTGGCCACCGGTCTCGTGTAGATACGGGTTGATGCAGCCCCGCAAAGATTGTTCGTCGCAGATCAGTGTCTTCAAGCTTGGGTTTGCGCGCGCATCGGGGTGTGCCTGCCGTCTATAGTCAGATTGGCACTGTCAGATTCCACAATAATCAAGGCGGGTGGGAGGACAAAGACGCTCACCGTCCTGAGGCGGAATGCGTCGGGTCCAAAGAGGACCGCATCAGGCACAACTGCTCTAAAGATGTGGGCAAAGTATGAAGGTCAAGCCTGAAGCTCATGATCCCGCTCAAGGCGAACGTCTTGATAGGGAGGTAGCGGAACATTGATGCAATACACCGTGCCAGCGTGTCTGTGATACTGGTCCCTATAACCCCATGTTGATTGTCCGAGAGGCACAAGGCAAGACGCTCCAGGTTGAGAAGCTGCTGGAGGGGTTCCACAACCTCTGGCAGAATGTCGCTCAACCCCGACGGCTCGATGGCATATTTGAACTCGCGCACGTAGGAGCGGAGGTGGGGCTCGTGAGCGATTGCGTGAATAAACAACAGGGAGCGGTTGGCTAGCGTCTTTCTCCCCCCCTGGGCTGATTCTGGGAGCCGAGGCGTTTCGGTGGTGGGGGAAAATAGGGTGACAGAGTGAAATATGTGTTTCTGGCACCGCTTGACGAAGGCCTTGCTGGCGACGCAACACGTCACGAGAGTCGACAGGAACTCCTCGCGAGGCCTCGCGCAGAGTTCATCCAGAATGAGGTCAGTGATTTCCCGGGGAAGTCGTGGAGGCATAGGTTTGGGGAGAACGACTGACATGGTGGTTGAAGACGAAAACGCGGCATCAAAGTCGAATCGAGGCGCATGGGCCTGATTGGCGGCTGGCATCTAATCTTATCACAGCGAGCAGAAGCGCCCAAACCGAATTGGACGTGACCATGTCGCCAGTGTCGTACGCGGCCGAGTATAAGGCAATACCTGAAGTGGTGCATTGGAGGAGTGTGTGACGGTGTATCCAACAGAATGGGTAGTTTTAGAATAAACTTTTTACAAATACTAAATATCTTACAGTTCCCTTATATCTCGCCCCGCAATCGCTGCAAAGAACGGACCCGCCGACACCTTTACTACAAACGAGAAATTCAGCACGCCCGCAGCGTCGAGTTCGATCAACGGCTGGAATTGTGCTGGGTACACTGAGGCCAACGTATGCTGACGAAATTGTTCGGCATGTTGGGTGACGGTGAACTGGGGATATGGGGTACCCTCATTGTGTAGAACACGGATGTGGACTAGAACCGACACATCCTTCAGCTTCGGTAGAGCCCCGGGAGAGGCGATGGTATTACAGATGCTCCCCCATTGCGGCCCAAAGCTGGTGTCCCAATCAACATTCAGGTTTCCCATATAAACGAGGTCGATTCGAAGGGACTGCAGCTGGGTGAAGTTGGCCAGAGGGTCAGCCAAACCATAATATGGATCTTCAAGCCCGACATTTTGCATTGTGAGTGCATATATGAGGGAATAGGTGAGGTGAGATAGCGTAGCGGAAGATTGAGGGTCGAGGCATTGCAGGAGGGGCCCTTGGTCCGTGGTGGTCGATGGTTCCCACACTTCGCCTATAAGAATCAATGTTAGGACGCCCGCCGTGGCTCGCGGTGACTCTCACATTGTACATTTAGCCTCCTGAGAGACTTTACGCGCTCCAAGAGCGCAATACCGGGCGTGATACCCGCAAGGGACGGCGGTTGAAGAGGGTCCACGAAGCTGATATCTAAGCTTTCGAGGTTTTCAAAGATGCCACGGTCGGAAGTAGAGCCGATCCTCTCCAGTCTGAAGTAATTGCCAATCCAATTCTCCAGAGATGGGGTGTCGCAAACAAGCGTTTTCAGAGTGTGTTGCTGGTAGGAAAGTCCGGCAGTGGGCCTAACGAAAAGGAGTCGAGGACTCACATATCAAAACCATCGTCGACGAAAAAAGAATAGACGTAAGACTCACAGCTGGGAGTGATCATTCTCTCCGCTGATGGATGAGACAAGCAGCGATAACGCGCTCAAGTCGACCCCAGAGGTGACAAGCTCCACGGGGCAATGTTGGATGTTGATTAGGGAAAGGGAGCGCATCTGGGGACGTCGGAGAAGCGACAGCATCGCAGAAATGGTCTCCTGGTCTAGCCTAGCCTGACCGTTGACTTCTCCCTCATCATCAGTACTCGGGAAGTCCCCCGCAATGCAGAGGGCAGTCACACATGACAGTCGCTGGATAGTGCTCAAGACGAGGGTTTTATTTCGGCCGGCAGTGGTGTTGTCTGTGATTCGAAAGTTGAGGTTGTGGACGTGGGAGATAAGGCTCGAGTTAGACGTAACAGCCTCGACAAACAGCATGGCAGGCTCATAGACCTCATATCGCTCGTCGAGGGGGCTGAAAACTTCAGGAGGCGAGGCTAGAGTGACGTCTCGGAAGATGTGCTTCTGGCAAGAGTTCGTGAAAGAACTGTGAGCCCTCGAGCAAGCGAGTAGGTCTTTGAGACATTCAGAGTGTGGAAGGTTGCCCAGTTCGTCTACGATGAGGTCGGTAACTTCCCTTGGGAGGGATGGGATGGGCATAGGGGCTGAGAGTCGAGAACGATGGTGGTGGTTGCGGAGCAAATATTTCGGCAAGTGCCAGGTGATCTCTGCAGTCACGTCGCCGTTGGAAAATCACAACACCAAACGCAGGGTAAAAACGGTTCTTCAACACAAACTGCCGTCGTTGGCCACCATAGTCGCTAGCTTGAGCTGAACCGTCGCATTTTAGCAAGCTCGCGCTGGGTGGATGGCAAATACACAGTATGTAGCTTGCGGTTCGGATCACAAGACCCCTTTCGATCGCTTCTGCGCAGTCATGAGGCCAGAATGCCGCTACTGAACCACCTTCGGGTTTCTTCCTGTCTCTTCCTGCCTCTTGCACCGTACAGGATCACATCTCATGTTAACTCGCAGCGGAGAGATACAGTAGCTCACCCGAGAGCTTGAGATCCTCCGAGCGCTCGACATGGTGTGGTAGCGGGCATCTCAGAACCGCAATGGCCTTCAACTAACCGTTGCTCCATACGCCGATTGAATCGGATTGTTTACCCAAGCGCGTTTAGGCGCTCACCTCTCCCCAGAGCTCGGAGCCAGGATTACAGCAGTGAGCGAGTAGCATCGTAGTGCTGGGATTGGTCGGGGGTGACAGTGAAAAATGTGTTTCTGGCGCCGCTTGACGAAGGCCTTGCTGGCGCTGCAGCATGCTACGAGAGTGGACAGACATTCCTCGCGAGGCCTCGCACTGGGGTCATCCAGAATGAGGTCAGTGATTTCTGGGGGAAGTGGTGGAGGCATAGGTCTGGGGAGAACGACCGACATGGTGGTTCAGGACGAAAACGAGGCATCAAAATCCAACCGATGACGCCGCCTCACACAGCGGCGCACCCTGATTGGCTACGAACATCTAATCTTATCACGACACCCAACTCCCGAGATCTAGTACGCCTGAGGTAAGCGCCCGTCGAAATCAACTGGCGTCCCAGATGTACCTGCCTCCGAATTGAACGCAGCAGAATTTATCGAAGGGGAATTAGGGGTTCGTGGCAATCTAAGGTCCATCCAGTGTGCACAGGCACACCAGGTACCGACATTACCTCGAGGGCAAACGGAAAAGGCGATACGCTACGTATATTGGGTCGACATTCAGACTGGGGCAAATACCCGACCATCGAACAGCTTGACTGTGAATGAGAAGTCGAGAGCTCCCGTAGACCCAAGGTTCTCGAGGGGCAACAGCTGTGGCTTTACCAGGTGCACGAAACACTGGCTAAACAAACGGCCCAGGGCCACATTATATCGGCGTTTCTCCCTGCCTCTGTCATCGAACGCCGCCATCTCCACGTCCAATTTGAACTTCCTCAGGGTAGGGGGAGTTGGGGAGCCATCCGCTGTCACTATGCCATCGCAAATCGCCCCCCACTGTCCCCCAAACGAGCTGGCTACATGCACATCGAGCGCTCCATGCAGGGAGATGCCGATCTCCAGACCCTCTAGCGCAGTGAAGTCGGATATTGGTGTACCGCATAGACCTAGGTAGGGATCGGGGATGGTGATTTCAGGCTGAAAATTGAGTTGCCTCCGTATAAAGATGGTGTGCTTCAGGAACAGGTGGGCGAGCGTCTTGAACGAAGCGGAATTTAGACTTTGGAGGGGCGCCGGAGAAGCGACTCCCTGGCCAAGGGTGGGAAGGTTGTAGATATTCTGGTCGACTGCATGATGTTGGGAGTGAGTAGAGTCCCGATCGAATCGGAAGCGTCCAGCTCACCTGTCATCTTGAGCACCTCCAAGCGCTTGACATGCCCCAAGAGTGGGACGTGAATTTCCTCCTCGATATCCCGTCTAGAGAAGTTGACGTTGATTTTCGGAGCCTCGAAACTATGCCAAGAATCGCCTCGCTCGCTCTGTACGTTGTTCCAAGCATCATATTGATGCCATTTTCGATTCCGTAGCTGTCGCATACGAGGGAATCGAGGTTGGGAATGGAAGAGAGTGTCCTATGCAGGTTCGTCGGCGATGAGGACCAATGAAAAATGCGATCCGTAACTCACCCTGGCGCAAAATCCGTCTCCCCAGGGGCAAGTGCACAGTTGGACAAAATCAGGGTCTTCAGCCCTGTCTATACCCGGAGAACCTCCCAAGGAAATCCGAGAAACGCCTCAACCCTAAGCGTTTCCAGCCTCACGTGCTGCATGAGCAACACTATCGTGTCGAGGATATCTTGATCTATCCCCATTCCCGACAAGTCGTAGAGACCCATATCGAACGTGACAACATTGGGCAACGTGCGGATCGCGTGGTGAACAACGCGGCTACACTCCTCGGAGGCATCGCAAATGCGGAAAGTGACGTTCTTGACGTATGGGCGTAGGTGAGAACTCGCCTTCACGGAACGCAGGAAGAGCCGAGTGGTCTCTCCTAGGTCGTCGATATCCCGTCTTGAAAGTCCCTCGATTGGCTCGTCGAGGTCCTTGTAGACGCTACGAGGGTGAGAGTACAAAGACACTTCACGGAAGATCTCTTGACTCGTGCATAGGAGGGCGCTGTTGGTGGTGGCGACCGCGATCAGGGCTGGCATACATTCGTCTCGGTTTCCTTCACCAAGGATCTCCACGATACGAGTATGAGCTCTGTGGCAAGGTGTTTGGAGGTCATATCGAGGGAGTGGGGTGTGTCTTCCTCAATGGATGGTGGTGGTTACAGTTAAAGGTCGAGGCTACAAGCTCAGCCCTTTGCCGGTTCGTATCCGTTGCTCAATTGGAGGCAGTGCGAACTGTTTGCCTTGATCGGTTGGCTAGATCTAATCTTATCAAACGGGAGGAGGTTAAGCGCGCAAACTTGGCCCATTGGCTGGGAGCCCTCAGTTCAGTGCAACAGAACAATCCTGAAAGCCGATGAGCACGGGTTGATTGAAGTGGGCCTCCAGAAAGGCATAGATGATTATGGTTTACCATATACTACAAATCACGATGGAGATATGAAGTCCCAACCAACATTGCAACGCCAAATGAGCATGCTCGTCTGAACAACACCAGTACCCCCGGTGATGGGTTAGGAGGTAGGAACTTCCGTTACCTCCGCCTCGAACGAGAACCGAAGTGTGCCCTCATAATCGAGCTCGATCAACCTCTGGAACTGGTCCGGATAAACGAGGTCGAAGATCAATCGCTTCACGACACGGGCATAGCGGATTGCGGGAGAATCAGCAGGCGCTCGGACGTCAATTGCCAGAGTGACCTTGGATAACTTTGGAAAGGCACCTGGCGCAGTCAAGGTATCACAAAGTTTACCCCAATGTCGGCCAAAGCTTTGCTCATCGGCTCTGCTGACGCCGCCCTCGATGACAATGTTAACGTGAAGGGACTGGAGCTCGCAGAGGTCGGAGAAGGGAGGGTTACATAGCCCCATGTATGGGATGTTGATGGCGACGTAGTCCTCCGAATAGGACCAGGGGTCCAGCCTCTCGACGACGAGGTTTGCGTCGAACGTGAGGCAGGTGAGGGAGGAGAAGGAGCTCGGGTTGAGGCCTTTCAGTGGGGAAGAGTCTCCCCTCCATGGGGATGGATATGATTCGTCCACTGGAGACTTGCATTAGGCTGGCATCGTGTGGAATTGAAGGGTACTCACTAGCACACGTCAGGGTTAGCTCTTTGAGGCACTCTACTTCCCCAAGGATAGCGCGGTGCAACGTATCGTAACATCGTGGGTCTACCAGCGACATATTGAAATCCAGCTTCTCAAGGTGCGAGTATGCGCCTGATTTATCCCCTTGGCCACCAGTGCCCCTCAAATACGGGTTAATGCAGTCCCGCAAAGACTGCTCGTCACAGATCAGTGTCTTCAAGTTGGACGCCGCATCGGGATGTCTGTGGGCGGATCGGCACTGTCAGCGCCCTCAAGAATCAGGATGGGTGGGAGAGAAAAGGCACTCACCGTGCTGATACAGAGCGCGCCATGTTCAAGGACGATCGCGTGAGGTGCAACTGCTCTATAGACGTCGGCAGAGTATGGAGATCAAGCTTGAAGTCCATGATTCCGCTCAAATCGAACGCCTTGATAGGGAGATGGCAGAACATCGATGCAATACACTTCGCCAGCGCGTCCGTGATTCTGGTCTCTCGAATCCTCTCTAGATTGCCCCGAAGGCACAGACACTCAAGGTTGGGGAGCTGCTGGAGGGGTTCCACAGCCTCTGGCAGAATGTCGCCTATCTCCGGTGAAATAAGGGCATATGTAAATTCGCGCACGTAGGAGCGGAGGTGGGGCTTGTGAGCGATTGTGCGAACGAACAGCGAGGAGGTGTGGGCCAACTTTTTCCCTGACCTTTGAATCAGTTCAGGGAGCCAAGGCGTTTCAGCGAAAGGGGAATATAGGGTGACAGAGTGAAATATCCGTTTCTGGGAGGGCTCGACGAAGGCCTTGCTGGTGGTGCAGCATGCTATGAGAGACGACAGGCACTCCTCACGAGGCCTCGCGCCTAGTTCATCCAGAATGAGGTCAGTGATCTCCAGGGGAAGTCGTGGAGGCATAGGTCTGGGAAGAACGACTGACGTGGTGGTTGAGGACGAAGATGCGGCATCCAAATCGAATCGATGACGCCACCTCAAACAGTGGTGCACGATGATTGGCTGCCAGGATCTAATCTTATCAAGATGAGAAGAAGCGCCCAAACCGAATCGGATGCGGTGACCATGCTTCAAGTGTGTGGTAGCTTGACGTATGCGAGAACCGACACATTTTCCAGCGTATGAACGAGCTGCTGATTCGAAGGTATGTACCGTAGGGGCGCTCGAAGCCGACCATAAGAGTATGTATATGATGAGTGAGTGAGGTAGACCGTAGGGGAGCGTGGCGGAGGACTGAGAGACGAAACGTTGAAAGACCGTCTCTGGGTATATCGCGAAGGTGGTTGGTGCACCTCATCTGCGAAAAGTATCGTTAGGACGTCCTTCATTGATTCATTCGGTCGGGACTCGGAGTTGATCCCACATTGCATATTTTTATTCACCCTCTTCAAAAACAGTCCCCGCGCAAAGGGTTGAATGGTAGACGTAGATGTTGCAGGGTACACCGATTGGAACGGGTCCGCAAAGCCGATGTCCACGCTTTCGAGTGCATAAACATACTCGGGTGGGAAGTCCAATTCTCCAGAAATGGTGGTATCACAAGTCTACATCTTGCCCTCAACACTATCATACCGAGGTGCTGAGCAGCTATCTCCCCAGCTTCACCCGCCCGAGTGTGTCCACCTGGGACTACTCCATCAGCAGCGGTGTTATCTGCGATCCGAAATTTGAGGCTGTGGACCTACGTAGGAGATAAAGCGCGAGTTGGATGTACCGGCCTCCATGAAAGCCATGTGAGGCTCATACACATGATGATAATGCTCCTCGGGGGTGATAAAAACTTCTCGGGAGGATAAACAAGGTGTGGGGCGATGTTTCGAAAGGCATGCATGCGTGCTTCTGGTAAGAGTTCGTTGGGCTACTGAACGTGCGAGGGGGCGTTTAAGGCACTTTGGGCGTGGAAGGTTGACCAGTTTGTGTAAGGTGAGGTCGGTGGCTTCTCTGGGAAGAGATGGTACGCAGTGTTCCCTGGACACGTCACTCCAGCCTCGTGTGTGCCCACCTCGCCCATCGTACACATTTCGACAGAGGCAACTCGAGCCAGAATTTAGAAAACCCCTCGCTCGCTCCTCCTCCTCAATTGCATAAGCCCTGA
The DNA here is from genome assembly GCA_951394405.1 of Coprinellus micaceus. Classification (NCBI taxonomy): domain Eukaryota; kingdom Fungi; phylum Basidiomycota; class Agaricomycetes; order Agaricales; family Psathyrellaceae; genus Coprinellus; species Coprinellus micaceus. Next base: position 534,825 of record OX596341.1, on the reverse strand, counting down.
CTCTCTGTCATAAGGTAAACGCAAACCCATCTTGCATTATCATCTATTCCATACCTGGGGACCTCGACAAAATCCTAACCACGGTCCAGACCCCAAGTGGGTGCTCAGGGCGGGCCGCGGAGGTAAGGTATGTATACGTAGATCTGGGAGCGAGGCCGGGAACTCGGAAGAACCGACGAACGACTCGGGCCCTGCGATTGTGGAGTCTAAGCCGTTGGAACGTGACGAAGGGGAGGGCGGCTTCCCGAGTCCCTTGTCGTACCAACAAGGGGGTGGGAGGCAGTGCCGGTACTAGTACCTACTTGGTACCTACTATTTGGCTTGCGGGTTGGTGGGATGGTAGCAAATTTGAAAGCGGGGGAGCGGGGCAGGGCAGAGCAGGGCAGGGCGGAGATGCTCGGAAGGAAGGAAGGAAGGGGGTGGTATTGGCGTTTTCAGTCACAGGCTTTATCGTTATAACTTATCGCCGTGGGTCAAATTTAAAGGGTACGGTATGTACGCACTTGCGGGCGGAGGTGAAGCTGTGGAACGGGGTTCGGCAGGCTCAGATGGGGTTCGAGGTGTGGGCCGCGTCGGTTGGAGGGGTGGGGTGGAGATAGAGTGCGTTGGTGTGGATTCTGGGGGGGTGGTGTGGAGGTGTAGAGGTGTGGGGAGGGGAGGGGGTAGGGCGAACCCTGGACTGAGACTGGCGAGACTGAAAGGTGGGTATGAGTATGAAATTTTGGGATGAGAAGGAAGAAGGGGTGTCAATGGGGGAGAGAGGGAAAGACGGTCACGTGAGAGATGAAGAATCGTGTGAAAAGCAAAATGGCTTCACTTCCTTCTCTCAGGAGAGGAGGGGAGGGGGTAGCAGGCGATCCGGTTAACCACTCCGGCAGAGTGACTTCGCTCTGGTTTCCATGATTTCCATCTATTGCCCCTTTCCCCGTGCTCTGCCGGGAAATGCTAGCTCGCTCGCTCGTCTTTGATTTTCGTGCGTCCCAAGGGAGGGATGAGAAGAAGACCAACGACGACGCGTCGACTCCTAGGCGCCTAACGCTGACATCGATGACGTCACACCCTTCGATTGATTTGGTGGACACGGTGGGTCTTGGCAGCCTTCGGCACCGACCACTCCGGATTCAACGGCTTGGACATAACGGCATCGACATCTCAACAGCGCCATTGCATCCGCTCAACGACCGTGTATCGTTTCGCGAGCGTTTCGTGGTCGTGCCAACCACCCGGGGTGCGGGGTCGTACCCCCTCAACGTAAGTCTAGGGTACGATGCGTTTGGGAGGCGTGGTGGGGATGATGAAGGGCGAGAGGAAGGGAACGAGAGAGGTGTGGGGAATAGGGGAGGGTGAAGATAGGAGGACGAGGAGGAGACGGAACGGAAGAGGAAAGGGCAAACAAAGGGGCTGGATCCGAGTCACGGAAAAGATCGCGTGTGTGTGTGGTTGTGAGGTTTATGCGAACGTGGATACGCGTTCTTTCTCTCTCTCTCTCTGCTTTTCTCTCTTTCACTCACTTTCACTTTCACTCTCCTCTCCTATCTTCCGACTTCCGCCTCGATCGTTCGTCTTCACAGCGTCACAAACGAAAAAGACGAAGCAAGCACCGATGGGCATAAGCGACGCCCTAAAGTTCCTCGCGCCCACACCCTCCCTGCCTCCATCTCCCTCCCCAAAGCACACCCACGCCCACGCTCACACCCACTCTCATACTCATACTCATCCTCACTCTCATAGTGAGGGGAACTCGGGCCCAGCCCCGCGTCGGACACATGCAGGCAGACGCGTCCTGCTTACCGCCCCTTCCCCTTCCGTGACGCCGACGCCACTCGGGGTTCCATCTGCATCTACGTCGACTACTACACCTCGAGATCGGGCTCAAGCCCAACCTCCAACTCAACGAAATGACGACGACAACTCGCAAGCTCAACCCAAGAGCTCCAAAGGGAAAGGGAGGGCGGAGCGGGGTAGCAAGGGAAGCACCGAACGCGCGGAGGAGAGGCTCCGAAAGCTGGATGAGCGCGTGGGGGAGGTGTATCCGCGTACGTCTCCTCTCCTGTCTCCTATTCTTCTCTTCTCAGCCTCTCTAACTCGATGTAACTCGATGTAGACCTAGCCCATTCACGCTCAAATTCATCTTCTTCCACTACGTCAAGCGGCCCACGCAAGGCGGCCTCATCCAACCCAACCTCCGTCTACCTATCGACCGACGCGTCGCTCCCGAAGCCCTCTCCCCCCGCCCCATCTAACCCCTCTCCCCCTTCTCTCCCTTCGTCATCTTCCCCTCCCTCCTCTTCCCCTCCCTCCTCTTCCCCTCCCTCCTCTTCCCCTCCCTCCTCTTCCTCCCATCCCTCTTCCTCCCATCCCTCTTCCTCCCATCCCCCAAACCCACACCCAAACCAACCCACCCCTCTCCCCTGCCCAGCATCCGTCCTCCTCCCCCTCCACACACACACCTACCACCTCCTCCTCTACCACCCCGTCTCCTCCCTTGCCCACATCACCGAGGAGGAGCGCGTGAATGGGGATGTGGGGTGGGATTGGGTCGTTGTAGGACGGGGGGAGGTGGGGAGGAGGTTGAGTTCTGTGTTTTCTAGCTCGGAGAGTGAGAATGGGGAGGACGAGCTGGGTAAGAGGGGAAGTGGGGGGAGGGAGGATATACGGGAAGAGGAAGTAGGAGGCGGAGGAGAAGGAGGCTACGCACAGACGATGGGGATAACGATGAACGCGGAGTGGCCCCTCCTGAGGGGAAAGGGAGATTGTATATGGAAGGGACCCGGGGAGGTGCTGGGGAGGGGGACGTGGGTCGTACCCCGCGTTGGTGGGGGGGAGGGAAGAGCAGGGGGAGAGTATTTGGGGAGGGTTGTGGGTGTTGTGAGCAAAGCCGATTCTTCAAGGTACGGTCTACGTTCTTCTCGGATACGGTGGCCTCCGTCCTAGCGCACGGTTCCTCCGCTCTCTCACCTCTTCCCCGGCTTCTTCGACCCCCCGAGCCCTCCTGCCGCGCCCTTCCACCACGCCCTTTATATTCTTTATTCTTGATGCTTTATTCTTTATATTGCAGCACAAAGCTTGGCGGATCGCGTTGAACGAGCGTCCACGCTCCGTCCTTACTTCCCCTTTCTTCGTTCTACGCGGTTCCGTGGCTCGTGCCATGGATCCCCCCCTCTATTTTTGTCTCCACCTTGATTCGGTCTTTCCATTCTCTTTCTACGCTCTTTCCCTCTTCTTTCTACGCCCTTTCCATTCTCTTTCTACGCCTCTCCTCTCCTTTCCCCCTCCTCATCTCACACATCCTTACTAACTCACACCTCACAGACCCACCATCCCAACGTCCCTCCCGCGCCCAGGCGAGACGTACGTCACACCTCCCTCGCCTACGCCGTCGCCGTTCTCCGCCCCAGGCGGGGAGGGGACGCATATTCAGTATTTGATGTGTGTTTTGGGTGAAGTCACTCCTGGGTCCTTGCCCCCTCCTGCTTCGTCTTCATCTTCCTCCTCTGTTCCCCTGGGGATAGCGAAAGCTCCCTCGACACCAACGGCTAAAGCCCCAGGGAGACAGGTGGTGAAGCGGACGTCTTCGAGCGTCCACGTCAAACCTCCCCCCGCCCGACCGTCCATTCGGAGGATCGCCAGTGCCCAGATCTCTAGAGCTGACGATAGGAATGCGGTTCAGAGGGGGAAGGGGTGTGGAGTCGGGCTGAGGACCGGTCCCGCTGGGGGTAAAATGGGAGACGTGTATCGGGGAAGTGAAGATGACGAACACGAAGGGGATGGAGTAGGCGGGGAGTACGAGATGGTGCAGAGCTTCGACGACTGGAAAGCTGCGCAGGTGGGGGAGGTGAGGGAAGTGAGGGAGGGGGGGAGGGCGTGGTGGATGAGGGTTGTGGGGGTTTTGGAGGTTGAGGATCGGCGTGGGGGTGCGCCTCCGGAACGCAGTGGTGTAGGAGGGGGGGTGATGGATGGTAAAGAGAGAGGGAGGATGGGGAAGGATGGGAAAGAGGGGAGAAAAGAGGGAGAGGGGCAGGGAGAGGAGGAGGAACGACCGTATTCGTGGACCCCACCTGAAGATATATTCCCAAATGAAGAGACTGCACCCGTCGTTCAACGCAAGACGTCGCCCTCCGCCTCGAATCTCCCTCCCAGTAACCAATCACATTCCTCTAAACCTGCACCACATTCCTCCAAACCCGCACCACCCTCTTCTAAACCCACACCAAACTCTCCTTCTTCCTCGAAACCCACATCAACCGCACCACAACAAAACAAAGCGAAGACCTCCCCCCTCCTCCCACCCGCCACACCCTCACTCACGCCGCGGTACAAGTACAGGCCCGCTACGACGCCCAAGGGGCGGAAGTATAGGTCTGAGGGGGGGTTGGGGGCTGGGATCGGGATCGGGATTGGGTTGGGGAAGCCCTCTAGTTCCTCATCTGGTTCTCCTGGCGCGAAAGACTCGATCAGGAGCCTGGCGAACGCGACGGACGAAACTGGGGAGAACGACGTTCAGAATGGGCCCAAAGGAAGGGTACCCACGGTGCGACTCGTCTCGAGCCCAGTTGTGCAAGACGCGATGCCGGATTTGAAGCCCGCGGATATGACACCCGCCTCCATGTCGAGGAGCGTCTCTGTCTCTTCTCTACGACCACTCTCAAACCCAAACTCGAGCCCACAACTACTCTCACTCGCAGGCCCCGCGACCACGAAACCGAAATCGAGCACGCTCCCTACGCCTTCTAGATCTGAGAAGAAAAAGCGAAAGAGTGTGCTCGTGAAAGCGAGGCCGCCTTCGCCTGCGTTGTCGACGTTGTCGCTTTCGGTTCCTCCTTCGCCGAGTGCGTCCCCGAGGGTCTTGGAGAAGGGCTTGACGGGGTCACCGAGGAGGATGTTGACCAAGGCGCGTCCGGGCTCCGTCTCGGGCTCGCCGAGTGGGTCACCGCGTCTCCTACCCACTTCACTGACTTCTTCACCGCGTCTCCTACCGACAGCGCTGTCGAGTTCGCCGAAATTTGGGCTCAAGTCTCTTGCTCGGACACTATCGAGGTCGGGGTCGAGGTCTTCGTTGCGCGAGGTATCGAATGCTGGTTCGTCGCCGTCTGCGTCGCCTCGAGCGGAACGCGTGGGGCTGGGACTCCTCCCGCCCTCGTCATTCAAGCCTCCAGTGGCTACGGACTCGATGATATCTTCGATTCACCTTTCTCCGTCCATGGTTCCTCGAGAAATGGACGATCACCTCCCGAGAGAAGGCCAACTCACTAGTGAAGGAGACGGGGAGGATGAAGAGGATGGGGAGTGGGACCTCGACTCGTTCTCCCTCGTCGCCCTCCCAGAGATTAGGGGCGTGCCGAGGTTGAGTACGGGGTTTATCGAGGATGCTGGGGTGGCGTCTCCTTCTCCGTCTCCTTTTCGGTCTCCTCGGAGGGGGTTTGGGTTGAAGGGTACGGGGAGTCTGGGGAAGATGGGGAGGCTGGGTGGGGGTGGGAGTCCCGGGAAGAAAAATGGGAAAGAAAAGGGGGGAGAGAAAGTGAAAGCGAAGGTGGGAGAGAAGGGAAAAGAGAAGGAGAGGGAAAGGGAGATGAATTGGGGCGAGTACGTTTCGTTGAGGAGGGGCGAGCGGGAGACGGAGAAGGCTCAGAGTCCGAGGAAGGGTGGGGTGTAGATTTTTCAGTTGTGAGCTATGTCTCGTACTAACGTTGTGCTTATACGTATCGTTTGTTGTATGTATACCTAACTAACTATCTTATTCCTTCATTTATATTGGTTTCGCTTTGTCGTATACTCTATATCTCTAACTATCTGATCCACGTGTCCACTTCCGCGCTATACGCTAAATTCACCCGGCATTCTACGTATCTACACTTAGTCTCAGTCTTAGACTTATTACCGGATTTTGATGATAAAGATGGTACGAACGGCGGGGGGGAAAACCTAATGCAAAGTGGGGAAAGCGGGATTTGGGGTCTACCGAGTTTATCGAGGAGGCATTGATGTGTTTTGTTTTTGTCTCCAAGTGGGGCTTTGAGTCTCGTTCTCCAGCTTCGAAAGTTGCAAGGTAGGGGTCGTGTGAAACCGTCACTTCGTTTTGGCAGGGCACATTTACGGATTCCAACGGGGCAGAATTTTGAGGACATTTATCGAAAATGGGCTCTCAGGAAATTGTAGACATTCGCATTAGCTTCGATGTGTAGAAAGCCGATTTTCAATATCCTCGGAACTGAGGATGCCCCATTGGAATCCGTTTCAAGGCGAAGTGACGTTTTCACTTGATCACTACGTTATACTAAGACTACCTTATGTTGCGATGGAAGTGGGTTTAATTGGAGTTGAAGCAGAGGGAGCCTCTCGAGCGCTTGGAGCGATAGCACGCTGCTACCTGTATGAGGATTATTAAAACTCATACCCCACGTTCTAAATACGGTGGTATGCGTTCAACGCCCGTATCGATAGCCTGTCTAGCTACTCTATTTTTAAGCGCCCGTGGGGCTTACTCGTCATGCCAGAGCCCCAAAGCATGCTCCCTCATCCCTGAACCGCAGCATTACCCAGGTTGTGCAACTTGCCATGATCATGGCTTCGTCGAGCCCCTCCTTGCCTCCGAATACAATGCCAGACAAGCGCCCAAAAGCGATTTTCCCGGGAGGCTGTGCGTGCAAGATCTAGAGGCGATGTTTGACGAAGATGAGGGCGAGCAAAACGCGGAGGCAAATATGGGTGTGGTCAGAGCTCCACTGGCTCATCATGTTACTCGGGGTCGAACCAAGCACCGCCCCCGCTCAAATTCATTTGTGCGCCATGAGTGTGGCCCAGCGCCACATTTACCGTTCGAAGTTGTTTTTACAGCCTTGTTGGTGCTTGATACTTAAGTATGGATCCCTTGAGTCGACCCCTATCCTCACACAACCCCTGCTATCCTTACCAACGGTACGCCCTCCCACTTGCAACCATCGTGAAGTGCGTGGCTGACGAGATAGGTGGTTGCAGACTTAGAAAATGAGCATTAATGCATCTAGATCGGCTGCTGGCGATAACCATTGTCCCGACGATACAGTAAGTGATTTGATTTGAGATCTGATGCGATTCTGACTGACCTTCATTCCAGACGGTTCTGGTGTTGACGCCCAGGGACCGAGTGAAACAAACGTTACGTTTTCCGCACGAAATAACGTGACGTTTGACGGCGAATCTAACGTTTTTGTCTTGCGGAGGTGTTGCAAAACTAACGTTTGTGCGGAGAAAAACGCAACTTTGGTAGCTCACGGAATAAGGCCGCTTAGACATGTCGATGGCTTCTACGAAGGTACCCGTGCGCGCTTTAAGGTCCTCAAGGGTTGAAATCAATTCGGGCAGCACACAAAGCATTTTGGTTGGTCGTTCGCAGTAATATTCGGAGGAAGAGACGCCCAATGATACAGCCTCAGAGCAAATGCGGACCCTCAATCGGAATAGGCGCCCAACATCGGAGTAGCGATTTGGATTTCGTCCCCTATCGCATGCCTGGAGAGAGTCGTGCTCTCCCAGTAATATTAGGGGCAGGTAACTCTGCATCTACTGATAGAGATCATACTGTTGACTTTCGGGCACCCCGTTCGATTTCGACCAGACTGGCCTTATCTCATATGAAATTTCATAGGTGATATGTGACATTTATGACCGTGGAAATGGATCCAGAAGGGTCCCACCACCTCAGGGCTTGAGACGTTACGAGCAGTAGGGAGTGTTGTTATTCTGAGGCCCGCCGAACACCCAGCCCGTCACAATACATCACTTATAGTTTGGTACGGCGCCGTTCACTGCAGGTACGCTTCACAGGGCAGGAACACCGTCCTGAGAGCAACCCTCAATGTGGATAGGCACTCAGGCAGCCCAGGGACACCCCAGTACGACTTATATTGTAACGCAGTTCCAATACCAAGTTAACGTTTCCGGTCCTAAACGTCGCGTTTGACGATCAACTCTAACGTTTCCGCTTCTAAACGTCACGTTTGACGACCAACTCTAACGTTTCTGCGGAATAAACGTTAAAATGGTCGAACGAACATTGCGGAGCCCAGATACGCCAATCTTATGGCCTAAATGACACTTTAAATGCCTATTTAAAGAGTAGAAGGGTCTCCCTCGGGTCAGGTCGTGAGCATAAGCGCCCACAACTTGCTAGACACAGTGGTCTCATTGCCCGGAGTCTGAGCTTAGCCAAACAGTATATATACTTACATATTACAGTTGGAAGGAGGTTCATGGTGGGTTTCACCCTATTTCTCAGCAGTACTAGACCAATACTAGCCTCGTAAGGGGTGATATATCAAATTTTTCACACTGCCAGTGGGCACTGAGCGAGTCGAGTTTATGGGCACATCATGCATTTCCTCCTCTTCCCAACAATTGAAAACAAAGTAGACGAATGCAAAGAGACTCTTTCAGTTCCATAAGCCAAGATTTGGTCGGATTTCGACCTGGAAATTGTATGTTTAGTCGCTGGATTCTCAGGCTGACCTTGCGATCAAGATCGGTTGACTCCGAGGGTTGACCGCGCACCTTGAATTCCTCCCCGGCCGGACTTCACTAAGAAATTATTTCCGTTAAAACATGTACTATGGAACACTATCTACATTTAGAGAGCTTCCACATATTCCTCGACCTAGGTACGAAGTGTTCCGACAGGCTCCAAGTGGTCGATCCCGCCGAGTTTGGGGACAATAGCTGAGCGGGCCAGCCCCGTGTTTGACATACTTTCCTGAGTGCGGTGGGCTTGGGCAAAATTTTGTAACCATATATACATGTACGAGACATCTATATCTACTCATCCACATCACCTGTATGAAGGCCCCTTGAGGTTATGACCCACGGCGGCCATAACTTGGGCGGCAGCCTTGGTCAGTGATGTGAGGTCACACTGAGAGCACTCGAAGGTCTCGTGAAATCAAACCACGGTACTCCCTCCAGTTGTACGACTGTAGTCCTATATAGCAGGTACCTTGATTGATTTATAGGGACGTTGGATGAGTGGAAATGCCTCCATGTCGGAGCAAAGCAGTATAACTTACAAATAACTTATTTCGAGGTGCAGGTGCTACGTGACTGCTACAGTGAATATCACAATCATGCAGAGTCCGGATCTCCTGGGGGTCTATGAAGGTTTCCCTCCGAGTCCTCCAACATTCTGACGTATCTTTCGCTTACTTTTCTTCTCTTTGCGGGAGGATTTTCACGGCTAGAGTCAACACTCTGGCGAGGGACGACTGTTCCCGCAGGGCCACGAGTTCGGAGTGTGCGGGTCATCGCAGTACTGCCTTCTGTTCCCTTGTACTCCGCCTTTTGTTCCCCGCGGCCCTCTGGGTTTGAGTTGGCTACCTCGTTGGCCTGTGGTTGGTGCTTCCGCTTGCGGCGCTCCACAGCTGGGGGGAGGTGGGTTGTGACAGCGGTAGGGGTACCATCGGAATCCACAAGACGTGGTTTCTCCTCAAGCGGAGCAAGTATGTCGAAGATTGGCGAGGATATGTAGAGGAAAGTGGCCTTGGGAGCACTTTTGGGAGGGCTTGTTCCGACAGGCCGTGGCTTTGGGCGTTGCCACCCTTCGGGCCTTGGTGTTTGAGGTAGAACTTCTCGTAACTCAGGGGGTAAGGGTGGGAGTGATTCCTGGGACTGAAGAGGTGCCCGGTTCGCTGGTGCTTCAGGAAATGGATAAGGCTGCCCAGTGACTAGAAGAGCGTGTATCGCAGATGTTCCATAGTCGATTTCCGGCCGGAGATCGGGTTGAATTGAACGATTCAATCGGCCTTTCGAAGCAGCATATACTTCTTCAGGAGCTGTTAGAGTTCGCATGAGCTCACCGTTCAGAGCATCACGTTCTTCATTGGTGAATGAGGCATTGAGTCGGACTGTGACTGGACCAGAGTATGCGAGGAGGAAAACAAGGGTGTCGTGTTGTGGTTGCATGCCCAGATGAACCCGTGTAGCAACCGTCCGGAGGAGAATCGACCCTAGCGCGTGAACCATGTTTATGTGAACGTTGGATATGCGCGGAGTTCCCCTAGCCACCTCTTGGAAGTAGCGAAGAAATGGTTGAAGCATAGAATCGTGGCCGGGGAAGATTGGAAAGTCGAACAGGGCTTCAAAGTTGAGGATGGCCTCCAATTGACGCTGCGTGGGAGAGCCTTTTGCAGGCCCACGACGGAATGCACGTCGGAGTAGGGGAATAATGGGGTGGTACTGGTGACCCTGAAGAACGTCCAGAATTGACCCCATTGATTCATGGATAACCGGAATGAAGGCACTATCCCGGAAAAGCCACTCTTCGAACGAAGCAGGATGGAGGGGTGGGGGAATACCGATCGTTCCCATGGAGTCCTAAACATTGTACATGCGTATGAGGTACCGGCCGAGGTGAGAACTTGAAACGACAACATACCGGGTCGTATGCCTCGCTAGGAGGGTTTCGGAGCTGCCTCAAACATTCGTTCGCATCTAACATAAAATGCGGAGACGTCGGGCGCTGCTTGGCATTAGGGTACATGTTTCCTGAATACCAAACAAGCTGTGCTTGGCTTCCAACACGCCGGCGTACTCTTGCTGGATATAGAAGGGGCTTTGAGGGTGGTGAGGGCACATATTGGCTGACGTCGATTAGAACGAGCCGTCCAACACTAGATAACTGTAAATTGAACCGCCATAACCAATGAAATAGGGGACGTACATTTCTGCATCCAATGGTAGCTGCGAGGATAACCCAAAACAGGTGGGACAGAACCAGGAGTCCTCATCTAGGTCGACCTTATCTTCGTGCGTACTGTCATCCTGAGCGCCTCCTTTCAAGCAGCTCAGGTGCCAATCACGAAAACAATGGATGCAGCGGATTACCTCGTCCTCATCCGCTGGATCACAGAGATCGCCACACTCAGGAACCGCTGGCGTGTTGTTAGGTTGAGAGGGAGTAGGGATATCACCTTCATCAAAGGCCAGGAATACCATTGACCCATCCTCGGAACCACCCTCAACGTCGTTCTCCGGCCCTTTGGGCGCGGCGTACGCACCGGCCCCATCAGACTCCTCGCTCTCTGGAGACCACCCTTCCTCTTCGCTCTCACTTGCTAGTTTTCTGGCCGTCTTGGCATTTGCACGACCATACCCACGCCCACGCCCACCTAAACCGTGTCCACGGCTGCGATGTTGCGACTCTCCAGCTCCTCTCCCTCGTCCACCCCGCCCACCACGTGCTTGGCCTGTATACGCTGTGCTTCCCCTTCCCCTCCTCGCTCTATTGGCTGCACCTGCCGTTGCCTTCACCTTGGGTTTTGAGCTGTTGCCCGTTGACTTCTTGCGTACGGGATTGGAACGAGCATCTCCGACCCTTGCCTTCTCCATTTCTATGCTATCCAAAATAGCCGCCTGCATCTCTTCATCGCTTTCAAAAGCCAATTGTACATCACGGCCCTCTTCCACCACACAATCCAGTTTCTCTCCGTCGCTCATGATGTCAGACCAGAGCCGCTGTGTCTAATTGACTTGATTAGTTGTTGCTTGGCTTAGAGCGAACTTGAAGACATACGATTGATTTGTGGGACGTCCGCATGTACGTCAAGAACTGAGGCTTCTTCCCACCAGTCCATGCTCCAGATATGGGGGTGAGAGGCGCGTAACCCTTGCCCCTGTTAGCTGCAGGAACAATGCTGTCGTATGCGAACTCTTTCCCCCCAATGTTGACTTCGGATGTGTAGTGTTTACTCCCATAGAGGACCCGGCCCGTCATTGAGTACTGGACAGCCTTGCCGTCATGGGGATCAATAACATTGAAGGATGTCGGCCATTGGAGGAGTTGCGTGGGGGCTAAGGTGTCGCTCACCCCAAGGATGCTGCAGTTGAGGACTTTTGGCCATGAGACCTGGACGCTGGTGATGTTTGCGTGGTGGGGGCAGCCTTCACTAGAGCAAGGGATGGATTTCGCTTCCTTATGAAGGTAGTTGTCGGCCTTATCCTTTGGGATATAGTGCCGGAAATAATGCTCGGGCGTCAAGATCGGTTGTGAGCGGTACAGATCTCGCAGAAATGAAGTAATGTTGGGCTGAATTGGAGTGACAACAACGGGGAGTGGGGAATCCTTGTCGATCGTGATGTGTCCATTTGCGCAGTGCCTCAGAGGAATGTAGCGGATGCCAAAGTGGGCCTGAACTTCCATAGGGGTATTAGAGTCCTACAGAGTTGTCGTTAAAATCAAGATATGCAAACAAGTCAACCTGAAAGACTTACCCGCACAGCAAGCGCGAGCCATGTCGCAGCGCAATGAAATGTCCCCCGAGGCACTAACTTCCAAACATCGTGTACGTATCGGAGGATTTCCTCCTGCCCCCGCTTCAGCTCTGCAACCAGCTCATCAAGCACTACAGCATCTGAGCGCTCTCCATCGCCACCCATCAGCTGCAGGCGGTTGCGTGTGAGGTAGTGGTCTACCAAGAATAGGAGAAAGGCCTTCTTGGGGATCATGGAACGTAGAATTTCCTGCTCTTTAGGATCCCAGCCAAAGAAGTTCCGAAACCACATCTCGGCACTTGCGTCGACAAAACACGAGTTCGGTGCCTTCCACTCATACCCAACATGGCTTAATTTGGCTGGCACGAGGTGGCCGTCGCTCTCGAGAAGCTGAACTGTATCGGGTGGTCGTCCATCGTTTCGGGGATAGGTTTTCTTCATTTTCTTCTTTTGAGGAGGTTCCCGGGGTCCCGGTGGGTCCCAACCTCCATCTGGTTTAGCGCATTAGATATATTAAGGCAAGATTGTAGGCGGTACAAGACAGTAACTCACTTTCTGCGACCCTCACTTGTGCGGCAAGTTCTTGAATGTGCCGCAGAAGTGCCTTGACTCCGGCAATAAGGTCATGGCCAGTGCCACATGCATGATTCAGCAGCGAATGCTGGTGTTCAACAGCGTTCGTGGTGGAAGGAACCTGCTCTCAGAGGTTCGGAGGAACCCTGCTCTTGGCCGGAAAGGCCATTGACTTCACCCAGGGCTGCATCCACCACTTCAGCCACCCTCGGGCCATTGGGAAGTCAGATTGAATGGCGGCCACCGCTGACTCGAATTGAACATTGGTGGTATCGGCGTTGATGAGTGTGTAAGCATGCTCCATGAAGCGGTTGGAGGTGCTGGGTGGGACCAGGGATGAGGTATCGCGAAGGCGGCGTGCAGAAGCGAGAAAATGGACAGTGCATCCTACTGTCGCTTTCTCAGCCTCCTTGACAAAACCCTCACGGGTTCCATCCTGACCCTCCTTGGGGAGAGAGGTGAACTGTTCACCCATGAACAGGATGATGGCATCGGCGTAAGCCTCGGCGAATGCTTTCCGCTGAGCGGCGGAGTAGTCCATGACCTGCAGTGGGCACGCGGCGTGCCATGTCAATTTAAGTGATAATTGACGAGGCTTAAACCCAACGGGTACTTACCTGCATGAAGTCCTTCTTGTTGAGGCGTCCGGTGATAATCATCCGCGCCACGATTGATTTGTTGAGCCTACTGAAGTGGGGATAATGGTGCGCGGTGTCCTCTCCTTTGATCCAAGTGTAGAGAACCGGAACGAAGGTCCCTGTCGACGTCAGAAACACCGAGGTCTCCATTAAAACCCCTTCCTTGAAAAACGAATGGTTCCCATCCGTAATCATTCCATGGCGTGTATCTGCCTTCGGATCCTCCTCTTCCCACTCCTGGATCATTGTTTCCAGTGCTTTGCGTTGAAACTCGGTCTGAAACATGAGGTACTGACAGTTTTTGTCGAGTGACGACTCAACGAGGAATGGGGTGCCGTCTTTATCCTTGATGTCGAGGAGGCCGCTGAGTGCCGCGAAGCCTCCTTTTAACGTAGATGGAGTTGCGACGCCCTGCCGCTGTTGACTTTTCTTGACTTGGTAGGCTGCAGATCGTGGGCGAGCGAGTTTTTCAGCAATTTCGTGCAGGGGTACCGAGTTCAACGTGCCGTTTCGAAGCTGGTGAGGTGTAGCTGTCGGGTTCTTCGCTACCTGTTCGTCAACCTGAGCCTGCTGCATGGCGTTTAACCTTCCTCCGGGTGGAGGCTGAGGGTGCTCGTGGGTTCCCTCATGGATCCAGACCTTCGTCTCCTTGCCGGCGACGAGAGTGGTGAACTGGCGAGTTTGGACTCGGCACGAGATATGCTCCATGTCTCCACTGCATCGCCTGCATGGATTAAGCTGGACAGTCGTCTTGCTCTTCTTCTTTCCAGTTGGAAGCTGTGTTGGGGTACGACCTGGGCGATGGCAGTCGGAGCAGACAAGGACGCCACGGCATGCCTTGAAAACAGTGTACTCGCCATCATACATCCTCCCCGAGTAGTTCCTCCAGACGTAGCTGTTCTCCCCAAGGCTGTCGGCATCTGGTGAGTCGGCTGGACATTCAAGGCGGATGTTGCCCTGAGGGTAGTACTCTCCGGGGGACACTGTTGGTTCCGGGGGCTCAGAGGGGGATAAGGCAAGCCTTTAGTGATGTACTCACAGCTCGGAGGCCCATTGCTGGCGCCATTAGCACTCGTTCCCGCCACTCCATCCTTAGTTCCTGTAGCACGACTTGCGGAAGGTGAGGATGTTGATGGGACTTGAGATTCCTTGAGCTGGCGTGATACAGTGCCAGTCGACATGCTGGTGGCAGAAGATGCGAGTGTCGCCGAGTTTTGGCTAGGCGGGATAACACCTGGGGCTGGATGTGCTTGTGCCGAGGCCAATGAGGATGTTTCGACCAGTGGGAGCCGTTGGGAGGCCACATCGTTGTTCGCATTTTGAGGACCAGAGGGATGGCTTGGCGGCACTGGAGGAGGAACCTGCAACACTGAATGAGCCCCTAATATCTGTCAGTTTGCGAGACGTCAACCACCGAAAGATGGCTCACCTGTTCCGGCTCCTACACGCTGCGGCCCTACCAAAACCTGTTGAAGGTAGAGTGCTTGCTGAGCGAGTACCATCTCCTCTAGCTGCTGAACTCGCTGCCGGAGAGCAGCAGCTTCCTGCCTCGGAGTTTGGAGCACTGGATCCCCTGAATCCCTTCGATCATAGTCCCGAGGATCATCAATAAGATGACGATAGAGGAACCGCCCGATGCGGCCCAGCATGGCGAGACTTGCTGAAGAGCGTAAGGTAGCCTCTGGGAGGCAGAGAGGTGACCAAGGCGTCGACATTGGATGCCCAAAAATTATAGAAAGGGCGGAACAACGGGGGTTGTTGACCTAGGCGCCGGGACCACGCTTTGCCGAATGATCAGGTTATGGGGACGGGCCAGGAAATGGATGTCATTATCGTGCTACAGTACAACTTGTTCCTACACTGGACATTGTTTCGTCAATACATTTGAAGGGAATCGAGCCGAAAGGCTACTCACCAAATCTTCACCCAAGACATTAAGCCTAAAACTGCCCCTCATAATGACTCAGAGCACCGAACCCATCTAATTTGCAGGTACCTGGGCGTCATCCGTCTTGTGATCGTCGCGTTTCGCAAAATATTCGCCTAGATTCGACGAACTGAGGACACAGAGGTAGGAGGACATGACGGTTTGAAAAGAACTGTCGGCCCCGCCACGAGGCACGCTGTGACGTATACAGACGCCCACACTACGGCCATCACCGGCAACCCCTCGCGACTCTACCAATGATTTTGAGACTGTATATAAGAAACGTACCTGCCCTTCCAAACTAACGTTTGTGCAGTTAAACGCAACGTTGGACCATGTATAAGTAACGTTTTGCGGGGAAAACATTAAACTGGTTCAAAAAACGCTGCGGGGGCCCAAAAAGGAAGAAACGTTGAATTTGTACGACAAACGTTACAGGGAAACGTAACGTTTGTTACCACCCCAGGGACCCCACGAGATCTCCTGCTGCGACAACGGGCTCAGACATCGACCCTTGGGCAATATGTTTGCATAAAGTGAAGATTTATGATAAGACGCGGATTGACATGTGGAGGGATGAGATAGACAAGTGCCTAGTCTTCGTAAGTCACTGAAGAAAAGCACAACATTTTATCATTAACTTGACTTTGAAGGCGACCCTGTTCTCAGCAATCGTGACAGCGTTTACAATCGAGTTCTCAAAGCACCTAGAAGTCGATCATCAAGAATCTACAGCCTCGATCCTGTTTGTTATCCACCAGCAACTGGACAGCATAGCTCGCAACAACGTTACCACCCTCCCTCCCATCATTCCTAATCCCGCCTCAGAATTCAAACCGCTGTCGTCCACGATCATGACCAATTTATTCCTCTTAACCAGCCTCATACTCAGCGTTGCGACAGCGGCTCTCTGCATCCTCTGCTTGCAATGGCTTCGAGAGCATCAAAGGCACCCAAGTGGATTTGGATCACCGAAGGAGTTGTTCCCCCTGCGCGCCCACCGCAACCGCCTCATGGACATGTGGTGCATGTCAGCCGTGGTTGGAGTGCTCCCCGCCATCCTCCTCATCTCTCTGTTCGGCTTCCTTCTTGCCCTATTGACGATGTATGGGAGTACGGTCACACCGAGCGGGGCCTACTTCGGAGTCCTCATCGGTTTTGTCTTGCTTGTGGGATGCTTCCTCACAGCGCTCCCGGCGATAAATCGCAACTGCCTGTTCAGATCGCCCCAGTCTTGGCTTCTGTATCGGTCGCTCTCGCGGGTTGCGCGACCCACATTGACCTATCTCGCACACGCCACAGGCGCAGCAACAATCTGGCCTCGCCTCAAGGAGCATATCCCCAAGCCCTTACTATGCTGCTGCACCTACTTTACCCAACCAGGCTGGATTCGAGACTCGGAAGATTGGGGCCGCCGCGACAAAAAGGAGCTGGAGTCCTCCCAGGATCCTGGCTTCCAGTGGTTCGGCACCACATTCGCGCACGACCGAGAGGCAATTCGAGCTATGGTACGATGCCTCGAGTTGAAGATCGCGGATTCGCGGGCCAGGAAACCGGACGATACGAGCCGACGCGAAGTTAAGGTCCTGATCGTGCAGATGGCTGTGCTGGAGGGGGGAGAGGGGTGGGAGTTTCTTTACGATGTGGATGACGGGGTTCCACCTCGGTGGCCACTTGACTTGGGCTGCGACGTTGCAATGGCTACATGTATAGACTATGCTACGAGGGTCCAGGAGTCGTTGCTCCCGTTGCTGTCCTATCATCGGATGGAGTTGCACCTGAGGATCCTGCGTGCATTGTTAGAGACCCCGGAATCCGATCCGACCTACTTCAGGAGCTTGATTGAGGACCGCGCGGCGGTGTATTCCGAGCATATCAAACAGATCCCAGAAGGTGCGTAAGACGGTTTCTCGTCTTGTGAAAACCAGCGCCTAATGACCTTCCTAGGATTCGAATACCAAATTTGCGACATCATTTGGATGGGGTTCGAGACCCAGTCTAACTATTTCCCTTCCTGCCTCGACATTTTACGAGGCCTCCCACCCGAAGGGAGCCATCACCAAGCGGTCGCTCGACTCAATCAGCGGCTAGAAGCCAGATTGGGATCATCCTCTCAGAAAGAGATCGTGTTGCGGATGGTAATCCCTTATCTCTACAAGTGGCTCGCCTGCCATTGCCCGAGTCGCTCGAGCTGCGGGTCCTTCGCGGGCCTTGCAGGCGCGGTGCTCGCGGCAGTAGGAGGCTTCCCCCACCTACAGCAGGAACTCGGGGGCGAGATAGCCTATATTCACAAGTGGACATAATGAAAGCCGCAATGGATATTAGAGACATTTGTTACGACCGCAATTCAAAACGTGGGCAATCCGTCTGTATAGACGATAGATGTGTAGACCACACTATATGCACGTCTCTGTTACTCTCAGTAAATGCAGGGACCTTTTAATACCCCTTCCCAATACCTATAGTTCAACTTCGGCCATTCTCGCCAGTCGAATTCAAGTTACATCGAGTCTTTTTACCCCGCATTTTTCTCGGACGATAAGAAGATCTCGAGTCCGTCATCCGAACCTGCAAATGTGATCGATACCGGCTGATTCGACGTTGTAATATAATGTATCGCCTTTTCCCTTCTCCCCCGAGATAACGTCGGTATGTTGTGTGTTACACTGGATGGACCTGAGATCGGCACCAGCTCCTAATTCCTCTTCGCTAGATTCTGCTGCGTTCGATTCGAAGGAAGGTACTTACGGGACGCCATTGGTTTTCAACGGCCCTTTACCTCAGGCGGACGACACTAGTAGGATTATCAGGGCCTGGCACTTGGCGTCTTCATGACGTTAGGCGTTAAGCCAATCAAAATGCGCTGTGCGGCGTCATCGACTCGATTCGCTCGACGAAGAAGATGGTTGTTCCATCTGTCTGGGGAATACTCATAAAGAAGAGCATCTCCGGGCTGGGGTAGGACGATGTGTGATCCTGTACGAGGGAAGGGGCAGCAAGAGACGGGACGAAACCTGAGGAATGTTCTGTAGTGGCGTTTTGGCCTCACAACCTGCCCAGAAGCGATCGAACACGGCGTTGTGATCCGATCGTGAGCTATGTTCTCATTCACAAAGCGAGAGCCTGCTAAAATGCGAGGCTTCAGCTCAAGCTACCGACTGTGGTGGTGAAAATGGCGGCGGTGTATTTTGAACAAGCGTTGCTTGGGCCCGGGGCGCCCCATTCAAGTTCAACCCGTGTTTGGCCTTGTGATTTTCTAACGGCGAGGATCACTGACGCTGCCGAAAGATTTGCTCCGCAACCACCACCATCATTCTCGGCCCTCGACCCCTATGCCCGTTCCATCCCTCCCAAGGGAAGTTACCGACCTCATCGTAGACGAACTGGGCAACCTTCCACGCTCGGAATGCCTCAAGGACCTACTCGCTTGCTCGAGGGCTCACAGTTCTTTCACGGATGCTTGCCAGAAACACATCTTCGAAGAGGTCACTCTCGCTTCGCCCCCTGTAGTTTTCAGCCCCCTCGACGAGCGTTACGAGGTCTATGAGCCTGCCATGCTGTTTGTCGAGGCTGTGACATCTAACTCGAGTCTTATCTCCCACGTCCACAACCTCAACTTTCGAATCACAGACAACACCACTGCCGGCCGAAATAAAACCCTCGTCTTGAGCACTATCCAGCGACTGTCATGTGTGACTTCCCTCTGCATTGCGGGGGACTTCCCGAGTACTGATGATGAGGGAGAAGTCAACGGTCAGGCTAGGCTAGACCAGGAGACCATTTCTGCGATGCTGTCGCTTCTCCGACGTCCCCAGATGCGCTCCCTTTCCCTAATCAACATCCAACATTGCCCCGTGGAGCTCGTCACCTCTGGGGTCGACTTGAGCGCGTTATCGCTGCTTGTCTCATCCATCAGCGGAGAGAATGATCACTCCCAGCTGTGAGTCTTACGTCTATTCTTTTTTCGTCGACGATGGTTTTGATATCTGAGTCCTCGACTCCTTTTCGTTAGGCCCACTGCCGGACTTTCCTACCAGCAACACACGCTGAAAACGCTTATTTGCGACACCCCATCTCTGGAGAATTGGATTGGCAATTACTTCAGACTGGAGAGGATCGGCTCTACTTCCGACCGTGGCATCTTTGAAAACCTCGAAAGCTTAGATATCAGCTTCGTGGACCCTCTTCAACCGCCGTCCCTTGCGGGTATCACGCCCGGTATTGCGCTCTTGGAGCGCGTAAAGTCTCTCAGGAGGCTAAATGTACAATGTGAGAGTCACCGCGAGCCACGGCGGGCGTCCTAACATTGATTCTTATAGGCGAAGTGTGGGAACCATCGACCACCACGGACCAAGGGCCCCTCCTGCAATGCCTCGACCCTCGATCTTCCGCTACGCTATCTCACCTCACCTATTCCCTCATATATGCACTCACAATGCAAAATGTCGGGCTTGAAGATCCATATTATGGTTTGGCTGACCCTCTGGCCAACTTCACCCAGCTGCAGTCCCTTCGAATCGACCTCGTTTATATGGGAAACCTGAATGTTGATTGGGACACCAGCTTTGGGCCGCAATGGGGGAGCATCTGTAATACCATCGCCTCTCCCGGGGCTCTACCGAAGCTGAAGGATGTGTCGGTTCTAGTCCACATCCGTGTTCTACACAATGAGGGTACCCCATATCCCCAGTTCACCGTCACTCAACATGCCGAACAATTTCGTCAGCATACGTTGGCCTCAGTGTACCCAGCACAATTCCAACAGTTGATCGAACTCGACGCTGCGGGCGTGCTGAATTTCTCGTTTGTAGTAAAGGTGTCGGCAGGTCCGTTCTTTGCAGCGATTGCGGGGCGAGATCTAAGGGAACTGTAAGATATTTAGTATTTGTAAAAAAAACTTATTCTAAAACTACCCATTCTGTTGGATACACCGTCACACACTCCTCCATCGCACCACTGCAGGTATTGCCTTATACTCGGCCGCGTACGACACTGGCGACATGGTCACGTCCAATTCGGTTTGGGCGCTTCTGCTCGCTGTGATTCGACTTTGATGCCGCGTTTTCGTCTTCAACCACCATGTCAGTCGTTCTCCCCAAACCTATGCCTCCACGACTTCCCCGGGAAATCACAGACCTCATTCTGGATGAACTCTGCGTGAGGCCTCGCGAGGAGTTCCTGTCGTCTCTCGTGACATGTTGCGCCGCCAGCAAGGCCTTCGTCACGCGGTCCCAGGAACACATATTTCACTCTGTCACCCAAGCCGTCGTTCGGACACTCATGGAGCACCCTAACCGACGCAGCGGCAACAAACCGGAGACACCCAAAGTTCGAGAGGTTCAAATTGGAGCTGAATATCAAAGCCGTCGATGGGATGGGAACCCGGAAGGAACGAGTCAATCAACCGCTCGCAAACTCGTTCGCCAGTGTTTTGTCCATCGCGTTGTGGTCCTCAATTCTGTGGGGCTACTCGATTTCTCGTTAGTGGTGAAGGTGTTTGATGGCATTGGCTCTGAATTCGCCGCCGTACAAACGATTCATTGTAGTTCTCGGGTCAAACCAAGTTGTATAGATTTGTGCTACCCAATGGGAATGCATCACCGTTCGCATGAGTTTGGATAGCTGAGAGAAAAGGGTAAGCGACGAATCAATCTCAACCAGTCACGCAGCACTCGCCTGTATCGTGGTACACAGTACACAGCTTTGTGCCCACCTTCCGAAGGTTTGAGCAGTGCTACCAGGTGTATTGGCAAATTTCCGATAGGAGGAAGTATGCATTCGGCAAGGCGCCATCCAGGTGGTACACCACAAGATCGGTACAAACCCAACAAGGTGTCGACGCGCGGGTTGATGTACGCTGGACCAAACTGTTCATCTCGGTATATGCCATCCTCGATATTCAAATCATAGCTGTCCCGCTCAAAACTGTCGAGGAACCAACAGTTGAGGATGGGGAACAGTGTGTTACTGTTGTACCGCTCATAGGATGACACCGCACTGTAGGCCACTTCAAGAAGCACTGCTTGAGATGCTCGCGTTTTGTGGTCGTAGGAGGTATGCGACACTCGTTGTTCTACCGTCGAGAATGGGGTGAGAAATAAAATATTTAGAGTGGGTAAGCGGACCATACCTGCATTGAATTGCCGGGCTCGAGGGCATTCACTCCGATGCTGCAGTTCCCAGTCTTGCTGTTGACAGGCTGATGAGCAGTAGACAACGGAAGCGCATCTGGAACACTGTTTGGGTTTTCCCCCTAATTGTTTTCCTGAGAGGGCGCACTAAGACAGGGGATCAGTACCGGTGCACGGAGTCAAAGGTCTAACGAAGATACAAACCGAAAGGCTGTCGCAAAAGTAAATGTGTGGGCGTGTTTTCAGCGACTCGAATGCGATGACCGCCCTACGCTGCGCTTTGAGGAATAGAGCCCATCGTTCGACCGCATCCGGCAAGTGCAGCGGTTCCATGGTCAAGACTTCAGTAAGCTCCGAACTGCCGAAGACCATGGGATAGGCCATATAGGAGCCCAACTTGTTCAGAATTGCTGAAATGTGCATGAAATTGTGTTCTCCTTCCTCGTCATCCCTTAACGCCAATGTCGCATGAAACAGAGCTTCTTCAAAACGGCCTGTGTGAAGATGACTCCAGTTTCTGCGGATTTGGGCATGGCAGTTCCCGTCGTCACAAGCTACCCGGGCGAGATTGACGAGAGTACAAACAAGGAGGATGATAGCTTGAGTGTGGTGTGGTCCCGGTTTCCCAAACACGGCTTTTGAGAAGGCATTCAACTGAAATGAAATCTGCCTCAGACACCCGATCCGAGTAAACCTTCTGCGAAATCTATGGCTCGCCCAAAGGTGGTAAACCGAGGTCACCACTCGATTCAATGAGCAAATCCACCCAAAGTGAGAGATGTTGTTGCCCTCCCATCCGCGCGCAAGGCGGTCCACCATAGCCAAGCAGAAGAGGTTACACTGCTTGGAGGTTGAGCACCGCATAAGAAACATCTCCCTTGAGTCATCATCGGATAGAATCTTGGACGCAAGCTCGATAATAGGACAACCGATGTCTAGGACGTTCTCTATCATGCGATGGACTAGCACTCCTGATTTGTCACGCCTATGTTCCGCAAACCAGATTTCGAGGAGTAGGTCGGCAAAGGCAGGGGAGCAGCCAAACACCCTTTGGGGACCACCCTCGGGGCCGAGCAAGCTCGCCAGCATTCGGGCTATCGAAAGGCATGCACCCCGGTGGGGGTCAGCAGGGCGGGATTTCGGCACAGTGACATCCTCTGGAAGGACCGGAAACACATTTTGAATGCAAACTCGTGTCCAACCAAACACAGAGTCGCTAGATTCCGTGAGATGCTTGATTAATACCGCTTCGATGTCGGTTCTCGAGTCGTTTTTGGTCCATACAACTTGCCAAAAAATGGGTACGCATATGACGGCAGTGAAGCCTTCCAAGGAACTGAGTGGGGGGCCGCCCCTTGGACGGGGTGGGATTGGGACAGGGCTCAGATTCATGAACTTGAGAGCGATGTCCAAGATCTCCACTGTCGCATTCTCCGATCCGATAAGCACTCCCAGGCGACGTAGAGACTCCAAATCCCCATCCCTAGCCCTCCGAAGGACCTGAGGAGGGTGGTGAGCGCTGCGCTGACGTGGCACCAGGATTATAATACCTCTGGAGGAATGGGCCTGTTCCGCGGCATGATTGACTGGGTAGAATTGGGGTAGAAGGGGATTGAGGGCTTTGCTTGTGCTGCTATGGGTTGACGAGCGGCTGAATGATAGAGTCGGAAATGGTGGTTGGGGGAAAGGGATCCGTTGGGGATCCATGTCAAAAATGGATTACGCATAAATCAATGGCGGTGGCCAGGCAGTGGCGATCATCATCGCTTCAGCCTGAGAGATCTTATCTTATCTTCCGTCAAGTTTGCCCTGCACCAGACGGGCATTCGATACACCGTACCATTGAAAATGCATCATCCATTTGCACTAGTTACTAGCTTGCGTGAATATAATACATGGCATTTTGCTTATGCCTTCCTATCATCCCACCACATGTTGCTCAGGCCAAGCTCAGGCCGAACTAGTCATCAACTCAAGAGTCGTGTTGAAACTAAGCTCACCGACCCCGGGGATATTGAAACTATGAGAGGTGGGGACAGTGTTCGAGTGCCTATACCGAGCCGAGAATTTGACATCCCTGGTCTCCACCCCTCCCAGCTTCATCTCCTCCAGCATCCAGTCAATGGGTCCGCCATTGAACAACACCGTAATGTTCTCCAGCCAAGCAACCCCGTCCCTCTTCAAGCTCGCAGCCCTCGATACGTCCCGCCGGCTGCAGACGAGATTGACGATGAGCCGCTTTATTAACCTGTCCTGGTCCCTATCAACAGCTCCAAACTGGCAAACAAGCCGTCGAAGCTTGGGACAGAGGCACGTTGCGTTTGAATTGGGGTCAGCTCCGTCGCGACCGGGCGTGAGCCTCTGGAGGAGAAGGGTGTCAAGGACAGCACCTTCCCCCTGATATGGAGGTTGCTCGTGGTTTGAGTCGGACCTGGGAGTTGTAACGTTCGGATCTTCTCCCACCAGGTCAAGGGAAGCTGCGTTGGGTAGGCTGTCCAGGATCAGGCGGAGCGCGGCTGGAGTGACGGACGCACAAACGAACGCGATGTCGGTGAGCTGTGTCCCGTACCTTCGAATTAGCTCCACGATGGCGCTATTCTTGTCGTCTCTGGGGTGAACGAAGCTTTGGGTTGTGGATAGCTGCGTGAGCGATGGGAGGTCCAGTACAGAGGTGAATTCGACCGGTACCTCGCTTCCCCGCATGTCGAGTGATTGGAGTTTGGGGAGAGAGATGACCCGATGTTGAGGGACGAACTGGGTTTCCACACCGCCGTCGGAGAACTGAATAGTGCAGTGCACAATATTGGGCGTCACTGAAAGTACGTACGCCGCCTCCTGGGGCCCAAAGATAACCGTGTGATGAGGTGACCCAATCGAAAGCCTTGCTAAGGCGCTCCAATTCAGCTGGATTCTGCAGACGTCGTCATACGGCATCTTTGCAGTGTAAGACCTAAGGGCTCCGTATATGCTCATTGATCCCCCCGGAAAGTAGTGTGGCCATATATCGTCTCTCATCTCGAGCCCCATGCAACAGGATATTTCGATGTGGAGGTCCTGCATGTGGGCAGTGACACCTTCGGCGAACTGCAGGATCTCGAATAGGGGGGACCCGTACGTAACCAGGTGAAGGCGAATGGTGAGACTTTGCCATTTAGCCGTGACTCCCGCCAAACGAATGAAAGGGTCAAGAGCCTTTCCAAACCCACCATCGTCTGCCGGCTCCGCCAACCATCGCAGAAGGATCTCGCGTGGTGCGTCCGCTGCGAAGTAGGAAACATGAAGGCCGCACTCTTTGGCACGGTGCGCGAAGGCCTCAACCCTCAAGCACATCCTGTCCAAAGACCTGTTCCACCGCGCGACCAGCTCTTCCTGCTCCCCTGGCTTCCGGTCATTCCTCTCGTGGGGGTATAAAGGAACGTGTATGTTGATGTCAGCCCAAAGGAGAGGATTGTCGATGGCGAGGGTTCTCCACAGGTGGCAGACGTGGCTCACGGTCACCACGGGATGCGGTTTGCGACCATGATGCTCGTCGGGGAGTGCGGCAAGGGTGAGGAATATGGTTGACAGGATGTCGGAAGGGACGCGCCGGGCTGGAGTGAGGAGATCCCTATGCTTGCTAATGAGGTCCGTATGCACTTTCAGGCGCGTTTGCAGCTTTACTATCTCGGCCTGGATTGCATCCACGGATACTTGCTGCTCGTCGATTACACGGTTGATGGTATCGAATTCGGCGGGAATGGGGACGTAATTTGTATCCAGACGATGAGCAAAGGGCGATGAGTGCTTCATTTGTCTTGATGCTCGACGCTTGAGGACTGCTGGGATGGGTATTAGGGCGGAACGAATGGATGTACGGTCTCGCGACGGCTGGGCTTGGGTTCGTTGTCCAAGTAAAAGAAGGGAACCCATAGAAATGATCTATTATCATTCTGGTCGGATTATCTCCCCACGCAATGCGCCCGCTGTCGATAGTGCAATGCAGGTATCGATGAGATGTGACAGTCTCGGGACAGTCACACCATATCACATAAAGGGAGGCTAACTTTGAGGTAACGCTTCCTCTTCAAATTCGTGCGCCGGTGAGCTATATCCAGGCGACTTTGAACGCGAAGTCGTGCCGTGGATCAACCAGTGTAAACCCAGATTACGCAGTCCAGGTCCCGCCGACAGGACAAGCAACATTACCGATTGTGATTGGGGAGAGGGAGAGGACCAGCTTTTGAAAGCTGTCATTTATGTCGAAGTCTGACGTTTCCATTCCGATGGAATGCCATGTGGACAACCCACTCCGGGCCTGTGGTTGGGCGCCTATTTCCCAATATGATAAGGTGAGATCCATCGGTTTCGAAGGTGTGGGCGCGTGTCTTAGTCACGCACTTCCTTCAGCAACGACTAGATTCGCCCCAAAATTAACAGTGAATTCACACTCTTGAACGAATTGCAGGATAGGGCGGCAAATCCCTTCAATTACTCCCAGTTGCCGGCTCGAGTCGTCCTCGTGCTGTAAACTATCTTATCGTCACCGAAGGCACGACGGGTCGCGCTCTCTCAGTCTATGGGCCCACAGGCTGGTATACTTGATACACCGACCCATTCCGAGTGATACATCTACTAACTTGTGCTGACACGCAAATGGCATTCTGTTTACGGCTACTTATCAGGCCACTACACGGTACTCAACTCGGCAACAATTCGAGACTAGACGACAATCCATGACCCGACGACGCTTCGATGCTCGACGAAAGGTTTAATGGACCATATCCGGGGTTCAAACGGAAGGAGGTAGGGACGGTGTTGGAATTAGAATATTTTGCCGAAAATTTGACACCCTCAATGCCCACCCCTCCTGCCTGAAGCTCTTCGGTCATCCAGTCGATGGGCCCGCCATTGAACGCCACCGTGACGACCTCCAGCCAAGAAGCCTCCCCTTCCTTCGCATAACTAAACTCGCGTCGCCGACTGCTGATGAGATTGACAATGTGGCGCTTGATTTCCATGTCCTGGTCCCGTTCAGCAGCACCAAGACGCGAAACACTGAGTTTTCGTAGCTTGGGACAAAGACACACCCACTTCGAATGCGGCTCGCCTCCGTTGCCGTTCGGTGTGAGTCTTTGAAGGAGTAGGGTGTCGAGACTAGCGCCTCGTACAGGCGGTTGGGCCTGACCGGGATTCGGATTGAACTTGGGAGTGCCCGGGTTCGGGTCATCTCCCACTAGCTCAAGGGAAGCAACGTTGGGAAGGTTATCCAAGATCGGACCGAGTGCAGATGGGGTGATGGATGTAAACACAAATGCGACGTCGGTGAGCCGTTGGCCATACCTCCGAATGAGGTCGACGACGGCGCTGTGGTTCTCGTCCTTTTGAGGGAGAACGGGGCTTTGGATCGCGGATAGGTGAGTGAGGGAGGGGAGGTCGAGCAACGCTGCAAATTCGATCGGTACCTCGGTACCTCGCATGGTGAATGATTGGAGTTTAGGAAGGGAAATGGCCTGGCTCTGAGGGACGAATTGGGTTTCCATAGCGCTGTCGGAGAATTGAATAGTGCAGTGTGCGATGTTGGGTGTCACTGAAAGCACATTCACGGCCTCCTGGGGTCCGAACGCGATCGTATGGTGAGGTGACCCAATAGACAGCCGGGATATGGCATCCCAGTTTGGTTGAACGCGGCAGAGGTCGCCGTAGGCTAGCTTCGCAGTGAACGACGCGAGAGGAGCACTGTAGATGTTCATCACCCCTCCTGGAAGTGCCCGCTTCCAAAATGTATCATCTACCTCCAGCGGAACCCCACAGGTTATCTTAATCGAAAGGTCCCGCACATGTGAGGTGACTCCTTTGACGAGCGCCAGTACCTTGAGTAGGGGAGACGCGTACGTGCTCAACCACAGTTTAACGGAAATACTTCGCCATTTGGTTGTCGCCGCGGCCAAGCGTTCGAACGGGTGGAGAGTTTTACCCCATCCACCATCGTCCGCAGGGTTCACCCAGGATCGCAGGACAATCTCGGGTGGAGCATCCTCTGCGGAGTAGGAAACGTTGATGCCACATCCCTTGGCACGGTGTGCGAAGGCCTGTACCCTCAAGTACAATCCGTCCATCTCCCGGTTCCACTGTGCTACTAGCCTCTCTTGCTCTCCTGGCTTCCGGTCGTCCCTTTCGTGTGGGTATAAAGGGACGTGAACATCAATGTTGGCCCAAAGCAGAGGGTTGTCGATAGCGAGGGTCCTCCACAAGTGGCAGACGTGAGTCACGGTAACCATGGGATGCTTTTTGCGACTGTAACCCCTGTCTGGGAGAGTAGCGAGGGTGAAGAATATGGCGGAAAGGATATCGGGAGGGATACGCCGTGCTGGGGTGAGGAGATCGCGATGCTTGCTAATCACGTCTGTGTGCACTCGCAGGTGTCGTTTCAGCTCCGCAATCTGAGCCTCGATGGCGTCCACGAATGCCAGCTGCTCGTCGATTACTCTATTGATGGTGTCGAACTCGGCGGGGGCGGGGACGTAGTTCGTATCCAGACGCTGAGCGAAGGGCGATCGGTATTCCATCTGTATCGCCTCTTGACGTCAAGGCTCGTTCGTGTGGGGTCTGGGGGTATAGACGGAGTCGATGGGCCCACAGGATGACTGGGAAACCGAATTCCCAGTCAAGATAAGGGACTATAAGAGGGGCAGCTTGGAAATGATTCTGCGCCAATCCGACCAGACAATCTCCCTGAATCTCCCCAGAAATGAGCCCTGTGCTGGGAGCGGCAGACATATCGATCGATGCGCCGAATTCTTGGGACAGTCATGTAGGATGAGGCAAGGCCAAGACTGGTTCTGAGAGTCGGTGAATCACATCGACACCGAGAAGTCGAAGACAAAGGCATATCTCGCATCGGCCTGTCGTAAGTTAATGCGGAATAATTCGGCCCGCATTATGCCAGGAATAGTAAGAAGGGCCCAGTGTGATTGGGAGGAATGTCGATATACGCAACGGCTGGACGTTATACAAAGACTCTGCTGACATTTCATATACTATCCGGTCCTAGAGAGGCACTACCCAAACGAAGCGCGCTGTAGCCACACACCTGGGCGCTTATTTCCGAAGGCGATAAGATAAGATCTAGGACGGCGACCTGTCTCCTACACCTGTTCCGGGGTGTGGAGCCAGATCACAGCACTGCACTATGATTTACTTTAACCACCCACTTGCCTCTGGCCTCTCCGGAGTTAATACAGGCTGGGTACATATCAGAAGACTTTTGCATTTCGTTCCACAACTCTCCCAAATTTACAACTCACCTAACGATCGGTACGAGCGAGCTAGGGAGCTACTGCACTTCATCTCTTATCAGTATCGGTCCCGCAATCACCGAGGTCTTGCGCACAAGGTAGTAGGAAGTGCGAGGCTGGATTCGAATTGGAACGAAATAATTGCGCTCCGAGTGGCGAAGCGTAGAGAACAACTCCAGACCACGGCTTTGAGCGCCGGGGCCTTGTGAACCCCTATGTGGATGACCCCATTCCCGACCATAAATGTCACTCTGCCACTCGCCCTCCTTCTGGTATTATTCTATACAAAATTACGTAGCTGGCGATGGGAACTTGGCTGTTCCTTATGGCGTTCCTTGTCGTTACCGAAGCCGTGAACGGCTCGCGTGCGATGGCTCTCATTCCGAATTTCGTTCAGGTAAACCTGAATTTCAACGGCTTCACTCGAAGCTCACGAATGCCGTTGCATGCAAAGCCTAAAAGGAAATCCCTCGGAAACCGGCCGTTCCTTTATAGGGACCTAGTGCCGTATACACCACCACCACCACCACCACCACCTCGCATGTCTTTGTTAGTGTATCGGTTAGTACACGCGCCTGTCACGCGCGAAAGCTGGGTTCGACTCCCAGACAGAGAGGCATATCTTTTGCTCGGTTTTTGGAGGTGCACATGGATTCTGGCCCCTAGGGCGGCCGGGCCTGGGGCACCAGGCAAATTGTCCGCTTTTGTGACATTGTCCAACGTCGCCTGTCCAGTGTCCAAGAGTCATGACTGTGCGCCTGTCCGCCACGCACCGATCCCTCAGCCTCTCTGTCAGCAAAAATGGGCCCAATTGACATTGCCCGGAAGAAATGCTATCCCACATATTTCCGATCCAACGTAAGCTGCGAGCAGCCGAGCCCTGTGAGGTAGAGCACCTTCCCAGTGTACTTTGACTTTACACGAGGTCGCCATCAGACGCACATTGTTGGCGCTAATTTTGGGCGTGCAAAGATCAGTCAGACACCTTCCGAAGATTAATTTTGAATTTGAAATCGTTACGCCAAGCCGCTCATTCGTCTTCTACGGAGATTCCAGAGCCAAAATGGGTCCCTCAGACGACATTCCGCTACCCACGAACGGGTTTTGCCGCTGTCAACCGGGTTGAACATCAGCAGGTGAAGCCAGAGCCGACCGAACGAGACACTCCGTGCGGCCTATAACATTAAGAATAGCGCATGGCTGAGAAACGAGCCGGACTCGCCAAGGAGGTGAGAACGTCAGCCCATCTAATGATATCTACCTTCAAGGCGCCTGGACCATGTCTTTACTCTGATTTTCGACCTTACGAAGGTCATATGGCTAGGTTCAAGTGTCCATACCCTTCAAAGCTAGGCATATTTCAAGGTATGCGGTGTTCGGAGGCCGTACTTCTGTCCGATGAGTACGCTCCGATGCACCGATTGTTACCAATCTATGGATAGTTTGGTCCTAGCTCGGATATGGCGTCGGGGTCAGCCAAAATATAAAAGAGCTGGGGATGGTCAACAGACCTTAGGAACTCACCTAAGCAATCTTCTACACTATTCAGCATGCAGCTCACGGCCATTGTCGCAGCCTTCGCTACCACTTTCGCCGTCTTCACCGGTGCGCACGCAAGAGGAGATTTCTCCCACAGCTGCAGCAACTGGTTCATCGAGAACAACCACTTCCTGCGTGCTACCTGTGGTGACGGACGTGGAGGGCAGGTCAACAGTGCCCTCGACCTCAACGCTGGCATTGGCATCGATCCAACCCAGCTTGTCTGCCGCCCCAAGTACGTCTCGTGGTACATCTCACCCAGCCACAGTAACTGAATACGCCCCCCACCAGCGGGAACTATGCCGCTAACGGATGCTCTGGATGCGGAATCCGCACTGGTGCCTTTATGATTTGCGGCTGTCCAGGTGGAGTCAAGATTGCCGACCTCGGTGAGTTCCACAGTTTCGTTCATCATCCCAGGCTAACAATGTAAAATGTTCCCAGATGAATGCGTCGCTAACCGCGGAGGACTTCTGTCATTTGTTTAAGGAGCCCGGCTTTGCCTGCTTTGGAACATTGTATTTACGGTTGATGTGTAGAACGAATTGATAGGCCCAGTTGGGCGCTTATTGCGAGAGATAAGATAAGATTGGTTTCCAATATTTTCAATGCCCGACTGTCACGACTGCCTTTATCGCGATTAGTGGATCTTTGTTCCCTCCCACCATGTCGTCGTTTCGCCTTCCCATCGAGCTCACCGAGCTTGTCGTAGATGAGCTCGCGCGCCAACCGCGCGTGGAGTCAATCAGAGGCTTGATCGCTTGCTGCACCGTGCACCCCGATTTCACCGATCTATGCCAAAGGGAGATCTTTCGCGTCGTGACCCTGTACCAGCCGTATCGCGGAGAGCCAGACCTCCGTCACCGCTACCTGCCACTCAATCCCAAACACCTACTTCGAACCCAAGAATTTGTCGAAACTTTGCGGCGCCGGCCTCTTTTCGCGTCGTATGTCCGCGTCCTGAAGTACGAAGTGACGTGTCGGCGAGGGGAGGTCACAGATGCAGAGAGAGCGGCGATCTCCGCTATCCAGCAATTGAAGGGTCTTGTCGATTTGACGCTAGGTTGGACTGGTCCTCGCGCAGATCTTGGCCGCCCCTTGGAGGAAATCACTCCCGAGAGGGCCACGTTGTTTTCATCCGTGCTCGAAAGTTTGGACACCCTCCAAACGCTGACCATCCGCGAGTTAATGGTGCCGGGGCCCGAATTCTGCCTGTGGATAACGCTGAATCTGAATAGACTGCAGTTGGTGCAGTGTATGATACTTTGGCCATCGCGCCCAGGTCCCGACCTTCCAAGTATCCGGTTAGTTCACACTCAACCGTATCTGCTCGGAGAACGCTGATCGTGTCCGCAACCCTACTCTAGGAGCAAAGACGGGGCCTCTCACCACCTCAAACACCTCACTTGCGACGCAGGGGGTTCTTGGGGCCTCGTCGGCCCCTACATCTACCGTCAACGTTATGATCCTCAAGCAAATGCGCTTGACTTCACCCAGCTGGAGTCGTTGGAGATACACATGCAGAAGACGAGGCCCTATCCCAAATACAGTCACATTCCTCTTCTACGTCAAGCATCGCGTATTCAGAGGGTGTCTATATCCTGTGAGTTGCCCATCCCGCGTGAAGACCTCGTCTGTGGTTGAACGATCCTCGATGCTTGGCCAGTTCATGATTATGACTATCTCCCCCTGTGGAATCACTTGAACCCATCCTCATTTCAGACACTAACGAACCTCACGTTGACGTTCGTCCACAACCTGCACGTTTATTTCAACTTTGAGGACGTCATTGCCGAGACAAAAGCCAGATGCCTGACGAAATTTGACGGCGAAGCCACACTCACCAACTTCGTCGAGCTCACACATCTTCGCATCTTCGTCATCATCCAAGGATCCCTATTGACAGTCAGCCCTTCGGGATGCCGCGACCATGATTGGTGCCCCTTACTCGAGGAAGGCAAGCGTCTCGGCGAATCAATGGTCAAGTTAAAGGAGATGAAAATTATGGTCCACCTCCGGAGGCTGGATGAGACGCCGTTCTTGGAAACGGAGTTTCCGCCTGACCCGTACGACAGACTTCCCAGCTACGCATATATACCCCGTGAAGATCGATTCGAGGCATCAGACGGGCTGGGCCATTGGCTCAAGGTAGCGGTGTCGACAGGACTGCCTGTGGACTGGGGGCATCCACGAGTGACGTACGCGGATAAGAACTTCTAATTACTTACTTTATGGTTACGCAACGGCAGTGTTTGTGCTTCATAATTCGGTTCTTCTACGAGGACCTCGGTCTAGCGGTAGCATCTTGTATCTAGAAGCACCCCACGAGTCACAGGGGGCGATGTTTCCCAAGTATTCATATAAATGCGCTGTAAAGATCTCCAATCTCCCACCAGCGAAAGAATGGGAGCGCAGGGAACGGTACCCTGAAGAATGCGAAGATCTACACGAGACTCAGCTCAGGAGTACCCGCGAAGAGACGAAACAGCGGGTTGTCTGACAGCCCTTGGAAAGGTTTTCCAGAGTTTGGCGCGTGGGTGTGTTTGCCAGAGGACGGGGAAACAGGTAAAAGGCGAGTGCAAGTCCCAGGCAACAAATCGGACCTAGCCGGCGGGTCTGAGTACAGCGTGTTCTTCCCCAGGCTCGCGACACGGAGCAGCTGACTGGTCACTGTTCTTGCACGGCCGTGTCGGCAACATTGTGAGCATGCAAGCGAGATAGATGGTTCGAATGAAAGACGAACGAAGACTTCAAGGACAATCCATAGAAAGCGAAGTCCCTGTGATGTGACCACCAAGTGGAGGTTGTTGAGGGTGTGCTGGCCGAGTGCTGGCTTCTCGATGTCACCTCTCCTCGTTCGTGGCCGGAGCGCGCGGGGCTGATTATAGTAGGATGCTCTGGCCGTAGCCAAGGAGCGATAAGCGGGAGAGTCAGCGTTTAGCTCGTACGACTGTCAGTCCAATAATCCAGAGGTTCGACGCGTCCGAGCATCCAGACGGCGGTGCGATGTGTTCGCCCCAGGGGTATTTAAAAATTGCGCTTCGATAACACAATCAAAGCAAGCCAGTGGTAAAGGTGCAAGGTACAAAGGGCCGTTCAATGAAGATCCCAAGAGCGAGAATGCCCTATCGTGGTGGAACTTTGTGAGGCATTTGTTGTTGGGGGCCGAGCTCGCTGCTCGTTGATTTCTCCGACCGTCACGGTTCCAGTCATGGAGCACGGTATGTGGTTGAGCAGAGCAGGGCGAGTGGATCGTCGCAAAATCCCAATGAGTGGAAGAAACAGCTCCTGAGGGATGCTTTGACTTTGAATTTTGCTCTGATTTGTGCTTGTTTGCTTCGGTAGTCTTCGGAGTTGGAAAAGCGGGTGCGGGACAGACACTGTTCCGAGTCACCGATCTTCCAAACTTGATTCCGGCCTTCGCGTCTTCAAAGCTTCAGCTCTCATCTGCTCACTTCGTCTCCATTCAATATCCATGGGACCATGCGTCTTTCCTGTCACTCCGGGGGACTTGAGTGCGGAGGACAGGCCCGTTGACGTCGCTCGAGGGGTTCGCAGGCTGTGCATGGGAGAGGAAGAGGGCGAGCTCGCCACCTCTCCTGTTAGCCATCGCTGAGGGTAGCGCGGACTGTCAGGTGGCTCTCCCAGGCATTGTTGTCCAGGGAACGCAACACACCTCGAGTGTCGATGTAGCCTGCGGTTGGCAGGTTTCTCCGTGTAATCAGCTTGCTCACTGTGTTCTCCGGTTCAGGCCTTCGAACTTGTTCTGCTTACTGGCGAGCTCTGGACTTCTCAATTATATATAGGCATGCGCAACGCGCCAAATAGTGTGGTGGGTACTTGATTTCGTGTGGTACTGGCTGTATCGCATGTCGAGGGCGGATTCAAGAAGAATACATGATACCACCCCTCCATCCCCGCTCTTCTGTTTGAGGCATGCTGTCGCGGACACTCTGACAGGTTGGTACAGTCGCGGTGACTCTGGCTGGCTTCGTCTGTCAGATGCCCATGTCAGATGTACTGCTATGGCTGGATACCATCTTCCACGTCCAAGTACGACAAGGAAACCAAAACATAAATTCAGCTCTTTTTCGCTCAATTCTACACACAGTTTCCTTCCGTTTTCCCTCCCTTCTCTTCCGCCCTTCGTTCGCTCGCTTCCGAGCTCCTCGTTGACGAGGCTCATTCGTCACTGTCCGTGGGTCTTAAACACAACTTTCATTCCTTTTTACGTCGCGCACACGCACCACACGCACTCCCTATGAGGCTACACGCAATTATCCTGGTCGCTGCTATCGCAGTCCAGGGTTCCCCCATCGTCCTTCCTCACCACAACCAGTCGCCTTCCATTCGCAGTGAGTCATTCGTCCCTCTTATTCCGTGTTCAGCCCATTGATCGCATCGCTCCAGTCGACCGCCGTGGCTTCTTCGATAGCATTGGCAGTGCCATCGGGGGACTGTTCGGTGGAGGTGGAGGCGGAGGCGGAGGAGGCGACTCCTCTCTTGGAAAGATAGGATCCGCCATTGGGGGGCTCTTCGGTGGCAGCAAGAGCTCAGACGTAGGCGGCAAGATTGGCTCCGTCATCGGCTCCGTCCTCGACAAGGACAAGAGCACAGGGGAGAAAATTGGCTCAGTCGTCGGGGCCGTCTTGGGCGACTCCAAAGCCGGAGGCGTCGTCAAGAAGATCGGCGACGTCGCAGGTGCCGTCCTTGATAAGGATAAGAGCCTTGGAGACAAGATCGGGGCTGTTGCCGGGACGGTCCTTGGAGACTCGAAGGAGGCAGGTACGATCAAGAAGATTGGGGAGGTCGTTGGGACTGTCCTCGATAAGGGCAAGAGCAAGGGAGACAAGATTGGAGAGATTACTGGAGAGATCTTCGGTGAAGGCAGTAAGATCGATAAAATTGGCGATGCTGTTGGTGCTGTCCTGAACAAGGATGGGACTGCTGGTACGAAGATCGGTGAAGCCGTCGGTGCCGTCCTGGACAAGGACGGAGGGAAGATCGGCAAGGTCGTCGGAGCCGTTCTAGGAGGTGGATCAGCTGCTGGCGGTGTTGCAGGGGCCGCCGATGGAGCGAAGGCACCTGCTCCCGCACCCGCTGTTACGTCCGCCCCCGCACCCCCTCCTATCACCGATACCATTTCGTTGCCCCTAAACCCCGAGGCCAAGTCTACCCCCGCTCCGTCTTCGTCCGCTGCACCTACCCCGTCCGCCCCAGCACCCCCTGCGCCTACGACTACCGCCGCTCCAGCCCCTGCCCAACCCACTACGGGACAAATATGCTCGCCCAACCCACCCACTCTCAACGATGCCACCGTCAACATGATCAGGTCTTTCGAAGGCTTCGTCGCCAACCCCGAACCAGACCCCATCGGCCTCCCCACCGTCGGCTTCGGCCACAAGTGCATCCGCCGCGGGTGCTCCGAAGTCCCCTTCTCCTTCCCCCTCAGTGAATCCACCGCGTCCCAACTCCTCCAAAACGACGCCAAGAAATTCACTTCGTGCCTTTCTCGTTTGATTTCCAAGAATGTGAAGCTCAACGAGAACCAGTTCGGTGCGCTCACGAGTTGGGCGTTTAATGTGGGGTGCGGGTCGGTGCAGAGGAGTACGTTGTTGAGGAGGTTGAATAGGGGCGAGGAGCCGAATGCAGTGGCGGCGAGGGAGTTGCCAAGGTTTAATAAGGCGGGGGGGAGTGTGCTTAGGGGGTTGACGAGGAGGAGGAATGCGGAGGTCAAGTTGTTCCAGACGCCGTCTGCGACGGTGGCTCACCCTACCTGCTGAGCGAATCGCTCTCAGGTGCACTCATTCTGCCTCGATTCCCCACAACCTTCCCCTCGATTGCTTGGACACGGAACGACTATTTTACACTTTCGAATCTTTACTCCTTCGATCCGTCGCCCGGACACTCATTTCGAATTCTCTTCCCCTACGCTCTTTCTCAATATGCGGCCGCGAATCTCTTCATAACGTAGTCCATAACGGACGTGGGCTCGTACTTCTTTGGGTTCTCGTCGCTCCATGTTCCCGGGATGGCGTCAACGACCAAATTCAAATCCTGTAGTTACGATTTCGTCAGGTCAAACCCGTTCCCGTCTTGTGATGTTGTGTACTTACACATGCGCAGAACTGAATGTCGTTGTGAGCCTTGATCAGCAACCACGGCGGAATAAGTCCAATGAAGGGTGCACTCACATAGGGGACAGAGTACCGTGCCGGGACCACACCACCAACGGATGCACCAGGAGGGGCTCGCACTCGGTGCATGGTGCTCTTGATGATATCGTTGGACCCTTGTATTTGAGGTAAGAAAATCTGCCTGCTCTTCTGTCAAGGAAGATCACTTACACTGAGCTAGAAAGTCTCCTGCGTTCACAACGACAGAATTGGGTACTGGTACGATTGGCTGACGTGACAAGCGTCAGAACCAGGTGCGCGCCCGCGATGCACATCGAGAGGAACTCACAATGAACGACCCGGGGTTGGTAGGATCTTCAGCCTCAATGCCTCCAACGTCATCTTGGAAGAGGAGCTACACAATGAAAGTGAGTGTGAGTATCGGTTCTTCTGCCAGTGTTGACTAGTGGACTTGCTTACCGTGATCGTATCAAAGTCTGTGTGAGCCGCAAGCCGAGAGAAGTTCTGTGCTCCTTCAGGTATACGCGTCCTTTGCCAGCCTAGTGAGCATTGACTCTCGTGAAGGTATGTGGGAGCTTACGGGGGGTAGTGAAGCAGCCGGAGCTGACTATCCGCCTTCCCGTGGAAGGGAATGAAGTACTCCTCGTCCAAACCTAATCCGACTGCTAATGCACGAAGAATGTTCTTCTCCAACTCATAGCAGATCTACGGGCAGATTGTAAGTGTCACTCAGTCCATTCCACGGTCCTGGAGACGTACCCAGTAAAAGTCCAAACACGCTTGTCTAAATCCAGGCAGAAGGTCCTCGGGTGGCCAAATGTTTGGCATGACAAGGTCGTCCTCCCTCCCGGATTCAAAACTCTCCTTGTAGTCCTGGCTCGTTTCACGCACAGACTTCACGGTCTCATCGTCGTAGGTGCCTTGGACGACAATCTCGCGGCCAGGAGCGGAGTAGCCTTGGTGGCTATCGTGTTAGTGACAGAGAGCACTGGAAGCACGGAGAGTGTAGTAAAGCGTCGTACCTCGATGGTGAGTTCCCTCTGGCGGGTGTGGTGCGAGCATTTTCTTCTCCATCGGCAGAGCGAAGAACCGCTTCGACTACAACTCATTTGGTCAGGTTCTCCGCAGACTCCAATCTCAAGGGACTCACCCATTCGAACATCTCGTCGACCCTGCTCTGAGGGAGGCCATGGTTCGTTAAGCAAACGAAGCCAATGGTCTTGAACGACTCGAGTATATCGTTCGCCGTGGAACGTTTTTTGTCATCGTTATTATTGAGAAAATGGGAGAAATCAATAGTTTTCACGGTCGGGGCAGAGCTTGAGGGCTTGGGCGTGGCTGACATGCTGCGAGTGGGAGAACGTTATCAGGGCTGTTGGCGATGCGATTGGTATCTGTGAGAGTGAGTGATGGGACCAAGGTAGTGCAACTTACGTGACGCGACGCCGAAGTCGTCGAATGTGGAGAGAAGCCAGAAGTACATTGGAGTTCTCCCACTCCCATCGGTATGATAGGAGGTATCGCTCGAGTCGGAAATGAAATGCTCCCCCTCCTCCTGGGACCCAAAGGGACCAAATCACACCTTGAATGACCTTAGCGAGGTTGGGTTCCGTCACAGGTTACAATTCGCAAGGGCAGTAATAAGTTATGATGCTAGTCTCGACGTTGTCTCTCAAACAGAGGACAAGATCAGTCGACCGAACAGGGCCTCGCCAATGCCCATCCCGATCACAATGGAAATGAGATAATAGGTTTGCGCAGTCCTGGAATGGTTCAGAGTGTGTGAATGGATATGTCATAAATTTCAGTGCAAGTGAGGCCTTGAGGACGCACATTACCGCCAGCATGAATGCGAATCGGAGGCTGGCCTGGAATGAGTAGAGGAGCCCTCTAACCAATTCGCTCGACGCGGCTGATCGAGGCGTGAGCGACCTGAGTAGAAGGGATGTTATGGGGAGAGGTGGAGGGTCAGTGGGGAGAGAGGTGGGGTTACTCTTATGGGTGTGGTGGGTGTGTTCGGCGTCAGGGTGATAAGGGGCTGATTCCTTTCCAGCTTCCGCCACCGAATCGGCTCTATGGAGGGGTCCTATGTTAACGTTCCCTAATATTTTGCCATGAAATAGAGCTTACTTTGGCCTCCACAGTGGGCCAGACATGCTTCGTATCACAGCGAGCCATCTCTCGAAGAAGCCCGATGGTCATTGTTTAAACATTTGAGCATCGGATGCTTCGACCGGTCTAAATACCCCTCTGTTTAAACAGGGCTCGCCGTCCCTGTGCGGGGTGGGTGTTCGGTGATGCGCTCTCTTTACGAATGGGTTCGGAAGTAGGGTAGAGTCGTGTAAAATATGTATTACAAGGCTACGAAAGTAAAACATAGGGTGTTTAAACAGGCCAAGCTTCGACACCAATGTCTAAACCTCTGGGTCCAGACAGCTCGGTCTAAACACCCGTGATGGTGTGTTTAAACACCGATCTGGAGCTGATAGACGCCTCCTTGACCCCGTCGTCACATGCCAGAGTGACGACGGGGTCAAGGAGGCGTCCGCAGCACCTAGATAGTGGTGGGGAAGGGAAGAAAAGGGTTGGGGGATTTTTGATGAAGTCCCGGCTTATATACATACGCGCTTGTTTGGCGCAATCAACAAAGCCGAGCACGTGCCGGCGCGAGCCAAGCAGCGCGTAAACATGGCCAAATCTGCCAGCGTATATAAACCTGGCGACATCAGGGAGGCTGATCGCCATCCTTTCCCTTCCTTCCCTCACTGGCCATGAGGAGAGAGGGGACTTGGACGTTGCGCCGTCGCCAAAGGCGCCTCTGGCAGATGTCAGAGGCCGCCTGCGGCAATCTGGCAAAATTCAGACTCCGGTCTAAACACCCCGGCCGTGTGTTTAGACCGGGCGCCTCTACGTAGTAGATACCCCGGCCCTGTATGTGTTTCATATATTTGTATCTAGAGTTTAAATTTAAACGTCCGGAAAACCTGTTCAGACACGCTACGGTTTAAACCGGGCGATGTCTAGACCCATCCCGTGCCCCCTTGTCTAGTCCAATGCCCATTAGCCTATTCAAGGTGAGTGTAGTAGTCTAATTCGAGCATTCAAATCGCCAGTAATCCACTGGGTTCATGTCTAAACATCGCCCTAATTTAACGGGTCGAAGCATCTAATGAGGCAATGTTTAAAAAAAACCATCTGGTTACAGTCTCTCGACGATTCCCAGAACGACGAGGCCAACGCAAGCTGCAGCCAGTGTTCGGCTGCTTTGAGGAACCCACTCCGCGATCCACGTAGTATCTCCGAGTGTCGTATGAAGATATGGTGTCATCGTGTGCGCTGCTAGTACCGGTTCCTGATTGGCCATGCCTGGTTTCCTTGCGGGTGCCTAGGATGGTGGGATTGACTAGGTGAGTGGGGGCGTTAGATGCTACGACCACGCTAACCTTACTAATTGAGTCGAGCCATTAGGTGTGTAAAATACCCAGGAGATGCCGAGCAATCGATGGAACGTTCGCCAGAATTTTTCCAGGTTTTGACCGAGAATCTTTCCGGTGACAGGTTAAGTATGACGTGCGTCGAATAGGCTTACTGGAGGGAGGCGTCTTTGCTATTTCATGCAATATTTCTGTAAGGAGAGGTTCTGTTGGCTGGGCGTGCCGTGGTTGAGGAGCAATAGGGGCGTTCTCTGGGCGCCTATCTGATGGAAGGCCGAAAGATAAGATAAGATTCAATCACATGGTACGGCCTTGAACGGGCTCGGGCGCAATAATGTGCTTCTCTTCCAACTCTCATCTTCTCAGCGTTCCAAGCAAGCTACCCGCTCACCGCTCGTTGAACCCTCATTCGTATTTGGTAACGAAGATGAACCACCGCATGGCTAAGAACGTCTATCCCCTGGTTCCATCCTTCACTCACCATTGTCACTGCACTCGATGTCCTCTGTCTGGGGTAATAGGCTATGTGCCACACTGAAGTTTCAAGGCCAGGGAACAGATTCTGAGAGTGTATTACAGAGGGGTGAGAAATATGGGTCGGAGAGCATAATCGTGCGCCCCGCCCCTCCATGCCTCTTGTCGCTCTGAGCGAAAGTGACGGATCTCTGTGGGGTCTGGAGCCAGAGAGAGCTTTTCCAACTGGCTCGGGATGATCTCGGTAGCCTGCTCGAGTTCGCCGCTGTGAAGAATCCTTCGTCTAACAGCAGCTGAGTCCTGCGGTTCTGATGCTGATGCTTTTGGTGTAGGTTCGGTATTTAACGCAAAGCCTGGTAGGTACGATTGAGGCGTCAAGGCCGCAGGCTACCCACTTCCTCCTCCAAAGTCTTCTCAACCCCTCGATTTCTCTTCTCGAACAACTTCCCAGATGCATTTGAGAGCTGTGGCAGTCGTTGGGCTACTCTTGTTCTTGCCGGTCGCTTGCGCGGCGGGTGCGCCCGTCGTTACCTTACACTGACCACAGTCCTCATCGTGACAAATCCTCACCTTCTACAGACTGTAAGACCGCTACCGTTGGCTCGCCGTTCAGCACCTGTTGGGATATCGCCAACGCCGCTGGCATCAGTGTTGACACTCTGCAGAAATACAATGCCAACCTCAATTGTAACCTCCTCACACCTGGTGCGTCCGCGCGCTTCCTGCGACCCGATCGATGTCTAATTTGCCGCCCTACTGAAACCCCTTAAACAGGTCAGAGACTGTGTGTCTCGACTGGGACCTTCCCTGTTCCAAAGCCCAATGCTGATGGGACATGCGCTACAGTGAGTTGAGGAATATTATCTTATCTCCTTCTTTCCTCACATAACGACTCGTGCAATTACCGTTTATCTAGCACACTATCGTGGCTAACAACACCTGTCTCGCCATCGCAAACCTATACGGTATAACCACTGCCAATATAGAGACCTGGAGCAAGCCGATTTGGCGATTCCAAGGATGCAGTCTCCTCCAAATTGGCGCCAAGGTTTGCATCTCCAGCGGGCGCCCACCCCCTATCCCGTAAGAAACTGCGTTCATTCACCATATGCATTCATTGACCGCACTATACTTCAGGGAGAACCCTAATGCACAGTGTGGCCCTGAGACTTCTGGAAACAAAACCTGTCCTTTGAACGTGTGCTGCAGCGCGTGGGGCTTCTGCGGTCAGACTTCAGAATTCTGTGAGGCCGCAGTACGTCGTTTTCCTCATGCATTTTGACTTGGGATACTGATGCAGTTGTGAAAGGGTGGATTTCCTTGTAATTCTAACTGCGGTAGCCCCACGCTAGCGACGTGCTCCGGGTCCCAGCTGACACGTAAGATCGGATATTTCGCTGGCTGGGCCGCTCGGAGACCAGAGAACTGCGGAAGATTTACACCCGCTAATCTCGACTTGACCGGATACACCGGTGTCATTTTCGCGTTTGCGACGATCGGTAACGACTATAATGTTAGTAAGTGTTTTCCTTTAAATTACCTCGGGACTTGTTATCGTTCATTCTGATGACCGCATGCACCAGGTCTCGACTCGAGAGATGTGTCTGTCCTGAAGGACCTCATAGCTTTGAAGGATCGATGGCCATCCCTCCAAGTCACGATCGCTGTTGGTGGATGGGCGTTTTCGATGGATGACCCTACGAAGACAGTTTTTACACAGATGATCTCTACATCTGCCAGGCGGGCGACGTTCATCAATAGCGTCAGGGGCCTGATGTCCACTTATCGACTTGACGGCGTTGATATCGACCTGGAGTATCCGGCAGGTGTTGAAAGAGCAGCTCCTGCGGAGGGTGTGTAATCCTGAGCCTTGGACAGCTGGCTGTACATTATTGCTGATGCAGCTCACACGTAGACACACCAAACCTCACGGCGTTGATGAGGGAGCTTCGCACCGCCCTTGGATCCCAGGTTGTTTCCATCGGTGGGTCCGCTGCTATACGCTTGAGGTGTCGTTCTGACTCTCACTTGCGAATATTCAGCTACGCCTGCTGCGTACTGGTTCTTGCGTGGCTTTGAAATTGACAATATCGCCTCTTCCTCGACCTATGTCAATGTCATGACATACGACTACCATGGTCCATGGGACCTCAAGGTACAGGGAGAAGACGGCACTGCGAAGGCCCATACATCTGTGGAGGATATTATGGATACAATTCGGCTCTATACCCGGGCGAAGGTCCCTTTTAGCAAATGTGCGCCCCGTTTGCATTGTATCGCGCCGCTCCCATCTTACCCTCCAACAGTGAATTTGGGCCTCGCTTGGTATGGTCGCACGTATGCGGTTGGGAACTGCGAGGGTACCAAGTGTGTGGTAAGTTACCGTTGTCCTGCCCACACCTCCTTCGACCTACCACGTCTTCCTAGATGAGTGGTGGGGGGAAGCCTGGAAGGTGTACAGGCGAGTCCGGAATCAAATCCCAGGAAGAGATCAAGAAGGAGGTCGCAGATAACAAGATTGCTCGCACCTATGACACGACCACTCGTGCCTATTGGTATAACTTTGTGCGTGCCGCATCCCTCCTATCATGTACCCGGGAAATCAGACAATGCGGTGTCTAATCTTCATTCCAGAACGGCGACTTCATAACCTACGACGACACTGACTCGTGGACTCACAAGACCCAGGTTGCGAAGGACCACTGCTTTGGTGGGACGTTCATCTGGTCTTTGGACCAGGGAACTCCGGGCACGTCAGTACTCGCTTCTAATCATCACAATTCACTCACTCCCATATCGTACAGCCCCGAGCCGCCTGCTCCCGCTCATGAAGTCGCCTGTCAGCACACCTTGGATGACAAAACCAAAGAAGCATGCAAAGTATGTCCCTACTGCGCAACACAGACGAGCTCAAGATATAATACTCATCATTTGCTCAGAAAATGGTGAATGATATCTTCGACACAAATCAGGTGTGCTTCTCCAGTGCGTCACAATTGTTGTCCCTGGCGCTCACGACGATGCACCGTTCAGTACGCCTTGAACGGCACGAACAAATGTATGTCAACAGCTAAGGCCCTCAGACCGTTTCCCTGTCATAATGATTGCTGCCTTTACATCGCGTGCGTTCATTTCCTATCTTGGTCCACTGTCTTAGCTTGATCTCAGCTACAATTTGACGATGCTGACCCACTAATGAAACACCATAGTCAGGCAGATTACCAGGATATTACCATTCGCGCGAAGGAGGTTAAGGCTGCTGCACTCTCTATTCTCAGCCAATGCCACGGTGTCGGGGACACCCGACAGGGCTTGGAGAGACGTGTAGCGCCACTTGCTGCCCTATTTGCCGCATCCTGGACGCAGGTAGCGTTCATTAATATTGCGTACGTTCACAAGACAAATTTTCGTCCACCTCTATGAGTCGGAGCGGGTACCAACTGTCATTTCGTTGGCCAGAGCGATTATCCTGGTTTCGATTTTCACTGCCCTCGGTGAAATCATAAAGAATTGGGAAATAGACGACGATGAAGTGAGTAAGCCTCCACGAAGACTTCTTAGATGGCTAACTGTGGTGGCTTTAGGAACGCGGAGAGTACGTCAAACAGGTCCTCACAAACACAACGAGGGACTACCCGGAATTCAACGTCGTCCTCGCTCACCACGACCACACGCCCTCGTTCCAGTCACCATGTTACCACAAGCACGTCGAGTATGACCGTCCGGCTCCCCACGGTACGTATGGGTACGAGGTGTACCTAGCTCGGCGAGGGAACTTTTTGCTCAAAGGCGACGGTGGGTGGATGAATGTGAGATAAATCTACATTGTATAGCTCGCTATATCCCTCGTGTTGCTGACGATGTGACAAACGTACAGTGGGGCTGGAGTGGATATATTACTCCCAATCCAGGGAACTCAAAGGATTTGACGTTCCACCCTCCTGGAGCCAACTATGGCAATGTGAGGAATGTGCAAGGCAAGTACGTCGTCAACGGAGAAACGAGGAATACCGAGGATATCGCTGTGAGTCTCGGGTGAGTCGCTTTACGACGCATAGGCTACCAGCGACCTATTGATGCTGACGATTGGATATTCAGATCCCCCGATGGGTGTGCGACCTCGTTCGGTGCGAACCATGAGGATACACCCGTAGTCAGGTGTGCGGATGTCGAGTTCTGAGTGCGAACTGAATTAGCGACAGGATACTGCGATGAAACACAAGTATCCTACCGGCCAGTGTATGTGATATGGATAGGGGCCTATTTCCTTTCAGTTGGTGGAGGGGAGGGGAACGTGGAGGAAGGTCTTCGTCAGGGCTTGGGCTACGGGCCAGATGTGATGAAATATTGTATCAACGATCAGTTCGAAAAGGGGTCTGACTGCTGACTCCCGGGAAATTTCACCAAATATATTTACCGCATGGCAATCAGCACTGGGGGTTGCACCCTCCCCCCGATTCAAGAGTTGTGTGGTGGTGGCTTTTCCACCACGCAGCACACTGCTCTATGATCCCTTCAGGATATCCGCTGAGATCCTGAACAAGAATTGGTCGGCTCCAAGGCGTTTTGGTGCCATTCCCGTAGTGGGTGAACCGCACTTGATTCAGAGGCTCAGCCCTCGGGTGGC
The DNA here is from genome assembly GCA_951394405.1 of Coprinellus micaceus. Classification (NCBI taxonomy): domain Eukaryota; kingdom Fungi; phylum Basidiomycota; class Agaricomycetes; order Agaricales; family Psathyrellaceae; genus Coprinellus; species Coprinellus micaceus. Next base: position 489,837 of record OX596341.1, on the reverse strand, counting down.
ACTACGCTCTGCTTCTCCTTGTTTCAAGGAGGAATCCCATACTATTAGCCCCCAGCGCCTGCCTATGCTCATCGGTTTCATATAATACCCTTTCTCTCCCCACCCCTCGTTGCCCGCTCGAGGAGCTACTGATTCGGAGTCCAGAAGACGAGCCGGTTTCTCAGGGCGGGCCGACGCTAAACTCTTCAAGCTGTCTGCCGGGGAGAAGGCGCGAAATTGAAGGGCATTGACAGATGTTATGAAAGTAACGGTTCTTTCTGTAAGCAGCCTAGAACTCCAGTTCCATCTGCCAACTCGCTCTCTCATGGGACTTTCATTCGTTCGTAAACCTTGATATCATTTTGATAGCCTCGGCGCTTACTGTATCAATAGTAAGAAATGCAACGGGGTCTCGGTGAGGCCTGTTGTCTCCTACTCACGGGCCTACCCGCGGAACCATAACTCCTCTCTTTGATTTTAATATATACATGGATTCGTAAAATAGAGAATACGGACTGGCAACAGAACGATGGAGTGAAGGAACGCCGAGAGGTTGGTTTCGTCGACGATATCGAAGCCCCTCTGCCCACGCGTCGCCTTCGATTTGCCTCTCTCTCCCTCTCTCTCCGCTGATATCCATGGCTACTACTCTTCCGAACGAGATCTTCGAGAAGGTGGTCGAGGAAATAGCTCTGCGGCCTGAGCACAAATCCCTTCAGGACCTCATCAGATGTGCTACCATGAGCCGCACCTTCGCACCTCTCTGACAGAAACAGATCTTCCATACCATCCACTTCTTTCCCCTCCTACGATGTTCAAGTTCGTCCCGGGTACTGGGATGGACGTCAAGGATCTTTACCGTATGGTAAACGTTGTCGCTCGCATCCTGATCGCGAACCCTGCGCTGGGAGCGTCAGACAGATTGACTTCAAAGCCACCTCCGTACCTTATGAATAAACGCTGGCGATTTACGACGTACGGTATCCCTCCCGGGCCAGACGCTGCTTCAGCCTGCCCTGTAGATACCCACCGAATCACTCCGTGTTCATCCCTGAATCCCGCGTATGATGTGTCTATTACAGCATGGTAGGTCTAATAAAATAGTGGAGGATAATGGACGTCGCTGCTGTGACATCTTAAATAGTGCTCTGTTTCATGAAGAGCTGGAGCTGGAGCTCTAAGATAAGATAAGATCAAAGCGCTCTTCTGCCACGCGTCACCCTCGGCTTGCCTCTCTTCAGCTTCCAACCCCCATCTCGATGGCTTCCACTCTCCCGAACGAGCTCATAGAGAAGGTAGTCGATGAGGTAGTGCTGCAGCCTGAGCACGAGTCCATCGAGGGCCTGATCGCATGCGCTACCGCGCACAGCGCATTTGCCCCTCTCTGCCAAAAGCACATCTTCCGCACCGCCCGCTTCGTGCCTGAACCCTCAAAGTTCTGGGGCGATACCAGAACGGAAGTCAAAGATCTTTACCGTAGGACGAAGCTGCTCTCTCGCACATTGATCCAGAATCCTGCCCTGGGACTGTACGTCAAGGGAATCGATTTCACGGTCACGACAGACAGCTGCGTACCCAACGAGAACCTTCAAGACGTCTTTGACGCCCTCAAATCGGTTCCTAGTGCCAACGTTACCCAATTCACAGTCGCGTATCGGCCAGATTGGGACGATCCGGGCGGGGATATCAGGACGATACAGCTGCGCCAGAACGCGAACTGGTTCAGAGGAATGGCGTCCGCCTTCCATCATCTCCAGTTCAAAGTGTTTCGACTGCTCAGAGTCTGGGGGTTCCCATTGGAAGCCCTACCGGGCTCATTGGAAAGCTTGTACATCGAAAGGGGCTTCATACAGCTGTATGCGTGAGTCCCCTCATTCTAGCCAAGATTTTAACTCTGGTGAGCTGACAGTCGGGGATAGGCTGGAGCTGCCTCATCCCAGACCTTTTATTCGCCTGAAAACCCTGGGTTTCACCGGCCATGGGACGACGGTGATACAAGACCTGTTTGAATCGGAAACCCGGAATTACATCGATCTCCGCCATATAGAAACGTTGAGCGGTGAACTTCGCCTCTTTGGAATGAAACCACTCCTTCAGTCCACAGTCCAGCTACGTGAATTGAACATAAGTGGTACGTATCTTTGTTCAGAACGCTACTGTCAACGGAGCGTGCCTTTAACACCCGTCGCGCAGATCAAATTCAGCTCCGCAGATATGACTATAAAGGCTCCAACCCCAAGCTTGTACAATGCGCCCTCGGGGAATTGAATCCAAGCTCGTTCCGCACTTTGTCAAGGTTGTCGCTGGACGTGGTCTACCGCTTTGATGAGGAGGACGGCGAAGTCCTTCACGAGCCGTACGCGCGGATATGCGGACCGGAATTCACCCAGCTCGTTGCGCTGCAGGAGCTCGATGTACACCTCACATTCGACACAAGCGACTCCCATATTCTCCCTGGCAACCATGAAAACTACGGTTCGCAATGGAGTCGGCTTCCCAACCTCCTCGTAACCCCAGGCGCATTCCCCTCTCTCAGGAGAGTCGCAGTTCGGGTATCAATCGAGGTATGGGATGGCGAGTCTCCTCACTATGAGGAAGGACAAGCACTTGCAAACAAAATTGTGGAGAATATGTCGACCTTTGTATACCCCGTCCAATTCCGTTCTATGGACAATCTTCGTTCAGCTTCCGGGGACCTTGTTAACCTTTCATTTTTGGTTGAGGCAACTGTTCACCCTCGATAGAGAGGTTGTCTTGACCATACATTACGGTCTCGGTGCCTACAGTACTCTTGCGATGTGCGCTGGTCTTTGTCACCCTTTGCTGTGTCCTCTCCGCGCCAAGGCGCAACCCCTACTTTATGTCCAGGGGCCATTAGTGCATGTATAACCCTTAGCCCTTCTGTTGCGCTAAATATTCTTGAGTTGACCCACTTACCGACCCTCCCGCCCCAGCACCGGAACCCTATTCAGCAATGATAGGTAGGTACTGACCAACGGCCCCAAGACCAGGCCATCATGTGAGCCACAATTTTGTGTCGTGTATGAGAGCGTTCTTTCACAAGGCCTAGGCAAGCATGCCCTAGTCGCCACATTGGAGAAGGTGGCTCAGCCGTGTGCAGACACTTTCGGCGTTACTTACTCGTCCATTACCCCGACCCTCTGACTTACCCGCGCCTGTCCACATCCTCGCAAATCGTATCTCCGAGCTCCTAGTATTTTTTTCAGTTCGCTCGTCTCCGAGGCGACCGACCATCCTCCCACTTAACCCTTCCCGCAATGCTCCCCTCTACGAGACCCGAGTTGCGAGACTACGCTACTCGTGCTCATACTAATATCGCGATTACCCAGGCAGTGTTTTTCACACAGAGAAACGGTATCCCTTTCTCAAGAGACTTCCGCCTGTGTCCATTTGTACATACCCTTTACGCGTAGCATCTTTAGCGTACACGACCCTCCGTTACCACGAGGGGGCAGACAGGTGTGGGCGGTCCCTCAGGGCCTCGATTGTAGGTATGTACCCACGGAATCACTGTGCATTCTCCCCCTTTCTCATCCTGGGCCCCGTGTACGACGTATCAGCCACCGCATGGTAGGCAAAGGAGGTAGGCAAAGGCAATGGACGACGCTATAATGTCATCTTTAAAGGCTAGAGGACCTCTTCGTGTTTTCATTTCGTTGAGAAGCCCCCGCCATGCCTAAGATAAGATAAGATTGAAGCCTCCCTCTGTCAATGCCACGCGTCGCCTTCAAGTTACCTCTCTCTCCCAACCTCATCTCGATGTCTTCCACTCTCCCGAACGAAATTATAGAGAAGATTATCGAAGAAGTAGCCTTGCGACCGGGAGAAGACACCCTCCAGGACCTGGTCGCATGCGCGACGGTGAAGTCTTCGCCCCGCTATGTCAAAAACACATATTCCGCAAGATCTCTATATGCACCCTCCCAAGCCCGACAGACGAACGAGAGGGAGCACACGACCTCCACAGGCAAACCAAGGCGCTGGTTGGCGCGTTGGCTCGGAACCCTCGTTTGGTCCCGTACGTCAAGGACATCTACTATGAGGTGTTGGGACTCGAAGACGGCGATGAGACCCTTCCAGATGTCTTGGCTATACTGGGATCGGTTCCAAGCGGGGTGGAAATGTTTACCTTGCGGGGTGGACGTCGATATGGACTGAATCCTGAGCAGGACCCAAAGTGGGTTTTGACGATGTCTGCTCTGCTTGGCTATCTACAAGTCAGTTGGCTTTGGTTGGAGGACATCGACGTCCCAGTGGAGATCATCCCAAGCTCAGTAACCAGGTTGACTTTGACAAAGGCTTGTATTTCAGCCGAGGAAGATGAAGACAAGTGAGTCCGCCTGGTATTGGCACGCTAGGGGTTAGCACTTACAAAAACTCGCCAGAGCGGAGGACCTTCCCCCGCAACACCGAATCACCTTGAAGGCCCTCTCTTTCGACAGACGCAGCCCCATAAGGCTGGCACCCGGCAATATTATCCTCGATCTCTCCCAAGTTGAAGAACTGAAGATGGGCCCTCGCTTAGTTGGCATCGATGACGACTTGTTCACACCGATGGTCCAGGTTCGTACGCTGACCATAAATGGTATGTTCACTTTGAAATTTGAAGTATGTGTAGAAACTGAGTTTCAGTTGGTCAGCCACAGCGCATATCGGCATAGAGTACGGGGGCTCTGAGCTCTCCATCCCCAATACTATCCGCAAACTAAACATAAGCTCGTTCTCCACCCTAACCCGCCTCTCCCTGGACCAGGTCTTTTATTTTGGGGACGAAGGTGTAATAATCGACGACCCATACGGGTGCATCTGCCGCCCACCCTCGATCCTCACTCGACTAATCACCTTGCAAGAGCTCGCCATCACCATCAAGCTTGCCGGTGTTCTTTTCCTTTGTGACAGCAACTACGGTCCGCAATGGAGTCTCCTGCCCGACCTGCTTGGAAAAGCATGCGTTCCTTCACTTCTCAAAAGGGTTGGTATCTGGGTATATGTCCAACTTCCGATCCCGGAGGAGGGGGCGCGTATATGCCCCTGTACTGATCAGGAGACGAAAGACCTCGCACAGGCCATCCTCGACAATCTTGCGACCTTCGTTTACCCATCCCAGTTTCAGTCCTTGCGCCATACCCCCCCATTGCCAACGTCTCGAAGAGTAAGAATCCCTCTCGAACTCGAGCGATCCTCCCGCACCCACAGGGGTCAGGATCCTCACAATATCCTTAAAATTTAAATGTGACTCCGCCTTGCCAATATATCTGAGAGAGACAAATAGTGAGCCTCTTTTAGCGATTCTGCCAGTTGTGTTTCCCGTATCAAGACAAGGAAATTGGGTAATTTTAAAGGGAGATCAAAGCAAGTCGGCATGCATATACGACGTGAGGAACGCGAGGTGGCCAAGTGTGCGAGCGCAAAGTCGGTGGCAAAATACCGATATGGCCCAGCCGCACCGGCCACCCAGAGCGTTGCACCGACATCCCCGTGGTGCGAATGCGGTTGCACCCAAGGTGTGATACAATACCAAGGTCAGGGGCAACTACTCGTGCGGTCACCGTTGGACCACAGCGAGCCGAGAGGCGTCAGATGTTCCTAGCCAAGGCGGACGAAGCCTACCGGCGAAGAGGAGGTGAGGGACTATTTATAAGGGTGAGGAGGGCGAGTCGAGGACAGTGATACAGATGAGGACTCGGGACGTAGCGTCCTTCGTAGACACGCGCACTATGAAACCTGTTTCCACTGACATTCACCGGAACCTGAAATCACAGTGGGCGCCGGGAACCGTGACGAGGGACGACCGCGGACAGCCGGGGGCATGCCACTGACAAGGTCCATTTCACCGTCAACCCAACGGGGCATGCCACTGAAAGCGGGCAGCGGGGGAGGACGAGTTCGATGTGGCGCAGAATGAGCCACTTCAAATATGCGAAGAGCCTCATTCAGAATCCGACCCAATGGACTTGGACGAAGTTCGGCGATGCAGCTTTAATCGGCAAGGGAATATCTTCCCGATGAAGCCCACCGAGGAGCAGATTTATTGGCGAGTTCCGCCCTTCCTCTACGCGCCGCACAGTTCATCCGCGCCAACGTGCTTCCAATGGGCTTTCGTGAGCACATTATAATGATTTCATTTGGGAGTTTATTATGGTGTACTGACCACCAGGGACTTGAATTGCACTTGGGCGAAGTTCGTCGGACGCACAATGGGTCTCGATTCTGGGTGCTACGAGGATAGAGGTGGGGGTGTTGCATCTTATAGGGGTAGGTAGATTGGGACCGACAGGCCCCGTTTTCGTTCCCCTTAGGGCCGTCTCCACCCTGATCAGGAACCCTTAGATCGGTATCTAAATTTAGGCGCCCGCCGAACCATTTGTTTCTTGCCTGAACCGGTTCGCGGTGATCCTCTGAATCCCCTTTTGAAATTGGGCAGTTTGGCATTCCCCACACATCCGTTTGGAGCCTTCCTTTCCAGTACTTTATTCCCACTCCCCTGGATATGTACGGTAGATACTGTGAATAGAACGAAGTTGAGGGAACTGCGACGTTCGGGCTATGCACGGCTAGGGGCAAGACCCCCTACATATCGGATTCGTTTGCCATGGGGGGCCGCCGATGGGTTTACCTGGAATTCAATGGGTACCACGGGTAAATTAGTGCCACTGAAAACGGAAAAAAAATCGCCACTGAATTTCACCGGCTGGGAAGTTCAAGTTCATAGTGCGTCTCACCGCGTGGTGCGGAAGTTTCTCTTCATAGATCCGAGAATCATAGTATAAAAAGTCAATGTACATACCTACCTACCTACATTCCCCGGCTCGTTCTCCCCCGAGCCCGGTACTCACCTCCCTCCTTGCTCCTTCCGTTCCCCTACGCCAACATCTCGTGGACTCAAAATCCCCCTCGAATCCGAGCGACCCTCAGGGGTCTGGGTACTCGCAACTGTGTATACGTACCTTTCCCATACAAGTTTTAGAACCCCTTCCCTTCGCTAAGAATCAGGGTATAGTTTCTGGGCGTCCTGTTGCGAGATTCAGTTAGCAGATAAGCCTTGAAGATAAGTCCTAAAATGAGGGATGGAGGCGCCACTCACGGCGTGTGAAGGTCCACCGTATTGGCCAGGACAGCGTCCCGAGGGCCGAGATATCCCCACTTCATTGAGGAGGCTCGTGTCCCCCTCTCTTGCGGCGTTCCGGGCGTGGGGTTTGGCGGACCGCTGGGGGACGTAGCTTATGAGTCTGGTAGTAAGTATTAGTAGGACTCTGGCCAACCGCTTCGTACATAGCGTCGCCGTAATATCAATCGCTCTCACCTCTGCGACACGACCATCGACTGCACGGCGGCGGATATCTATGGACCTGTGCAGCGGCGCTCTTGAGCCACCGTCCGAGGTGCCTTGGCGTCCGGGGACCTGGCTGTCCGAACTTGAAGTTCGTATCGGAATCGCGGTTAGGCGCTCTGAGGATAGTACCAGTCACTAATAACTGTGAAGTATACTATATATCCGATCCCACCATGAATCAGCCAGGCCTGAGATTCACCCTGCGGCGAAGGACGGGCGGGTGGGGCCTTGATGCGGGGAAGGCACCTCAGGAGTCAGAGGTTAGTACCGCCCCCTCGGTACCGGTCGCCGGATCCGTCTGTCGTATGGAGCGATACGTGTTCGTGCTGGGATCCACGGTAATCTTTCATCCCGGAACACCCAACATATCTTCGTGCCAAAACCCTCGATATCTCTTCGTCCCGGAACACCCAACATCTCTTCAATTCTCTTCGCCCTTTGAGGGGCTCGAACAAGCCCCGGGTCGTGTCTCTGTATAGCTCTGTATATTCAGCATGAACACTGGCATGGAGAAGCTCGACTGGCCCCTGGGTTTGGTGAGGTTTGTCACTTGTGTGTCGGGGTACACTAGTACACTAGTTGCGGTTTGAGCGGTCGACTGGTTTTCTGCGCTGGCGTGCGGAGTCTCTGGGAGGGTGAGGGTGTATGGTACACTCCGAGTCCTCCCCCTTTACGGGACTTGTGCGAGGCCGTGCTGTGCCTCGCCACAGACTGTAGAAATAGCGACGCGATTGGCACCAGGGCAGGGTGTCGGCGGAGGTCCCTCTGACGGGCGTCCGTCTGTCAAGCACCAGTACGTATCAGTACGCTTTGCAGTGTACTTGGGCTGTAGGAACATTGTTGGGGCGGGCAGGGGCGGGCACATACCGCCTTGATCCGCCAAGCCGACACCAACACCGAACACTGACGCGCCACCCGCCCCCGGCGACTAAGCGAAACGCCGCGCCGAGGCGCGTGTGTCATGTGGACGTCATATGGATTCCAGGCCCCTGACCGGATTTCCCATCGATGCCCATTCTTGAATTCGTATTCAAATCATTCATCCTTCTTCCCTTCACTTCATTTGCTTGCTCCCTCATTCACTCAGCACTTCGTTAATCTTATCGAGGCATCTGTTTCCTCGATAGCCCTGCTTGATTGAGTTATAAGTAGGAGAGTGGAGCTGGGCGCTACGCATACGTAGCCGACACGGGACGACGAGTACGGAAAGGATTAGCGCGGGGACGGTCCAGGCGTTTCTCGAATACGGAATTGGAGCCTGCGGAAGGACCTGAAGAAGGATTGGATGTCAGCCAGAGATCCGGGCAGCTGTTCAAGTTAGCGTTGACCACGACTTCGACTTCGACTTCGACTTTCGACTACTACTAGTACGACGACTGCGGCTGTGACTGCGACTACGGACGACCACGCTGGGACTACGGACGATCCTACTTATATCGTTGGGGAGATCTTTAAGGTTTAAGCACTGTGACTCTAAGGTACGTTCCCCTCTTTGTATGTATGTCGTTGCACGCGGGACGTTTCGTCTGCATCACCTCCTCCATCTTCGTCTTCATGATATCACCGCCCTCTTCTATTCATAGCGCCCACTGCCCACCGTTCCTCCAGCTGATACACTTTCAGGCTCTAGGTTTTCGCCGACATCTGTCATCATCATCATCAACGGGAGCGTGCCTACTGTACACAAGAATAGCTCTTCATCTTAAGAACACCGCACAATGGACGACCCCGAAACCGCGTCGCTCATAGCACCAGCGTTGGAGGGCGAGGACGACGTTACTCAATTCAGAGCGCCCATTCCCCTCAGCGATTCCTCTCAAGCGCTGCAAGACGGTGACGCTTCGCCACACGCCCAGGAATCAGCGACGCAGGAAGGATTAGCAGGAGGAGGAGGAGAAGGAGAAGGAGGAGAAACGGAGGACGAGATGCTGAGACGACGAAAGGCGGAGACGCTCCGCCTCCTCGACTCCACACCCCTCCTCGACGTACTCTCACCTTCTTCTAACCCATCGTTCTCCCCTGTAACAACCTCTTCGACTTCACCTCTCACAACAACAACGACAACAACGACTTCGATATCACTCTCACCATTCACTACAACAACGACCACCGCACCACCGCCTGTACGATTGCAGCGCATCCCCTCCTCAACCTCAACCTCGACGTCAGCGACTTCAGACGACTTTGGCGAGTTCGTCGACGCACCGCCGAGCGCAGCTCTTTCTCCTAGTGGGATAGCGACTCCAACAACAGTGACGGACCCGCACACGCCGGGGTTCCTCGATCCGCTAATAGGCGTGGTCTCAACGTCGACGTCGAGCGCCACCGCCACTGTCAATCCACCACCGCCTCTACCGCTGGCACTGGACCTGGACCCTCTCTCTCTCCCGTCCGGCCCACCACATCCCCAACCGTCCCTATCCTCCTCATCGAAACAACACCTCCCCCTCCCCCCAACGCCATCCACAGCCTCTGCTCCACCTCCTCCCCCGCCCAAGTCCACCTCCGTCCGACCGTCGAACCTCGTCGATGAGGTGTTGGACTACGAACGGGGCGGCCTCTCGCTCTTCGCTGACCCGGCGTTCCACTCTCCCTTCGACGAAGGGACGGGTGAGAGTGGGGTCCCACCGGTCCCGCCGCCGAAGCCGCCTTCGCCTATGCCGCCGTTCTCGAGGTCCCCGTTACTTTCGTCGAGAACAGCTACGCCCACCCCATCTTTACCTCACGCTCATCACCCCATCGCACCGGGGTATCGAGACGGTTCCCTCCTCTCTCCAACGCCGGTGTACGCACCAACCCTCACCCCACCAAACACAGCCGCGAACCCGGGCGGGGTGTTCGTGGACCACCCGCTCGCTCCGTCGCCCTCTGCTTCGTTGCCTCGATCCCGGGCGAGGACGCCGCCGAAGGTGACTACGCCTCATCTCCCGTTTGCAAAGCCCTCCTCTTCAGCTTCCTCATCCGTGTTGAACCTCCCTTCCATGAACGCGGCTCCAGGTACGGGCGCGGGTTCTGGACCGACGGGAGAGGGGAGTCTGGGAAGAGCGGAAGGCGTAGCGGAGGAGACGGAGATTATTGCGCACCACCTCGGTCTGATCGACCACGACTACTTTTCCTCCCGTGAACCTGCGGACGCGTCGGGTCTTGCGATTCCGGTCCCGCTGCAGCCTGTGAGTAGGTCGAGGAGTAGGAGTGCGGTGGGGGGGATAGGGAAGAGCGTTGGGTCGTTACTGGGTGGTGGAGGGGGGAGTCCGAGTTTGAGTATCGGAAAAGATGGGGGAGGAAACCGGAGTGTAGGGAGAGGAGGGAGTGTGGGGAGAGCGGGAGACGCGACGGAGGGTAGGGCGGAGGGGAGGGCTGCGCCGCCTGTTATGAGTAGCGGGGGGGAGTGGGTTTGGGGAGGTGGTGAGAGGCTGGGAGAACAGAGTTCGCTTTCGCGCGGAGGGGGTGGGGCGTCTAGGGAGAGGGGGGTTGGGGCGAATCGGGGACGAGAAACGAGGAGTGGAGTTGGGGAAGGTGTAGGAGAGCGAGAAGGACGGGAAAGGCAAGAAGGAGAAAGAGAGGGAGAAGGAGGAAGAGATAGAAGCTCGAGCCCGAGCCAGGCCCGACGGACGGGGTCGTACGGGACCGTTGGGGGCCTTTGGGGGTTGTGGAGGGGTGCGCCTCCCCCTTCGACGGGGACGTCGGCTTCGCCTGAGGAGTATGCGCATGCGCATGCGCACCACTCTCATCCTCACACCCATTCTCATCATCCTCATGTGCATGTACATGGGCAAAATACGCAAGGGCATGTGCAGAGTATGCAAGCGCAGAATACGAACGACAACCAGCACGGGTACGGGCAGCATGTGTATACCATCACGAGCCCGCAGCCTATCGGGCCTACGATCGTCGAGGACCGGCCTGCGCGGTTCGGGGTCTCGTCTGTGCCGCGTGAGGTGTCGGTGGAAGGTTCGACCTCAGCTTCGCCGGAGCATCAACGTACCTCGGGCGAGTATTTTGATCACCTGCAGCAGCACCCTCAACACCCTCACACAGGAGCGAAAGGCACGATCGGGACAGGAACCGTCGTCGACGCGGGTGTGGGCGTGCAAGGCCGGAGCGGACGGCCTCTCCCGAAAGCGAGGATGAGTCTGGAGAGTATCCAGGCGCGGTGGGGTGATCATGGGAGTTCTTCTGGGAGTGCGCATTCGCCGTCGAACTCGCTAAGCGGCTCGGTGACTGGGTATGGAGGTTTGTTAGTCCCGAATCAACACACGGGAAGTAGGAGTAGGACGCCGTCGCCGGCGAGGACGAGGACGGGGAGGGGGGTTCCGATTGACCCGCCGAGGATTACGCATGGGTCGCCGTTTGCCCCGCCTTCCCAGACGAGTTCGGGGTTTTTGGTATCGGGGTCGGTGGGGGGGTTAAGGGCGGGGTTTGGGGATCCGATGGTGGGAGGGCTAATCTCCTCATCAGCGGCGTCTTCGAGTTCAGCTCTAGGTGGCATTGGAATGGGATTGGGGAAAGGAGGAGGAGGAAGCGGGAGTAAAGGGAACCCGTTCGCGACGCATACGTTTGTCCCGATTCCGGGTGCGCCGGGGTTTAGGCCTGAGGGGTATGATTGGGATAAGGGGTTTAGTGAGGAGTTGGAGAGGGAGCTTGAGAGGGGTGGGGTTGTGTCTCCTCCTGGTGAAGAAGGGGGAGCGGAGGAAGCGGGGGAGAAGGATGGGGAGGAAGAGGGAGAGGGTGGGGAAGGGGAGGAGGGAGAGGAGGGAGAGGAGGTGAGGACGCCGAGGGTGAGGGGTTCTCCGGGGCCTGGGGACGAGAAGGTGAATGGGAGTGGGGTGAACGGAGAGAGGTTGAATGTGAATGGAGGGGAGAAGGTGTACCCTAGTGGCAATACGAGTGCGACTTTGGGTGCGGGGGGAAGAGAGAGGGAGAGGGAGAGGGAGAGGGAGAGAGACGCGTTGAGAGATAGAGGGAGGCAGCCCCGGCCGAAAGAGAAGGAGGGGAAGCATAAAGAGAGGGAGCATAGTATTTATCAGGCGATTGGGTCGGCGTTTGGGCTTTGGGGGTCTTCCTCCTCCTCGTCCGCTTCCTCGACTTCGACTTCGTCCTCAGCAGCGACCGCTTCGGGGTCGTCGAAGTCGGCGCCTAGGACCCCGCCGTTGAGTTCCGGTTTGGAGTCGTCGAAGTCGGCGTTTGGGGGTGCGAAGGAGAAGGATTTGGGGTATGGATATGGGAATGGGCATGGGAGGAGTGCGACGGCGCCGTATTTTGCGTCGAGTGTGAGGGGTGAAGGGCAGAGTGGTGGAGGGGGGAGAGCAGATGCGAGCAGAGGAGATGGGAAGAGTAGGGAGGGGAGGAGGGGGGAGGAGGGTGTGGGTGGGAGGGTGAATGGGAGGAAGGTGGGGGAGTTGATTGAGAGGAAGGTTGGGGGGTTGGAGTTTGTGGGACGGAAGGAGAGTACGGTTGGTGTGCTTGGAAGGGTTGTTGGTGATAAGGTTCGTTTTATTTCCTTCTCTTCGAGTAATTGACGAGCTAACGCGTGTGCATGAAATGTAGCTACGCCAACACCTCCCACCACTCTCGCGCTTACCGCGAACCTGGACGCTCCTGTATAGCATGGACCAACACGGTATCTCCCTCAACACGCTCTACACCCTCTGCGAAGCCCCCCTTAAGAACCGGCGCCCGTCCCAGCCCTACGTCGGCATGGGCGGGCACATCCTCGTCATCCGGGACGACGCCCCCGCCTCCGAGCGCGACAGCTGCTTTGGGGTATACATCGCCGACGGGCTGAGCCGCACCAAAGCGAAAGGCTTCTACGGCGGTGGCGATTCCTTCCTCTTTCGCTACCACGGGAAGACGGGGACGATGGAGGTGTTCCACCCCACGGGGCGGAACAGCTATTATGCGCTGTGTGAGAAGGGGTATGTGGCGTTTGGGGGCGGGGGGAGTCGGTATGCGGTGTGGGTGGGGGAGGATTTGTTGGGGGGCAGTAGTGCGGGGAGTGTTTGTTTTGGGAATGGGGGCGCGGTTTGTTTTGGGGGGGTGGGGAAGGGGGAGGAGGGGGAGAGGGAGTTTGAGGTTGTGGGGATGGAGGTTTGGGGGGTTGGGCCTGCGTAGGGAGGCGAGGAGGGTTGTGGAGGTTATGGGTATCGCGTGGATTTATTGCGATTGTATGATATTGTATGTATGTATATTACGATTTTTGTGGTTATTTTAACGAGGCACCCTCACTCACACAGAACCCTTGCAACATTGAGACTAGAACTTGGACGACGGAACGGGAACGCGTCGCGCACCCTTCCTCCTCGCCCTTCCTTCCCTGTGCCTTGGAAGTAGGACTCAACACCGCCGATGACTTGTTCAGCACAACATCGGAGTCCCTGAATGGTCGACACGCCATGGACAGGGTAAACTTGCAGGGTTCCTCAGCGCCCAAGGCCAAGCCTAAGCGAATCAGCTCTGGGCGCTCATTTAATATCAGTGACACGCCAAGAACACGCGACGCGTTTGACTGATGGATTAGCCAGATAGGGGCTTTTTGGGCGCTAATCGATCATCGTGGCTCGCTTTTCGTCGTTTCCTTTCAGGAAATTCTATGATGGGAGGTTTATGTCGCGATCCCGGTTCTACGTCGAATGTCTGTTGTTCTCGTGCTATAACGTGCATTTGGCAGACCCGATTGCGGTGTGACGGACGGTGACTAGGAAAGAGTGCATGCGAGTGGTCAGGGGGTACGCTCGTGTCCACGGTTTGCTGTGAATCCCTGACTGGTGTCAACAGGGACAGTAGCAGGAAACTCAGACGGGGAGCTCACATGAACGGCCTCGAGGCTTCCCGGGACATCGCGTTCGAGATAATGATCACAGATAAGACGTGCGCCGGCGCCCACTGTCGGGCACTTCACCGAGACGAAGGGTATTTATACTGACTGTTCTTCGTCTTCTTTGTCTCAGAACGTCCGTGTTTCTTCTACGCATTTCACTCCCTCTCATTCTCATCGATAAGAGAGAAGGTACTGTTACTACCCTTTCTGTTTGACTTTAACCCCCACTCTTCGTCGTAATGGGACGCCGTCGCCAACAAGAAGAGGACGAGTACGAGGAGAAGGAGGAGGAGGAAGAAGAGGAAGAGGAAGAGGAAGAGGAAGAAGAGGAAGCTGAAGAGGAGGAAGCAGCCGATGAGGCGGGTGAAGAAGAGGAGGAGGAGGAAGAGGAGTGGGAGTACTCCAAGTGTACCGGAAACAAGAAGGCCTTGCTGGTTCGTATATCCCTCTCCACACCATTCTCACTGCTCACGCCACCCATTTGTAGATTGGCATCAACTACTTCGGTACCTCGGGAGAGCTCCGGGGATGCATCAACGACGTCGAGAACATTTACTCGTTTATCACGGGTAAGACTTCCGCCCTCTCATTGTGTGTCCATGGGCTTATGGACGACGACAGAGTTCTGGGAATACCCGGCCGACAACATCATGATCCTGCGCGATGATTCCGAGGATCCTGATCTGCAGCCTACCAAAGCGAATATCGTGAGTATCATTCGCCATCATCGACAGTGGTTATGTCCTGATCGACGAACTCTGCGTAGCTGTCTGCGATGGAGTGGCTCGTCGCTGATGCTCAGACTGACGACGCCCTTTTCCTTCACTGTGAGCACCGTTTTGATACTACTGATACGACCGACCCCTCACGATGATTCTAGACTCGGGGCACGGAAGCCAGCAGGAGGACGAGGACGGTGACGAAGCCGATGGTATCGACGAGGGTATGTGTTTCCGTTCACTCTGTTTAGAACTGTACTGACCGACCTTTCATGTTCTTCCAGCTCTCTGTCCTGTCGACTACACCGATTCCGGCCTCATCGTCGACGACGTACTCAACGACATTCTCGTCAAGCCGCTTCCTGTGGGCTGCCGCATGACCGTCCTCTTCGACGTACGTCGCTTCCCCTTCCGCTCGGTGTATCCCAATTAACGTCCCGCTCTTTAGTCCTGCCACTCCGGCTCTGCTCTCGACCTTCCCTATATGTACGACGCTGATGGCCTTGTAATGCAACACGACCCGGCCAAGGAGTCTGCCGCCGCCATCTCCGCTGCCATCGATGCACACAACAGTGGTGACGTCGGGGCTCTGGCTCGGGCAGCGAGGAATATGTCGCTCGTCGCCACCGGTCGCACCCACATGGCGAACGTTATCACGAAGAAGACCAAGGGCAGCCGTGCAGATGTTGTCTTCCTCAGTGGGTGTAAGGACCATCAGACTAGCGCTGATGCCATTGAGGATGGGGAGGCGACCGGAGCGGTTAGTCATGCCCTCGTCAAGGTTCTGAGTACGTTATATCTTTTGCTCCGCTTTCTGATACATGTTGTACTAACGGTTGCGATTTAGCTGAGAACCCGAACCAGAGCTATCACTCGCTACTCATCAACATTCGTACGGTCCTGCAAGAGAAGTACACGCAGATTCCTCAGCTCTCCAGCTCCCACCCTATTGTACGTTTCCGTTTTCTCTCAAAGAACGCTTCGCCTCACCCGTGCCAAACAGGACACGGAACTCGAATTCATCATATAATTTCAATCCGGCTTCAGCCTTCTTGTAAGAACCGTTCGTGGGATGTAAGTTGTAAAACTAGAGATGGACCATGTATGTTTGCGCTGCTCAGGAATTGTTGACGAGGGGTCGTCTCTGAGTCACTTCATGAACACACACCTCCACGTCAAGGGCGACGCAGGCGTCTCCAAAGGCTCCGGCGTATCTTTCCTGGATCGTGTACACATGCCCTTAAGCTCGTCGTGCGCGGTACGGGAAATAATACCTATTGTCATCCGAGTCTCTGACCCCTACTACCTTCCTGCCACTCGAATGAGAGCCTGGTGCTTGGGCTGGAATTCGTGCCTCCCTGTCATTATTGGGTGGGGTTGCGCCGTTCCGGTGCTGGGACGGGAATTCGAGAGGAAGAATATGCGTGGGCCAACTCAAGAATGTTTAGCGCTACATAATGGGTAAATGATTATACATGCAGTGATGGTCCCTGATCACAAGGAAAGGGCTGCATCGGCGAGGAGACGAGAGGGCATAACAAACGATAACACAGACCCAGGGTACATTCCAAGAGCAGGCACCGAGACCGTAAGGTACGATCAATACATCCCCTTTGTCGAGGGATGGACGACCGCCTCAACCAGAAACGAAAGGTCTACAAGGTCCCCGGAAGCTGAGCGAAGATTGTCCATAGATCGGAACTGAACAGGGTATACAAAGATCGACATATTCTCCACAATTTTGTTTGCAAGTGCTGGCCCTTCCTCATAGTGAGGAGGCTCGCCATCCCATACCTCGATATACACCCGAATTATTACGACTCCTCTGAGAAGAGGGAATGCGTTTGGGGTCGCGAGGAGGTCAGGAAGCCGACTCCATTGTGAACCATATTTTTCGTGGTCGCCCGGGAGAAGGTGGCAGCTGCTCGCGTCGAATGTGAGGTGGATCGCGAGCTCCTGCAGCGCAACGAGCTGGGTGAATTCCGGTCCGCAAATGTGTGCATACGGGTCGTGAAGGACCTCGCCAACCCTCTTGTCAAAAAAGTAGTGCGCGTCCAGCGTGATTCTTGACAAAGTGCGAAACGAGGTTGGGTTCAATTTCCCGAGGGTGCATGGTACAATGAAGGAGCCTTCATAGTCATAGTTGTAAAGTCGGATTTCATCTGTGTGAAGGGGGTCAAAGGCACACTCATTGGAAATAATGTCCTGAACAAAGATACGTACCACTTATGTTTAATTCACGTAGCTGGACTGTGGACTGAAGGAGCTCTTTCATTCCAAAGCGGCGAAGATCACCGCTCAATGTTTCTATATGGCGGAGATCGATGAAATTTCGGGTTTCCAATTCGTCAAACAGGTATCGTATCGCCGTGGTCACGCCGGTGAAACCCAGAGTTTTCAGGCGAATAAAAGGTTTGTGATGAGGCAGTTCCAGCCTATCTCACACTGTCAGCTCACTAGAAACTCATTCTTCAGGAAGCTAGAATGGGGGGACTCACGCGTACGGCCATATTGAGCTCCTTTCGATGTACAAGCTTTCCAATGAGCCTGGTAGGGCTTCCAACGGGAACAACCGGACTCCGAGCAGTCGAAACTCTTTGAACTGGAGACGACGGAAGGCGGACGCCATTCCTCCGAACCACTCCGCGTTCTGGATCAGGTCTACCGTAGTTCTGGACGCATAGGGATCCTCGCGAGGGTCCCGATATGGCAGGTATGAGACTGTGAACTGGGTAACATTACCGCTAGGAACCGACTTGAGGGCGTCAAATACTTCTTGAAGGTTCTCGTTGGGTTCGCAGCTTTCTGTCGTGACAGTGAAATCGATGCGCTTGATGTACGGTCCCAGCACAGGATTCTGGATCAATGTGCGAGAGAGCAGCTTCGTCCTACGGTAAAGATCTTCGACTTCCGTTCCGATATCACCCCAGCACTTTGAGGGTTCAGGCACGAAGCGGGCGGTGCGGAAGATGTGTTTCTGGCAGAGCGGGGTGAATGTGCTGTCCACGGTGGACCAGGCGATCAAGTCCTCGATGGATTCGTGCTCAGGTTGCAGCGCTATCTCGTCGAGTACCTTTTCTATGAGCTCATTCGGCAGAGCGCAAACCATCGACATGAGCGTTGAAAGAGAGGGCAAACTCCGGAGGGGCGTGGCGTGTGCGTGGTAAAGGTTCGATCTTATCTTATCTTAGGGCTCCGAGTCGACGGCTTCTCAATAGAACGAAACCCTAAGGAGTCCTCTCGCCTTTGAAATGACATTGTAGCGGCGACCGTTACCTTTCACTACCTTCTTGGGATAGCTGGCGGTGGCTGATACGTCGCATACAGGGCCTGCTACGAATCACAGATACCCCCTACAATTGAGACACTGAGGGACCACCAGCCCGTCTGCCTTCGCGGCAACGAAGGATCGGGGTTGTGTACCCTGAGGACGCTACGCGTAAAGGATAGCATATACCGCTGTATACAGGTGCTCGTCCCGTACAAGCGGAAGTCTCTTGGGAGAGGGACACCGTTTCTCCGATGTGCGAGCGACACCGCCCGGGTAATCACAATATTGGTATGAGCACGAGTAGCACAGGCTCGCGAGGGTCTCATATTTGGGGAAGGCTTAAGTGGAAGGACGGGAGGTTACCTCGGAGACAAGCGAACTGAAAAAGTACTATGTATGTCGGATATACGACTTCCGAGCATTTGGACAGGCACACGAAAGTCAGACGGTCGGGATAATGAACGAGTAAGTAATGCTGAAAGTGTCCGCACACAGCTAGGCTGCCTTCTCCGCCGTAGCCGCTGTACATGGCTTGCCTTGGCCTTGCGAAAGAACCCCCTCAATACGCAACACAAAAAGGATGTTAAGATCAAGCGTGCAGCGAGCAGGGTCGGGAAGCTCAAATACAGTGTTTGAGCATCTCAGGACTTGTTGAAGAGAGGTGGCTTCTCCGAGGGCACCTCCCTGGACCGTGTAGAACATGCTTATTGCGCTAGTCCATCATGTTACAGCGAACGAGGTTGTGCTCCGATTCTCCTTGCGTCTGTACCTACCTTCCTGCCTGTGGCTCACATGAGGGCCTGGCCCTGGGGCTGTTGGTAAGTACCTGCCTGTTATTGTCGAGTGCGGTTTCGGTGCTGGGACGGGAGGAAAAGTAAGTGGGTCAACGCAAGAGTATTTAGCGCTACAGAGGGAAAGGATTATATGTACATTGACGGCCCATGGACATAAAGTAGGGATCACGCCTCAGCGCGAACACGACGCAGCAAACGGTGATAAAGACCCAGTTGAGACCCAGGGCACATCGCGAGAGTACTGTAGATACTGAGACTGTAAGGTATGATCAAGACACCCTTTTAGTCGAGGGATAAACGACGGCCTCAACGAAAAACGAAAGATCTACAAGGTCCCCCGAGGCTGACTGAAGATTGTCTATAGAACGGAATTGGGCGGGGTATACAAAAGTCAACATATTCTCCACAATTTTGTTTGCAAGTCCTGGTCCTTCCCCACGCTCGTTATCCTGTACTAGGATAGACACCCGAATTGCGACTCTCCTGAGAAGAGGGAATGCGCCTGGGGTCGCGAGGAGGTTGAGAAGCCAACTCCACTGCGAACCGTAGTTTCCATGGTTGTCAAGGAGAATGTGGAGGTCGCTTGCGTAGAGTACGAGGTGGATCGCAAGCTCCTGCAGCGCAACGAGCTGGGCGAATTCTGGCCCGCAAATGTGTGCGTACGGCTCGCGAAGTACCTCACCGCCCTCGTCAAAACTGTAGTGCACGTCCAGTGTGATTCTTGACAAAGTGTGGAAGGAGCTTGGATTCAATTTCCTAAGGGCGCTTAGTACAAGGTTGGGGTCTTGATAGACATGTTGGTAAAGAAGGATTCCATCTGTGTCAAGAGGTTAAAGGCACGCTCTATCGGCAATAACGAACTGAACAAAAATACGTACCACTTATGTCCAATTCACGTAGCTGGACTGTGGACTGGATCACTTTTTCCATTCCATAGCAGCGGAAATCACTGTTGAATATTTCTATGTAGCGGATATCAATGAAAGTCTGTGTTTCACATCCACCAAGCAGGTATTTCATCACCAGAGCTGGCATATCGTGGCCGTTGAAACCCAGCGTTTTCAAGCGAATAAAAGGTCTGGGATGAGGCAGTTCCAGCCTATCCCACTGTCAGCTCACCAGAAGTACATTCTTGGGAAAGAAGCTAGAATGAGGGGACTCACTCATGCGGCCATATGGAGCTCCTTTCGATGTGCAAGCTTTCCAATGAGCCCGGTAGGGTTTCCAATGGGAACGATCGGACTCCGAGCAGTCGAAACACTTTGAACTGGAGATGATGGAAGGCAGACGCGATTCCTCTGAACCACTCCGCGTTCCGGATCAGCTCGACCGTAAAGGTGCTGAACACATAGGGATGCACGCCATCCCAATATGGCCGAGATGCGAGTGTGAACTGGGTAACATCGCCGCTAGGAACCGACTTGAGGGCGTCGAAGACGTTCTGGAGGTTCTCGTTGGGTTCGCAGTCTCCTGCCGTGAGCATGAAGTCGATGCGCTTGACGTAGGATCCCAGCACAGGATTCTGGATCAATGTGCTAGAGAGCAGCTTCGTCCGACGGTAAAGATCTTTGGCTTCCGTTCCAGTATCGTCCCAGCACTTTGAGGGTTCAGGCACGAAGCGGGCGGTGTGGAAGATGTGTTTTTGGCAGATAGGGGCGAAGGTGCTGTTCACGGTAGACCAGGCGATCAGGTCCTGGATGGATTCGCGCTCAGGCTGCAGCGCTATCTCATCGACTACCTTTGCTATCAGCTCGGTCGGCAGAGCGGAAGCCATCGAGATGAGGGTTGGAAGAGAGAGGCAACTCCGAGAAGGCAACACGTGGCAGAGGGAGGGTTCGATCTTATCTTATCTTAGGGTTCGACGGCTTCCCAACTGAACACAACGAAACACTAAGGGGACCTCTAAACACGCACCCTTCGCTAGGCCGTGCTGTGCCTCCGCTTAACATCACCCAATTTCCTTGGCCCGATACAGGAGACACGACCAGAGGAAACGCTAAGAGCCACCCACTATTTTTGTCTCATATGCTCAAACATACTGGCAAAACGGAGTCACATTTAAGGATATCTACCTCCCTACGTCAAAGCGACAAGTCGGCCACTTGCGCCGAGAACGAGAGTTCAATAGGGTGGCCTGATTCTGCCCTGATATGATGCAAGGACTGGAACTGGGATGGGTAAACAAAGGTCGCAAGATTGTCAAGGATGGCCTGTGCGAGGTCGTTTGCCTCCTGATCAGTGCATGGGTATGTGTTCGCATACTCCTCCGGGATCGGAAGCTGGACATATACCCGGATACCAACCCTCTTGAGAAGTGGGAGAACGCCTGCGTTTCCAAGTAGGTCGGGCAGGCGACTCCATTGCGAACCGTAGTTGCCGTCACAAAGGGTAAGAACACCGGCAAGCTTGATTGTGATGTCGAGGTCTTGCAAGGCGATTAGTTGAGTGAGGATCGAGGGTGGGCCGCAGATGTACCCGTATGGGTCGTCGATTATTGCAGGCCCTTCGTCCTCAAAATAAAAGACCTGGTCCAGGGAGAGGTGGGATAGAGTGGAAAACGAGCTTGGGTTTAGTTTGCGGATAGTATTGGGGATGGACGGCTCAGAGTACCCGCCCTCAACGTCGATATACGTTGTTGCTAACAACTGAGGCTCAGATTCTACACATACTTCAAATTTCAAAGTGAACATACCATTTATGGTCAGCGTACGAACCTGGACCATCGGCGTCAGCAAGCTGTCATATACGAGTATATGATCACCCATCTCCAGTTCTTCGATTTGGGAGACATCAAGGATAGAGCCGTGTGCTGACGTCACTATGGGGTATATAAGGTCGAAAGACAGAGCCCTCAAGGCGATTCGTCGTTCTTGGGGGAGGTCCTCCGCTCTGGTGGGTTTTTGTAAGTGATAACCCCGAGCGTGCCAATACCGGGGCGGACTCACTGGCCTCCCTCTCCTACGTCTGAAATGCAGGCCTTTGTCAATTTCAGCCTGGTTACTGAGCTTGGGATGACTTCCACTGGGACATAGACGTCCTCCAACCCAAGTCGACTGATTTTCAGGCAGTCAAGCAGAGCAAACATCGTCAGAACCCACTTTGGGTCCTGCTCAGGATTCAGTCCATGTTGACGTCCCCCCTGCAAGGTAAACATTTCCACCCCGCTTGGAACCGATCCCAGTATAGCCAAGACATCTGGAAGGGTCTCATCACCGTCTTCGAGTCCCAACACCTCATAGTAGATGTCCTTGATGTACGGGACCAAACGAGGGTTCCGAGCCAACGCGCCAACTAGCGCCTTGGTTCGTCTGTGGAGGTCGTGTGCTCCCTCTCGTTCGTCTGTTGGGCTTGGGAGAGTGAATATGAGGATCTTGCGGAAGATGTGTTTTTGACATAGCGGGGTGAAGATGCTGTTCACGGTAGAGCATGCGATGAGGTCCTGGAGGGTGTCTTCTCCCGGTTGCAAGGCTATTTCTTCGACAACCTTGTCTATGAGTTCGTTCGGGAGAATGGAAGCCATCGAGATGAGCGTTGAAAGAGAGGGGAGACTCCGGAGGGGCGCGTGCGCGTGATAAACGAAGGGTTCGATCTTATCTTACCTTAGGTCTCGGCGGCTTTTCGATAGAACGAAACCCTAAGGGGTCCTTCAAGGGTCCTCTCACCTTTCAAAATGACATTGTAGCGGCAACCGTTACCTTTCACTGCCTTCTTGGCCTACCAGGCTGTGGATGGTATATCCTGTACGGGGCTCAGTACGAAGCATAAATACCCACTACAGTCGAGGCGCTGAGGGAACACCAGCCCGTCTGCCTTCGCGGCAACCAAGGATCGGGGTTGTGTACCCTAAGGACGCTACGCGTAAAGGGTAGTATACACCGCTGTATACAGGTGCTTGTCCTGTACAAGTGGAAGTCTCTTGGGAGAGGGACACCGTTTCTCCGATGTGCGAGCGACACTGCCCAGGCAATCACAATATAGGTATGAGCACGAGCAGCACAGGCTATGTCGGAAATTTCCGTACTGGCGCTGGACCAAGGTCCAACGGACTTCAACAGCTTCCAGTCAAGAAGCCGTTGGACCGAATTCCAGAACCGTTGGCATCTCCGTTGAACTCCAGGTCTAGCGCATCGACAACGCCCACCAATTAAGCTTTAGCAGGCATGCAACAGCGCTGGCCATGGACCAACGGCATGCCAACGGGGTCCAACAGCTAGACTGTTGGAACGCCAGGTCGGAGTTTTCCGACAATTCTCGCGAGGGTCTCATATTGGGGGAAGGCTTAAGTGGAAGGACGGTAGGTTACATCGGAGACGAGCGAACTGAAAAAGTACTATGGATCTCGGATATACGACTTCCGAGAATTTTGACAGGTACAGGAAAATTAAACGGTCGGGATAATGAACGAGTAAGTAACGCTAAAGGTGTCTGCACACAGCCGGCTCACCTTCTCCACCGGCTTGCCTAGGCTATGTGAATGGGCACCCCCGTAAGCGACACAAAAAAGATGTTAAGATCAAAGCGTGCAGCGTGCAGGGTCGCGAAGCTCAAACACGGCGTTTGAGCATCTCAGGACTTGGTGGAGAGAGGCGGCCGCTCTGAGGGTTCCTCCCTGGACCACGTATAATATGCTTATTGTGCTAGTCCATCATGTTACAGCGAATGAGATTGCGCTCTGATTCGCCTTGCGTCTATACCGACCTTCCTGCCTGTGGCTCACGTCAGGGCTGGTCCTTGGGCTGTTTGTAAGTACCTATCTGTCATTGTCGAGTGGGGCTCCGGCGTTGGGACAGGAAGATGATTCCGTACGTCAACTCAAGAATATTTAGCGCTACAGAAGGGCCGAAGGGTTATACATGCACTGATGACCAGTGAACATATGGAAGGGACCACGCCTCGGCGCGGAGAGGACACAGCGAAGAGTTACATAGATCCAGGGCACATCGCAAGAGTGCTGTAGGTACCGAGACCGTAAGGTATGATCAAGACACCCTTTTAGGCAAGGGATAAACGACCGCCTCAACGAAAAACGAAAGGTCAACAAGGTCCCCCGAGGCTGACTGAAGATTGTCCATAGAACGGAATTGGGCGGGGTATACAAACGTCAACATATTCTCCACAATTTTGTTTGCAAGTCCTGGCCCTTCCCCACGCTCATCATCCTCTACTGGGATGGACACCCGAACCGCGACTCTCCGGAGAAGACGGAATGCGCCTGGGGTCGCGAGGAGGTTGGGCAGCCGACTCCACTGCGATCCGTAGTTTTCATGGTTGTCAGAGAGAATGTGGAAGTCCCTTGTATCGAATGTGAGGCGAATCTCGAGCTCCTGCAGCGCAACGAGTCGAGTGAATTCCGGCCCGCAAATGTGTGCATACGGCTCGTGGAGTACTTGACCGTCCCCCTCGTCAAAAAAGTAGCGCACGTCCAGTGCGATTCTTGATAAAGTGCGGAACGAGCTTGGATTCAATGTCCTAATTGCGCTTAGTACAATGTTGGGGTCTTGATGGACGTATCCACGAAGAACGACTTCGCCTGTGCGATGGTGATTAAAGACGCGCACTATTGGAAATAACGTGCTGAAAAAAAGTGCGTACCACTTATGTTCAATTCACGTAGCTGGACCGTGGACTGGAGCAGCTCTTCCATTCCAAAGCGGCAGAGATCACCGCTGAAAGTTTCTATGTGGCGGACATCGATGAAAGTCTGCGTTTCCCATTCACCGAGTAGGTATTTCATCGCCGTCGCTGGCATCGCGTGGCCGTCGAAAACCAGCGTTTTCAAGCGAATAAAAGGTCTGGGGTGAGGCAGTTCCAGCCTATCCCACTGTCAGCTCACCAGAGGTACATTCTTGGGAAAGAAGCTAGAATGAGGGGACTCACTCATGCGGCCATATGGAGCTCCTTTCGATGTACAAGCTTTCCAATGAGCCTGGTAGGGTTTCCAATGGGAACGATCGGACTCCGAGTAGTCTAAACGCTTTGAACTGGAGATGATGGAAGGCAGACGCTATTCCTCTGAACCACTCCGCGTTCCGGATCACCGTGACCATAAAGGTGCTGAACACATAGGGATTCCCGCCACTCCAATCTGGCCGAGATGCGAGTGTAAACTGGGTAACATTGCCGCTAGGAACCGACTTGATGGCGTCGAAGACGTTCTGGAGGTTCTCGTTGGGTTCGCAGTCTCCTGACGTAAGAGTGAAGTCGATGCGCTTGACGTACGGTCCCAGCACAGGATTCTGGATCAATGTGCTAGACAGCAGCTTCGTCCTACGGTACAGGTCCTTCACTTCCGCTCCAGTCTTGTGGTAAGGCTTCAGGGGTTCAGGAACGAACCGGCCGGTGCGGAAGATGTATTTTTGGCAGACAGGGGTGAAGATGCTGTTCACGGTAGACCAGGCGATCAGGTCCTGGATGGACTCGTGCTCAGGCTGCAGCACTATCTCATCGGTGATAGGTGATAGGTGATATTACCCGGGCAAGGTCCAGTTTCTGAAACGCCGGGGGTCTGGGACGCTATTATAGTACATTGGTGTCTACAACTCCCAGATCGACTACCTTCTCTATGAGCTCGGTCGGCAGAGTGGAAGCCATCGAGATGAGGGTTGGGAGAGATGCAACTGGAACTTGGTGACGCGTGGCGAAGGGAGAACTTCGATCTTATCTTATCTTATCCGGCCCAACCTAGCTCAGGACCAACTCCCAGCGTTACTCCACTTTACCAGCCCATTCAAGCCTGCTGAGGCCTGCAGCAGCCTTACAGTCCGTGCTATAGTTGAAGGGGGGGATATTCGGCTGGATCTCGCGATCCCGCTGACAGAACGCTACTGGGGATAGGACGGGTACATGGCAAGAGAAGAAGGGACGCGTTAGGGGACGCCTGCTTGCCACTGGAGGAAGGCATGGTAGGTATACGGTGTAAGGACCGAAGGCTAAGACTCCTCGCATTTATACGTGCGTTTTAATGGTGCTCTTGTCATGTACCCTGGTGGGTGGATAGCAATCGGACCGCTGGTTCTTTGGTTAGCCGCGACAACCCAAACCACGAGTCAATAGTCGTCACTTACATTCCCGACAATGGCCTAGGTGTCCCATTCATCTACATATCGGGATACTGTTGCACCGTTGGGATATCAAGGTAGTGAATGGAACTGGAAGGTCAAGCAGTAGCCACATGGTTTCGGTCGAAGCCCAGCATTGGCGCCCGGCGTTGTCCCACAGAGCGCCGGCGGAGATCGAAATGTTTTGATCTCCCGAGTTTCGCCGGGTGAAATAAAGTTCACTTCTCCGTTCATGACCACCTCCTCGCACATCGGCTGGGGCATCGTCCCGCCCAGAACGTCTCGCTGTTCGAGTGTAATGTCGGCGCCACCTCTCAGTCCCGGCTACGACGGGCGCCCACCGGTGCACACGGCTCTCGGACGAGAACAATAACCACGGAATGGCGGTCGCCATGCGTCCTCCCCTTTCAACAATAGCTTCTCCGTCACGCCTTGTTCTTCTGACCAAAACCTCAGTGGTTTTACTGATGCTTCTCTTTGCTGGGTTCCCGTCAGTGTGCCTCTGTCTATCACTCCCCGGGGATCAACCACGTCGGCATCGTCGTCGCTGTCTCACTGGGCAACGTGATTTGTTGTTCTCTCGAACTGCGCGTACACAGTGGAAACCTCGGTTATACAAGACAATGGTTAACGGACCCACACCACAACGGGCTGTTGACTTCTCCCAATGATGGCGAAGGCTTTATAACGGATGGGGCCTCGTTGACGTCCAGTCGTCCGTTCGCTCCCTTCTACTTTCCCTCGGCCACTGGTTGTGCCGCACTGTAACTTATCTTCTCTTTTCATTCCCTGTG
Source organism: Coprinellus micaceus (assembly GCA_951394405.1). Classification (NCBI taxonomy): domain Eukaryota; kingdom Fungi; phylum Basidiomycota; class Agaricomycetes; order Agaricales; family Psathyrellaceae; genus Coprinellus; species Coprinellus micaceus. The sequence goes on along the minus strand of OX596341.1, from coordinate 463,051 downwards.
ACGACTACTGGCCTCAACTTACGACTCTTTGCTCGTTGATCGAGCTACGCACCACGTTTGCATCGCCACTCCTTTGACGAATCTTTCACGTTTCCATTTGCAAATATCACCTCCAAACGAATCTCGCAGAAGAATCCAGGCCGTATCACATCAGCGTGGTCACTCAACCCGACACTTTCGCCATTCCCGCTTCCGCTAGGCCCGTAATCATGCCCATCACCCCATCTCCTTACATGACATACGACCACTACGCCGTCAAATCCCCCCAAAGCACATCCCAGACACCCGTGAAGAAGAGGAGACAATCCATCCTCGCCGAAGCCACTAATTACCCCCGATGGACCCCCGCACCACCAGCCCCCGTTTTCTCCAGCCAGCCGTTGGAAAGGGTGACCCCCGGATCCCCTTCGATGATCCCTGCATGCCAGTTCCAGGGCCAAATCCCAGTGCCATACGCCATCCAAGCCCTGCCTCAGTCGAAGGAAGTGAAGCGCGTGAGATTTGATAACCCGATAGCTGTCTCACAGGGAGACGAGGAGGAGCTGGAGTACAGCGACTGCATGCAACGGAGGCTCGAGCATGAAGTTTACTACCCATACTACCCTGGCTACGCAAACCAGGGCGGTATGGTTATGGCTCCCCCAATGCCTATCCCGGGTGTATACCAGAGCCATGCGGCCAACATTCGGTGGAGTGGTGTTCCAGTTTGGGTTCCGGGCATGCCTGTGCACGGCATGCACGGTATGACGGCTGTGCACGCGCCAGTGAGGTGCTGACGCCTTGTGGGTGATGAGTCGAAGTAGCGTTCGCATTTTGTATTCGCATTCACGTTGGACGCTTGCTTCCATGCTCTAGACTGATTATATTACGGACATCACGATTACGATACTGCTTCTCACTAGTCCCCTTAATCACACTTTCTTAGCAGCCTTTCGACCCTTGGACATTACCGGGCTTCATATATACTGCTCGGACTTCATCACCGGCCATGTCTACTTTTCCGTACACAAGCGAATACGATATTTACGCGCATCCACTCGTCATTTCGGCGTGTTCCTCGTACTTAGGGGCTCGGTCCCGTTCAACTTCTAACGGAGGTAGTTGACTTGACGGGGATCGACAGCCTGATTCTTGGTCCTCCATGGGTAAGATGCGACCAGATATAGGGAGAACTCAAAGCCATCACATACGTCGACAGGATCTCAGCGGTGTCAATCAGTATGTTTGCGTAAAGTGGAGTGGAGCAACACGCCGGTTGCTTTTCGTTCATGCCCAAATCCACACCAAGGACGTACTGAAGACCCATTCCAAAGGCGCCGTGGAGCGATGTGGCACTGACATAACTGCTCCGCGGGTCGCCTCGCGCAGCGGGAGAACATGTCTAGACGCATTTTGGAACAACTAGGTCGTTCCAAAGGCGCCTGGTCACTTCGCGCGAGCTCAACACTGGCGTGAAAGAGCTGTCTAGACAAGGCCCACGAGCGAGAAACAGCACTCCGCGCCCCATTACTGCCCGGGGTGTCGCGAGCGGATTTTGCCCCCATTGTTATAGTTTGGAATTCAAAGACATGCATTATCAAAGCACGAGATGGGTATATAGTCGAGCAGTATCGCTGGTCACATATCGCCACTTCACCATGTCTGGCCCAACTCGCGTTCGGCGATCTCAGCCTCACCTCCCGAATCAACCTTATCCCTGTTCCGACTTTGGCTCGTCTCACGAACTACCCAGCATTTCTTCATCTCTTGCTCAGCTCTACGCGCAGCCTGGAGTCCAAGGGAGCTGGCCACGAGATCACGCATCCACTCCCTCAATTTCCTCCTCTACGACCGGGTCCCGGCCGACGACCGAGGGAACCAAGAAACAAGGCCTATGTGGAAAGGAGTGTCCCCCGCATGTCCTCATTCACTCGGACTGCAAGGCCGCCGCTGGACTCAGGGGGCTCTTCACGTCGCTATTAGACCCCTTAGTCGCGCCAATCGATTCGGGTAGCTTGGTGGAAGAGAAGTGGGTATTCAAATCAACCGATGGGACCCCGATGAACGGGACCTGGTACCGCTACTACGGGAATAGACCGATCATTGCGGTCGCCTCCAAGCTTCTCAACACATGCAACCCCAACACGTGTACGGAGTGCCGAGGGAAGCTGGAGGAATGTCGAGCGATTGTTCTATCTGCATGGGACGAGAAAAACAAGCTCATGGACGAGGTGAAGCTATGGGCTATCGCGTACCGCGCGGATCCGGATGGTCGTATTGGTGGTGAACGTTCATTCCGAATCCTACAATCCTTCCTCGACAATCCCCTCCCTGGCAGCGTCATACGAGGTACACCGAGCGCAAGGATTCAAGTCCACGAGTCGAAGATAGAAGATCGCCGCGGCAAGGTTCTTCAGGAGATGTTGTGCGTTTCGACAGACGATTGGAGGGACGTGGATACGTCAAAGGGTGTGTCCCCTTCACTGTGGAGCGTCGCAGGTCGCAAGTGGTCCGTCACCGATGCTCGTGGGCAACCGGCATTAACCATCCTCCATCATGCCTCGCGTGGAATCACGGTTCAGCTCAACTATCGGACAGGACGCTGGGGGGTTGCGCGAGCAAGCAAGGGGTCTATGAAGCCAGACGTGGAGCAGGAAATGTCAGCCCTGCACTTCGCCTTCCTCCTCCTTCAGTCCAAGCAGGTGCCTTCGACGTAGCTCTGGGAGCTCCGACCGTGGACTTCGCATATGTAGGTTTCGATGCAGGCGTTCCCCCCGTAGTGTATTACTAGTATCAAGCTCGTTCTACTGATATGCCTACCCTAATCATTTCTATGGTAATGGCTCGAATCCATTTTCTCCGCCTATGTAATGCCATGCAACTCTCCTCATAATCATGCGCTCAGACTTCAGCGCCTATCTGTGGAATGACGGTCAGGGGCGAGATAAGATAAGATACGATCATTCGACATGACACGCGCAGGCCAACTTGAACTTGGGGCACGTCCGCATTCTCTCCCAACCCTCATCGCCATGCCAACTTCACTTCCAAACGAGCTCATAGAGGTCGTCATCTCGAATATAGCGCTCAAACCACGGGATGAGTGCCTTCAAGAACTCATTGCGTGCTCGATGACGAGCAGCGCGTTCACTGCTCATTGTCAGAAACGCATATTCCACACTGTTCGTTTCTTCCCAAGCGCCAACCTCCCGCACCCTGCTTCCCCTGAACTCGAAGACCTCTTCCGTCGGACAGCACTGCTGGCGCGCTCACTCATCGACAACCCCAATCTTGGCGCTCACGTCAGATGTATCGAATACTGGCTGAGCACGGACCCCAGCGGTACCCATCGTGAAGCCCTTCGGGGCGTTTGCTCGGCCCTAAATTCGATCCCTGGCGCCGACGTATTTTCTCTGGGGTGTCAGGATATCGACCCCTACCTCCTAATATGCGGCACTGTTCGAATCGTGCTCGACCACCGCCGAAATGCGGAATGGATCCTCGATATGTCGACGACGTTGGAACATCTGCAAGTCAAGTCACTTCAATTACACGGTATTTGGCTGTTCCCAGTAGATGCTATACCAGCTTCAGTGGAAGCCCTACAGCTCCACAGCGCTGAGATTTGTCAAACCGACGGTCTTGATCAGTGCGTCCTTTTGTCCGTCCTTTGAACACACCTGGGATACTAAAGCGAGTATGATCCATGCAGGGATTTGGCTCGTCCGATCCTCTTGAAGACGCTCTGCATTCGATCCATCCCCGGAGCCACCTTCTTTGCAGACCTCGGGACGGCATCTATTCTCGACCTTTCGCACGTCGAAGAACTTAGCGCGGAGCTGTATCTCGGCGAGGTTGCACCCGCTCTAGTCCGTAATATGGGGCAACTGCGCAAGCTGACAGTGAAAGGTATGAAACAAATTCTATAGGGTAGCGCGATTCAACATCCGGCTGAGAATACCCAGGTCAAATACGAGTGGGCTCCCCTATCTCGTCAAGATCCTTCATCCAAAGGATTAGTCCGAGCTGCTACTCCACCTTATCCCACATCTCGTGGAACGTCCACTTCACTATAAACAGCGCCCGCCAGACACTGCTGGACCCTTATGGGAACCTCTGTGACTCGCCCTTCAGCGAGCTCGCCGCTTTACAAGACCTCGCCGTCTCGATCGACCTCGTGGGATATCTTGACTTACACCCCGCTAGTTTCGGCCAGCAATGGGGTCGGCTACCCGACCTCCTCACCACCCCAGGCCATTTTCCTTTGATCGAGAGCATCCAAGTATCCCTCCGGGCGGAGGATGCGTTGCCGACGGATGGCCCCAATAGGTCGCGAGATCCCCAGGTACTCGCGAACGACATATCAATGTTTGTATATCCCTCACAGTTTCAAGCGTTAGACGGGTTTGTATCGGGGTCAGGGCGCCCTGTAAATTTCGCCTTTACCCTTAATGACACTACAATGTAAGTCTTGGACTTTAGTACGATGCCAAATGGTGCACACTGCATGTTTTCATCCCACCGACTCTTTCCGGCTCCCGGAATCCGCGAAGTGCGAATATACTCAATGAACCCAACACCCCAAGGGGGGTGCGGTAAAATACAGAGGAAAGGTTGACCACTCCGTAAACTATTAGGTCAAGGTCAAATTCCGACTATCCCTAGCACGCCGGGCACCCCTCGTTCTTGGGCTTAATCTCCCGGAGGTGACTAGCCCACACATCCTCCCAAGTGGGGTCCGCGTCATCTTCCTCGCCTGCGCTGCGTTTCGTCCAGCGCCGAGTAAGTATACGAAGATGGTCCGCCCACACACCCTCCCAAGCGGGGTAGGGTTCGTCGGCGAGGGCGCGAGCATGAAGGTGGCTGACCCACACCTCTTCCCAAGTGAGTTCTTCATCCTCGCTCTCGTCTACACTCTCTCCGACGGTCGAATCAGGGGAGGGAGCAGCTGGATGATCTACCCAGGTTCCTTTCACAGTCAGGTCAAGCTCCCCATCAGCCTTGTGGACGTTCGGAGCCGCTTCCTCGTGGTTACCGGTGGTTAGTGTCGGCGAACTGCCAATGGTGGCAACCTCTTCGTCGAAGGTGGTGCCCACGCCATGATTGGGGGGAGTATCGGGCACACTACCCTTGGAAATGTACTCAAATCCGATATCAATCTCGTCGGTGTCCTTGCTCCATCTCGACACAGGAGTTCGGTCTGACGAAAGGTTGATGAAAGTGGCATTCGGGAGCATGTAGAACTCTCGCAATCCTGCAATGCTCCGTTCCGTGGTGTCCACCTGCCGGCCAACTCGACGGTTCATCCAGGAATCAGAGATTAGCCAGCCCAAAATCAGCCGGAGAATATGCGGTGGTAACATTCCTTCCACTGAGGATCGGTCACGAGAACGAGGAGCTCTTGGGGGAGAGATCGACGGGAGTTTCGGGAAACAGGGATCCAGTGGTGTCGACCCCGCATTACTCTCGGGCAGAGCTTTGTCTGTCGCAGAAGGGGATGAAGGTGTGGGGCTTGGGGCTGGCGAACGTGAGGCGCGGGGCTTCCATCGAGCTTCTCCAGGTTCTTTGCGCACCTCCCAGTTGAACGGTTCGCCCTCGAAACTTGGATCTTCCTTGCACCCAGTAACAGCTTCAGTGGAACACGCATCATCGTCCTGAATGTCCGTGAGGCTACCATGGTGCTTCAGAGATGCCTCCGCCGCAACCGCACTCGAAGCATACGATATCACCGCTTCAGACGCTGAGAATACAGACAGAGAGGGGGAGATCAAAGGGGACAGGTGGCAGAAGAAGGCGGGGGCTGACTTGGGTGTGACCGGGACGTTGGGGGAAGAATCTAAGTCCAAGACCCGAGCGAGAGAAGGGGACGGGGAAAGGTGAATAGCGGAGCGGCACCTCCGGCGGGCCGACGCAGAGGGGAGGCTTAGAGCGGAGATGAGGCCTGAGGAACAGGGTACAGTGATGGGAATTGGTGGCGGAGCACGTCGTATCAAGCTGGGCGAGGCCCCTAGGGATGCGTCCACAGAGTTCGAGATGACAAGGGACGACACACCCAAGGGAGGAACGTTCTCTCCACTCAGCGCAAGTTGAATGAGAGTACCTTCGAAGAGCTCTATAGGGTCCCCGTGGCGAAGATCAAGTACCACCCCATCCAGTGAGGAGATCGACATCCCTGGTCGTCGTGGGTGCGGCGAAGTGACCAGAAGAAGGCTGCTGTGTGCCGACTTTCGAGACTGGCTGGGCCACGTAATCGAGTGTCCCAATCCCGCCGTGGCTGAGGAGGGCGGGGTCTGAGGATAGACGGCTGCTTCGCGATGACGGCGGCGTAATTCTTGTGGGTCTTGGTGTGAGGGATGACCAGCTGAAAAACTGCTTTCAGAGCTGCGGAGCGTCGGAGAGCGATTAGATAGAGCCATACCTGAGCATGTCATCCCCGGAGGGCAGTTGTGATTGAACTCCTGTATGACAGCGCCCCGCGCTGAACACTTTGTCGGTGAGCTTCTTCGAATACAGCGGTTCAGCGAGCGCTTGACCGCCTTGCATATGCGTTTTGAAGCCTTGAGAATGTGGAGCATTGTCGGAAAACGTCACAGACGTTCGTTATTGAGATATTGAAAGACCGTAAGATAGGTGTTTTGGATGGTGTAGATGACCCTGGGAGGGAGGGTATGCTGAAATCCGACTGTCAATAAGAGGAACAACATGACAGAGGATACACGTACTAGCAGGGGGAGGTGGTCGCCGTCAAGGTCGCGAAGAGTTTTCTCCACGATGTACCTCCCTTTTGTATGGCACCGACGGTCCATCGGTGCATTCCTCCGGCGCTTCAGGGTCCAAGCAAACAATGGCGCTTAGAGCCAACCCGGCGACGGAGCTGGAATTTGCCTGAGCACAATAAGTATGCCTGGCCAGCTTCCTGGCATCGGGCGCGCCTCTGAGGGTCTTCAATTCTGGGGTGTAACTGTGTGCTGGTCGTTGTGATGCGCATTCCTTGGGATGGACTGGTCGTTTCGTTATGAATGCTGGAAGCATGGTCGCGGTTCGATGCAAGACCTGACTCGAACTTGGCGACGGGGAGCCAAAGTTTAAAGTCCGACACCCACATGGACGGACTCTCATGAGTATCAGGAAAAGGGCAAAAGCTCGTCGTTTATTCGGGCAGTAGAGAAATAAGACGCAGACAAATACGAGAACTACAAGATAGGCACTCGGTATGATGGATGGATGGAAAGTTGGACAGTAATCAAAGTAACCCAGATCGAAAACGCGAGTATGCAGGTGATCAGAAACACGGTGAACTTGAAGGTTGGCCGGAGATGCTCTGAGATTGGCCGAATGGAAATCCATGAGGGGTGCGAAGTAACCGAGCTCAAGGTGCCTCCTCACCCAGAGGTAGTGCATCGAGGAACCCCCCAATGTCGTACCCCAAATCCTCTTTCGAGAGGTTCAGACCTCGAGCGAGAGTTTGCATTGAGGTCCGACGACTGCTCCAAGGGCTGGACGCTCCGCTCTCTATGCCGCCGTCAGAAGAAAAATCAGTACCGTCAGCCTCTGTGTCTGAAGAGTCCGACCACCAAGTACTCGGAAGGTTCCTGACACACTCTGTCACCTCTGAGTCGGTTCCTGCGCCTAGGTCGAAGCAAACCGGCTTGCGAGGTCTATGGTTCACCCGGGGAGTTAGTAAACAAAACACGGGTGAGATCGAAGATCGACGTACATTTCGAAGGCTTTGCCGAGAACTTCGACCACCCGGACACTGTACTTCGTGGTACCAATGAAGACTTCAAGAAGAGTACCAACTTCGAGCTTAGTTGGGACTGACTGTGGCGAACCGAACCACATCGCGTCATTCTGAAGATCTACGGGAGGCTTGTGCGTGCATCGAGAGAGGAGAGGGGGGTCGAGAGGCTCAACGTGCTCAAGCGGGCTTAGAACTCTAATGCGATAGCGATTGGTGCGAAGCAGGATCACTCGAGTAGTGGGGAGAGGGGTGCCGTGCGTATCGTTCGCAGATGATCCCTTCTGGGATTCCTTGAACGTAGCGTCCTCGAGGGGTGGTGCGCCGGCCACTTCGTTCGCAAGGTTAGGAGCTGTTGAGCTTTGGGAGGAAGGCGTAGCACTATTGAAGGTACGACCCATTCCTCGCAATGGAGCGGAGATCATAGAGGGATTTATCCCAGGTGCTCGACGAGTGGGGTCTTGGGTGTGTGCCCGCATGGGTGGCGCCGGAGGATAAGCCGCTTGTGTTTGATTTTGGAGACATCTCACATTAGGGAGCGTCGATTGCGTTTCTTGAGGATGGGTATCTTCGGGGAGAAACAGGGATGCACAAGCTAAGCCACCGAGAAGGGATGCAACGCGCGAGAACATTGCGAGAAGTCGGCGAATGAGAGGGAGTGGGGTCGGGGCGTGGTGGTCGGCTCCCTTGCACTCTCCACGATGAGAGATCGAAAGATAGACTCCAAGGATACAGCTACTTTATACCAGCCCACAATCGGCATTGTTGCCTCGGAACTGCACGGGGCTGTACAGACTATAGAGCGACTCCAGGTCCAAGCCAACGTCATTGTTACGGTTGTCCCGCGGGCGTTGTTCTGGCCATAGAGTGTCAAACAATCCAGCGCAACAATGCTTTTAGACCTCTGGCCAGGTAGGAGACGGTTGCGTGAGTATGAGGTCGTAGTCCTTGAATGGGAACAATGACGAGGGCCCGCAACCAAATGGTGGCGTTGGCTTTGCTCTACACCGTGTAGGGTTAGGGTTTCGATGAAGGAGCAGCCCCTGGCTGCTGGGCGTCTAAATGGTGCGATCGGTATTTGGTCCCAACGACAGGATGAGTACCCATTCCCCGATACCTCGGAAATTCGACACGACCTGAAAGCCCCGGTCGTTGAACGTTAAACCCGCTGGGTCGAAAGACCCGAAGGACGGAAGCTGTTGTCGATAAGATTAGATCCGTAATGACACGCCCCTCAATCGACGCGCATTCGATACGCCAGCGCATCCGCGTTTTGCTTCTGACCATCCACCCAACGCTTCGCTGCCGCAGACGACAGCTCCCAACAAGTTGCTTGATTATCTCCTCCTTCTGTCAATTCATCGGTGAGCTCAGCAACGTGTTAACGCCGATGGACCTGCTGTCTGCATCGTTCGGCTCATCTGGACTCATCTTGAACACTTCTGACCGCCTCATGTCCCCAGATTCGACGCTATATCAGAAGGACCACGCCTTAGCGGGGTATGGGCGCTGTGTATTACATCCCCTCATTGGCTAATTTCCAATATCTCGCAGGATTCTATTCAGCGCCCAGTGCATCTTGTGACTACGGTCAGTGATGTGGGCGATGCAGATAGGGCAACATGATCAATTCGACAGATAGATGAATGCTATGGGTTACGGGGTGAGTGATTTCTGCCTATATCTACACCCTCGACAGCTGATCAAGACCTCATTCGCCATCCCCACCTCCCTCACAGACACCCCCCTCTCACAACCGATCTTAGAATCTACACCACACCATGCCTCGCAATTATGATGAAGAAGATCCCGAGTCCCAGGAAGAAGAAGAGCAGCCCGAAGAGGAGGAAGAGCAGCCCGAGGAAGAACCTGCTGAGGAAGAAGAGGAAGAAGAGAAAGAGGAGGAGGAGGAGGTCGAGTGGGCCTACTCGACTTGCCAAGGCACCAAGAAGGCCGTCTTCGTGGGTTCACTCTGTGACTTGCTCAGCCATACCTTACTGAAACTTGGCGTCTCAAGATCGGTATCAACTACACAGGCGGCTCTGCTCCTCTGAGCGGGTGCCACAACGACGTCTCGAATCTCCACGAGTTCATCACAAGTGAGTGCCCGTTCCCCGTACTTGCTGCTCCACGAGTTGTGACCGCACTTCCCAGCAAACTACGGCTACGATCAGGCCGAGATCAAGATTTTCATCGACGATGACGAAGACCCTGAGACTCAGCCAACCAAGGACAACATCGTTCGTGGAACTCTCGATATCCTGCCCAAACATCCGCTAATCTCCCTTAGACTGCTGCCCTGCATTGGCTCGTCGAAGGCGCATCCCAGGACGACGCACTCTTCCTTCACTGTAAGTAAGCGCGACGGGTTGACGCGACGCTCCCTTACACCATCTTGTCCAGATTCTGGTCATGGTGGCACGCAGGCCGATACGGACGGTGACGAAGCGGACGGCACCGACGAAACGATCTGCCCGATAGACTACGAGACCAACGGCCAGATCGTCGATGATGTTCGTACCAAGCCTCTCCCTATTCTCCATGTTGTACTGATTGGCCTACCCACCGACAGGAACTCCACAGCATCCTCGTCAAGCCCCTGCCCAAGGGATGCCGCTTGACCGTCATCTTCGACGCATGCCACTCCGGTTCTGGACTTGACCTTCCCTACACCTACGGCACCGACGGGGAAGTCGAAACCAAGAAAACCGCTGAGGATACCGTCTTCGCCCTCGAGCAGGCTGTCAAAGCCCACGGTGAGGGCGATATGAACGCCCTTGAGCTCGCCGCGCGCCAGATGTCTCTCGCCGCGACTGGGGGTACCGACGCTGCGAAGGAGAAGACTAAGAAGACGAGGACCCATCCCGCTGACGTCGTTTATCTGAGCGGCTGCCAGGATATCCAGTACAGCGCCGATGCGACGGAAGATGGGAGAGCCACTGGTGCTCTGAGCCACGCTTTCGTGAAGACTCTTAGTAAGTGGCACATATAGCGGCGAGATCTCAGATCATAGAGCTGACCTTGCGAATAGCCGACAACCCTGAGCAGAGCTACCATGAACTGTTGGTCAACATTAGGGAGATCCTGGTTGCAGGCGACTACACCCAGATCCCGCAGCTCTCGAGCTCCCACCCGATGGTAAGCCTTTCGTCGCATCACTGATATACGCTTCTGAGACTGAAAAATGCGAAATCAGGACACCAGCCTCGGCTTCATCATCTAATATTTTCCATGTTATGTCGTGGTCAGCCGTGGTTCTCGGTTATGGCGTGTACACAAAACTGTGATAACTTGAAGCGAATTTGTACAATAGATCTGTGGCGTAAGTTTATTGCGGTTTCATGTAAGGATTCATCGAGAGGATCTCTTTTCTCCGTGCTACACCATGTAGTAGCACCTATGCGACGAGGAGGCGTTCGGAGGTAAGGCAAGTTCTGCCGCGAAGCCACCCGGCGAGGCCTGAGAAGCTTTCATTGATAAGCGCCCGTCGACAGACGACATGTTCCTCGCCACCCAACGTTCCCCCAGTGATTCTCATCTTCGGAGTCAGTGGAACTCATCTCCAAGGGACAGACTTCATTGCGGGGAGCGCCGGACTTACGAGAGAGATGACTATCTACCCTTGGCCTTTCGATTGTACCTGCCTTGTGTGTACGTAGAGTAGGCTGCTGTGTGCGGTCCAGGGCTATCAGTAGCTCGGCAGGGTACGACATCCTCGGATGGCATGCACCCTCACTCCTTCCATGCTTTCTACTCAACTGCTTCGTTGATAAATCTGTTGTCGGCGTTGGCACCGACAACCACATCGCCAGATCCCCGAGCGACTGTGCAACAGCTGGAGCAAGGTCGACTCGGGCTACAACGAAAAGTGATAGACGGTCGTAAACGCCGAAGTCGTCATCGTTACCCAATATGCATAGCGGGACTGAAGTTTACTGGGGTCTCGACACTCACGGGCGCTCTTGGCACGCCGCATTACTTAAACCCCGAGATGAGGCCTCTTCAACTTTTTTTTCCTCGTTTGTTCCAATCCTTGCCCCTCTTCCCTCACTCTCAAACGGACGCCTGTCCTTCTCGAGCTCCAAGCTCTCGGACTCCACATTCTTTGATCTCTAACTAGCAGACATTCCTTACTACCACCAAACACTCCCAGATGTTCTCGAGTCTCTCCAAGATCTTCGTCTTCGGTCTCCTGGCCTTATCCTCCGGCGTGCTCGCCGCACCCTCAACCCCAACTACCGGAGGTGTTGCTCGTCGTAGCTACACCCCCACTCGCATCGCAGGTGCGAACTACCGTGTGGACCGGACGAGATTGTACTGAGGCTGACATACATAACCCCAGCACGCCATGGAGGCGGAGGCAATCCTGTGCCGTCTCAGGGCGGCTCGTACGTAGCGTTCCATTCGCATCGTATTTTCACCTCTGACCGGCACGTTCAGGTCAGGCGGAAACAAGTGCATTAAAGTGACCAAGAAGATCGGTCATACCGTTATTACCCTGGGCTTCGTCAGCGAATCGTTGTCCAGCTCGAAGGGCACCTACAAGCTCACTGCATGGAAGGGGGAATGCCTTCAAGTGGTCGTTCCATCCATCCCCGGACCGTTCGATCTCCCCATCAAGGACCTGAGTGGCTCGAACCGCTTCCTCGGATTCGCTGGAGAGTGTGTGCCTTTTCTGAATGCCAATCGCTCTCACTCGCTGATGCACGGGAACCTAGTGACGCAAAATCCTCCCTGTCCCTAGTTCGCACCGCGCAGACAGCATCCAACTCACAGCCTCAGCCGGTCGGAAACACGGGTGTAGGCCTGGTGCGTATACTTCAGCAAACATTTCGGCGCTCCTCTGGAATCTGGATGCTGACTTTCTCTTGAATTCGTAGCCCCTCTCCGAGTCCGCAGTCTGGTCGACCAACGGAGGAAAGCTCGTCGGTACGTGCTACCTGAGTCACGTGATTCAGTTTCACTGACGCGAACTGCAACTAGGGATCTGGAAGCCTCAGTCCGGAAATTCTTTCTCCGTCCCTGCCTATCACTGGCTCGTTACACCCGAAACCCTTTACTTCGTTACCAAGCCCGTCTCCTTCGCCTCCACTCACTTTGGGGCCTACGAAGTGGTACGTGACTTGAACTTGATTCATCGTGTTTTCCCCCCGTGAGGCATCCAGCTGACGGCGTCCATTTGCAGACCTTGGAGCTTGTTGCGCCCTAATCTCCTCGAGCTCATGAACGATCGTTCATATCTGGGCCTTCGCAACGCCTTCCTATTCTACTCCAACTATACATCTACCTGATTCCCTTTGAACCGTGGCTATTCCGGTCTCTGGTCTCAGTGACATATAGATCCTGATCCAACTCCATAGCGTTGTATGATACCCTTGTTGTTATATACTCTGTATCTTATCCGTTAACACCCTCGCTAGGGTCACAGCCCCGAGACCTTGGATACAGTAAATTTCACGGCTGATGGTTGATGCCGGTCGTATGGGCGCTAACAAGTGAAGCCTCATGATATCTCCTTCAACATCTCGCTGGCCGGGCGGCGAACGATACACTTACGCTTGGAGGAGGAGAGTTGGAGTTCTCCAATCGAGCACTCTAAGATCTGGCCTCTCCGGTCAGCGCTGCTGGACCTCACACTTGCAACTTATACGCACCTGTATCTAGCGACGGAATACACGCTTCTGAACACATCTTTAACAGGTTTCAGGAGCACAGTTAAGTGGATCGCCTCCTCATCTCCGATACCAGGAAACACCCCCTCCGCTAAGCGCCAACCAGGCGGGAATTTCTCCGCGGCGTATTGCGTGCAGAGTGAGTCGAGGCGTGATTGAACGTAGTGGCGGGGAAGTGCTTCGGTACCTTCAATAACGGCAAGGGGGTGGCTAGAGCCATCCTCACCGGCGAGGGAATGGTGATGGCTTTCAATATAGTGATTGGACCGATCGAGGGCAGTCGTGAATGAGGACCATGCCAGAGCCGCCTTGGATTCGTCACCGAGTATGTGCGTTGCGATCATATCCCGGCCTTCCCAGTCAGCGAAAGGCGTCGGATAGACAAGAAGACCCTTGGCCGCGTCGAGAATCGATTCAATAACCTCCCCTTCGTGTTCGGTCGTTATTGAAGTTGTTGCAGTGAGGCGGTTCAGAGTTCAGAGTTCTGCTTTGGTATGATCCTTAGGATTGATCGCCCAACCTACTCTAGACCCCCTTGTAGATCTCCTAGAATAAATTTGAATTATTCGCCTCCTCACGTTGTGCTCACGCAAGCCGCCTGCATTCGAATTTTGCGTGGGTGCCTCCTGCCCATGACGGATTTGGCAGATTCGCTATAGATGGTTGCCTCCTTCCCATGGATTCCCAAGGCCACGTCCAGTCTCCGCCAATATGTGATCCACGCAACGTTTCATTTCGGCTGCATATCACACGAGGATTGAGTGAGGCGATACATACCATTCTCGCCCATCGGCATTTCGGGGCTCAAACAGCACTGCTGTATAACAGCAGCAATATATCTCGTAGGCTCTGCTCGACGGTATTCACTCAACCACCACGACTTCCCGCTTGCCAACTTGGCGGGACTGCCCATGCCCCAACCAGCAGGGCGAGAGGGCGCCGAGCCCAACGCAGGACCGTTAGTTCAAGTTCTCCACGACTCGCATGGCGCCTCCATAGAAAACGCCGACGTTCGGGTGGCTAGCAGGAACATGCTCAACATGGAACTCCACTTCACCTTCCCTCCAGCCGCACCAAGCTCGGCCGAGCAAACTCGCGAAGAGCAGAGACTTACATCGCCGGAATCAAACGCACCCAGTGCCGTCGGTCTGCAGGAACATTCCGAAACAGTGAGGCCACCGCCACCACGAAACCGAAACATCTTTCAACGATTCGCCTTGCATATTCGCCGCCTTGGTCGAGTTACCTACGGCTCTGAAGGCTCTGAAGATATGGTGAGAGGTGTGGTGGAGGCGGGAGAGGTACAGGACAGCCGCGAAGAGACCACAACAGACTATGCATCGTCGGACGATATGAGTGTTGCTGTGAGTGCAACCTCCGAACTAGAATGAACACTCATCTGATTGCAAATCGCAGTCTTCTCTTGAGGATTTCGACACGTATTCACCCTGGGACAACCTAGCGGTACCAGAGATCTACATTCGGCTTATGCTGAAGTCGAAGAAGGGATACCCTTGTTGGCAGCCACAACCTCGTTGGGACTCTGTAGGGGAACGCGGTGTTATCCCCGGGGACGTTGGGATCCTAAGCACCGTTGACGGCTTTGAAAAGCGTTTCCACCTATGGGAAGATAGATGGGGTCTCAACGAGCGCCTGCCGCCCTTGCAGAGTAGCACCATGTGTTGCCCGGAGGAGTTGAAGGACGGACAAGCAGTCGTCCATGGGACATCTTTACATCGAGAGCGGGGGCCGGACGGAAGGTAGGTGTCCCTACCAATAGAGGCGAATGAATCCTAGAGTACTCACCATTTCAAGATCTATCTCTTCATACACATTCAAGTGTCAGGCGGACAAGGGTGCCGTGCTCGTGTCTACAAGCTCAGCCGATCTAGAGCAATTGAGGGACCCGCACAGCATCAGGGACACCCTCATCCGCTATGCTGAAGAGATATATCTGGCAGCAGGAGGTGATCTGGAGTCGCTCGTCGTCATTACGGGCTGTCTCAAGAGCCATAGCTGGGCTATTGCCTCATATCTAGAGAAGGCGGATTCCCCAGCAGACCGGATCATGCGCCTGGAAAGACTCTCGACCGACCCCAATCTACCTGGCGAACTGGCGAGCTTCGACTGGACAGACCAGGCGATGGCGGAAGTTAGGTGCGGCTCAAATGCGCAGGCAGAAATGCACACCCAGCCTCGGCTTAAGAACCAATCCTTATTTCTCCGGGGTTTCAAGATCTCGTTCTCTGCGAAGTTCAGGCTGCGGATGAAAGTCGCGTGCAATGTACCCGCTGAAAATAAGCAAGATTGCCGCGGCGACAGCTCGAGCAGCGATAGCTCAACGGCCCCATCAAGAGAATCAGGAACAAGGCGGCCACAGGTCTTTTGGAGATAATCCAAGCAGACAGAAAGTGTCGAACCATCAGCTGGGCGCGACCTCTCGACCCGTTGATGGAGTCGACATCGAGCCTTTGCCAGGCTGTGAAGGGTTTGTAAGTGCAATCTTCTCTGTGTCAGGCAGATGCTGAAAGACCCTTTTCTTGCCCCCAAGCCCCCATCTCATCCATGCGACATCCTCAATGATCACCTTCTCAGACTGGCACGTATCTTCCACTGTCTCCCTTCGGCGACCCCCTTGTCCTGACAGTGCCCATATATTTGAAGACAGGCGCGGAGTGCGCCATAACGCATGACGACGAGTGGTGCCTCCTAGACTTCGACGGAAAGGAAGGTAGGCTCACTTTCCCTCTCTGGCTAGCCCAGCATCTGAACCGTTCCCTTCAGGGGACCTCTCTTGGATTGTTGACGAGGTGAAGAGCAAATCCGGGGTCACCACTCATAATGGTAAGGGTCGTGAAGAATCCTTCTCATACCTATACTCAATCAGTTCGCCCAACCGCAGGTGTCGCCTTTTTTGAGCCTATCGTCGAAGAGCCAACGCAAACTAATTCCTCACCCGCCATCAATCCCGTAAACAATGCCCATTCATCGAATCACTTTCGAGCTGTCTCATTCTACTCTTTCGTTCTTGGATTTATTATCCTCTCGGTTCAGGGGATATCGGTCCTTGCTCGTCCGCCTCTTAGAGCGTCAAAGCCGATGACAACGACCGAGGCGGTTCAACCCTTTTGTCTGTCAAACATATCTAGCGTCTGTCCTCAGTCGACTTTGGTAAGGCCGAACAACAGAAAGGGCTCCCTTGGGTGCTAACGATTTCCCTTTCTATACTAGGGACGTTCTTCTGATTTTGGCGTTGTAGCAATCCCCGCACTTCATAACTGGGAGGCCATAGACCCATTTAACCTGGGCTCTGGGGGGCCGAAGCACACGTCAGATGATATGGCCAGTTCCATAGATAGTAGAACACAAAGTCGGTCGAGGGGTCAGAATCCGGCTCAAGTAGCGATGGTGCGCAAGACAATGATGGGTGTGAGGATGGACACATTCTTGACATTCCTCGCTGCTCATTGGCGCCTTGAAATCGTCAATTTGATAGTAAGCACTCCGACCAACTTCTACGCTCCTTTATGCCTACTGAATCCCCTAGTTGGACTTCGCTACATGGCCTCCGCTGATCAGCTGGTTTGGCCTACCCTCCTGCCTCATCCTCCTGGCTGCCGCCGTAGTAGTGGCGCACCTCATCAAGAAAGGACGGACTGCCTTTGAGGCCATCTTGGCAGGTCTAAAATACAGGTTCTCCCACGTAGGATTCGCTGCAGAACTGGTGAAGTTTTCCAGGAAGGTCCAGGGACACAAGGTTACCATCCCTTCCACATTGAGCTCCGTGATCACGCCTATCGGGCTTACGCCCAGCACCACAACCATAATATCCATTGTGGATGATAAGAGTGAGACTACCTCACTCGCCTCAAGCACCTGCCCAGGCGGCCCTGGACCCCCTACGTCACCGACCATGAGCCGCGAACCCGCACCACCTATTCTACCAACGCCAAGCCCTGGTGCTGCGCATATCCGACCCACGTCCTGCACCGAACTTACTACGGCGTCTATTCTGGACAGGGCCATTGTGCCCCCGTTAACCGACGCCTACCCTACACTATCCGTCCCACCTACTGCGAATATTGAACCTATCCGACCTACAACATCGCGCAGCTCTGGAGAATTAAATCCGGGGAGTCAGAGAGCATGGGGGTGCTCTCTAGTACTCAAAGGCAGGGGTGAGGGGGACCAAGAACCGCTGTCAAACTTTCCACTCTCGCTGGTTCAGGCTGCCAAGAGGTTTCCAACTGTGTTGCAACCACATGGTTCACACGCACTTCATGCGCAACCGACATCCCGCGTGTTCTGCAGTGCACAGGAGTTCTCGGTTGAAACTTTGAATATCAATATCAATGCAGACCCAATGGGTCTTGCTGTCATGTCGGAAGTGTTCGAAGGCCAACCTTCTCCCTCTGTCTGTCCACTTTACTTCATAGTGGCCGATGCTGTTTCTTCCACCGACGCCTTCCACTTTGGCTTGGTATTATCTTTTGCAACCTCCTTTTGCTTCTTCTTTCCATCCTTCTTTTCACCCTTCTTTTCATCCTTCTTTTCATCCTTCTTTTACTTCATCTTTTGCTTCGCCTTTTGCTTCGCCTTTTTCTCCTCCCGCTTGACCAGTAAAAGTCCACAGTGTGACGGTCAACGTCACACCAAGTCCGTGCGCAGGTCCTAGCGTGCGCCTATCAAGCGCCTATACATACCATAGCCCTATTGTTTGTTGCTCATTGTTGAAT
This sequence comes from Coprinellus micaceus, assembly GCA_951394405.1. Classification (NCBI taxonomy): domain Eukaryota; kingdom Fungi; phylum Basidiomycota; class Agaricomycetes; order Agaricales; family Psathyrellaceae; genus Coprinellus; species Coprinellus micaceus. The sequence goes on along the minus strand of OX596341.1, from coordinate 444,926 downwards.
CAACACATTTCTTCCCCGTTCTCTGTCATTCTGAGGCTGTTGGCGTGTCCTTACCCGTGACACACAGAGCCAGGAAACCTCCACACATATTCCCAGGGGCAGACACATTTTTTTGTCAACCGTGCTGGAGAACCCTCCCGACGCCCCAATTTTTTGGGGGAGGTGCCGAACACAAGCCGAAGGCACTGTCCCCAGTCCTGGATACATACGGACATATAACTAGGTGCCACCTATCACCGGGAAGGGGAAATATTAATCGTCCAAAGAAATGGGTCTATCGTGATGAAAGGGAACGAGAGAAGTATAGACAGGCATATGTGTATCGTAAATGAAAGCGGACAGAGTATACACAAGGAAGGCAATCACTCATCACGCGACAGGCCTCAAAACAGAGGCAAGCAAATGAGCGCAACGGGGTAGAACCCCCTAGAACGTGAAAGCTGATCCGGGACACCTCAAGCTCCCGCAACCTTTGTCCCACCGCCCTCCCTACTCCGCCCATGCCCCAACAACTTCTTCAACCCCTGCCCGAACCTATGCCTCCTCCCACCCCTCGCGCTGGATCCACTTCCGCTCGCACTCCCGCCGCTTCCTCCGGTCCCAGAGGTGTCCGTGGTGTCAGTTTTCTCAATCTTGAGTGCGCCATTGGGTGTCTTCTCGGGGGTACCGTTAGTCGCAGAAGCCAGGGTTCCGTTGGAGGGAGCCGAAGGGGCAGGACCTGGTGTAGGAATAGTAGGAGCGGGTGCAGATGCGACTTCGGGTGTAGAATGGGATTGAGGGGGTGACGAAGCGGCCCTGAAAGGCGAAAAGAAAGAGGAAACATGTTATCATTCCATTCTCGACATACAGGACAACAAGCGTAAATAGCAAGGGAGGAAATGAAGTCGGAGGGCGCACTGTGGCATATACATGAAGGACTTGAAGTGAGGTATATGAGTCCGAAGTGCTTTCATAGCAGGACTTGGGGGTACGAAGCGTACGACGACGAGATGCAGGGCCAAGAGGAAGAGCCTCAGCGGGGGCGGGCGTATACTCACTGCTTAGTCGGCCGGATGGGCTCAGCACGCGGGGCCTTGTCGAGCGTTGACCAGGTGAGGCCCTGGGGGTACGAGGATCCGTCGCCCTGGAATTCAATCGCATATCAGTATTCGTCCAAGTTTCGTGCAGACAAGGAAGGTACGTACAATCAAGAACCCGGGGAACCCAAGATCCACAGCCTTCGCTCCGTCGAGGTACGCGATCTGCTCCGCGGTCAGGCTGATCTCGAGAGCCTCGACGTTGGCGAGGAGTTGCTCGGGCTTGCGGCCGCCGACAATGGGGAAGACGAAGGGCGCCTTGTGGAGGACGTATGCAATCGCAACTACAAAGATTGCGTCGTTCGTGTTAGCATTACATTCATGGGGCGCAGTAAGGGAACGAGGAGGGGATACGTACCAGCAGTCAAAGACTTCGCGCCTACTTCACCCTGGACCTTCTCCAACCTATCGCAGACTTGCTTCTCCTCGGCAGTACGTTCCCAGCCACCGCTCCAGGGCATGTTACGGCCTCCCTCGCCAGAGGCTTTACGCGCCTCCTCGTCAGCGTTCGAGCGGAGCTTTCCACCTAAACGAAGACGTTAGTCGATGGCCTGAATACGAGGGGTAGAAAAGGGAAGATGACGGGGGAGCGGCAGTGGAAGAGAGGGAGAAAGAAAGACGTACCGGCGAGGACACCGAAGGGTGCGAAGGCCATACCCTCGTCGCGGACGAAGGGGAGAATCTCGCGCTCGGCAGACCTCTCCATGATGGAGTACATGGTCTGGAAGATGGCGAAGGGGGTCTTGCCCGTCCTCCTTGCGTACTCGTTCGCGCGTGCGACGGCCCATGAGGGGGCATTCGAGACACCCTAAATGATCCATTTCATCGTCAGCACAGTTGCTTCAACGAAAGCGAAGTGAGGAAGGAAGAACGTACGAGGTAAAGGATCTTTCCAGCGACGACATAGGAGTGGAGAGCGTCGATGATCTCCTCAACGGAGGTGTCCCAGTCCCAGAAGTGGAGGTAGAAGATGTCGATGTAGTCGGTCTTGAGGTTCTTCAACGACGAGTTGATCGCGTTACGGAGGGACTTGGCGCTGTTGCCAGAGTAGGCGGCGCGAGCGACGGAGTTGGGGGTGAGGTGGAAGTTGTTGGAGTACTAAAGGGGGTGGGGATGTCAGTACGAAGAATAGAGGAGGGTTATATGACGAAGGAAACGAACCTTGGTAGCGATAACGATCTGGTCACGAATGCCTCTCTGCTCAGCCCATTCGCCGATGAACTGCTCGGAGGTTCCGTCCTGGCTGTTCAATCATACACCATTAGCCTCGTATTCCCAGTACACTCGAAGCGCCCAGACTTACTAGAACCCAGCAGTATCAATGAAGTTTCCACCAGCTTCCCAGAACGTATCCAACAGCTTGAAGCTGGACTCCTTAGTCATCTCACCCATACCCATCTGGGTCCAGGCGCTCTCGCCGATGCTCATTCCACCGAGCTGGAGAGGCGAGACATGGACACCAGCACGCTTGGAGAGCTGGCGCAGGTGGCCGAGACGAGTGGATGGGGCGTCGGAGGGGACAAAGCAGGCCATGTCGATTCAAGTGGTAGTGATTGTGTGGTGTGGGTGTAGCGGGGTGATTTGAGGACGAAGATAGCCATTGTTCTGTCCTTTATGTACCCAGACACCAAAATCGAGGACGAGATACATTTCCAAGGTTCTCGGAGGCGCTTGCCCGAATGGCTCCTGTTGATTTGCCCCGTCCGTACGGGGATACGCGGCACGGACTTTGGTGTGGGGCCCTTCCTGCTGTATTTGGGTGCTCCTACCGTGTATGGACCTGTCTACGGCCGCAGTGTTTTGTTTTCCTGACCACGACCACGACATGCAGCATCGCGACATACGGTTACAGGGTGCGAGACGTGGATGCCGCGGTAGGGAAGACCGCGGATATTGCTTATCGTCCCTGCTGCTTGCAATCGTCTCGCTGTAACCCCAAGTGTACGGATAGATCGAAGCTAGTGCGACTGCGATTGACGCCCAAGGACCGCACGTTCGATGTCAAGCATTCTGGGTTTCTATCGTCTCTCTGGCTTGGGGGAAGATTCTGCGTAACGACGGTGGGGCGACATATATCTTCGGGAGACTGGAATCGACCCACCGTGACCTCATCTCGCTTTCGTGTTCTCTCCCCGACGGTACCACGGAACTTAATTATGGGCGCTCTCCGCAGAACGTGGCCCACCCCGAGGTCCGCAAGGCATTGATACCATACCCTTCCGGTTCCGACCACGCTTCGACACGCGTCTCTGTCCCTGTAGCCTCGTTCACCTACACGTGAAGCCGATGACGACACAGGAACGGCGAGGTGGTGGGTCCATACCCCGTATGTACTAACAGATCCCCGGGCTGTCTATCACATTCAATGTGACCTCAAGGCAAAGTCATAATGAGAAGACATATGAAGAAACATTGACAAACCTCACCCACCCCATTCGCCCGCGCCTCACTCGGCTCCTCGTCCAGGTTCCTCTAGAACGGGTGTATGCTCAGCGTACGGGCTCTTTATATTGCCTTCCCCTTCTCCTTCTCCGCCTTTCCACCACTTTCCTTGTTGTGATTGGCGCCCACTCGCCCTCTCACTCCCATTTCTCCCTCACCTTTCGTTCTCCCTTCGAATCGAGCGTCTCGATCAACTAACCGACTACCTGAACAACCGACACGATGGCGGCCGCGCTCACCTCGGTCGTCTCGACGATGGACTCCAACGCTATCGCAGCATCTGCCCTTGCTATCGTCGCCTCCTACACCCTCTACCGGATCTCCAGCAAGCCCAAGAACGCTTCTTTGCCCCCAGGGCCGAAGGGGTGGCCTGTTATTGGGAACCTGCTCGACGTGCCGCTGGATGTAGATTTTTGGAAGACGTTTAGAGGGTGGGGGCAGCAGTTCGGTGAGTCGTGTTCTTGACCTCGATTGTGGGCAGAGTGTGGAGAAGGAGAGAACTGACGATGAAACGTAGACTCGGAAGTCATCCATATGAGCATCTTCGGTATCAACTTTATCATCCTCAACTCGATGCAAGCGACCAAGGACCTCCTTGAGAAGAGGGGTAAGATCTACTCCGCGAGGATGAGCCTCCCGATGTTCGATATCGCCGAGTACACGAAGTTGGTTGCGTTCGAGACGAATACGAAGCGGTGTGTACTTCTCCTTCCTCCATCTCCCCACCCTTTATTTCGCGTCTCGAGAGTACCGAGTGAAGGGTAACTAACGTATCGAGTAGATGGGCAGCCGGCCGCCGTCTCATCATGTCTTTCCTCACCGGCAAGGAACTCCCCAAACTGTACCCCGTCATCGAGGACGAATGCGCTAAGCTTCCTCTCAAGATCTACCGCGAGCCCGGAAAGGTTGGCGATTGGCTGGAAGAGTACGTTTTTCTCCCGATTTTGGCGTTCTTCATCCTGGGGGAAATGGTCACTAATCTTGACTCACTCCCTCCCCGCTTCCCTTCCCTCGCAATAGGACCGTCGTCTCAGTGATCATGCGCACAACCTACGGATACACCCCGACCCCTAACGACAGGTTCACCCACGTCACCTTCAAGCTCCTCGACGAGATGCTGGTCGCAGCTCGTCCCACCAACCCCATCAACATCTTCCCTTTCCGTACGCCCCCCCTCTCTCCCTCTCTTCCCAGTGTACTAACACCAGACCTAACCCCTTCAACCCTAGTCCGCTTCATCCCCTCCTGGATCCCCTACCTCGGCTCGCCCACGCTCCAAGCCACCGAATTCAAAGCCACCATGACCAAGGTCGTCAAGGAGCCGTACGAATGGCACCTCGAGCACAAGGACGACGAAGAGGTCAAGGGCAGTTTGTGTGCGAAGTTCACGGAGATGGCGCAGGGCGAGGAGGGGAAGGAGATTGGGAAGGAGCTGGCCGAGTGGACCGCCGCGGTGCAGTTTATTGGTGCGTCCCTTGCATCATCCCTCGTCGCCTAAGAGGATACGGGGAATTGATACCCACTCGAATAGCCGGCGCGGATACAACGACTTTCACGCTCCATGCGGCGCTCAAGGCTCTCCTCCTCAACCCCGACGTCCAGAAGAAAGCCCAGGCGCAACTTGACTCTGTGTGTGGACATAGGCTCCCGACAATGGACGACCGCCCCAAGCTCGACTACCTCGACGCCATCTTGAAGGAGACGAGCAGGTGGCACTTGTTAGGACCTTTCGGTGCGTACCCTTCCTTCACCTCACCTTTCCTCTCCTCTCTCTCTCTCTCCTGGGTCGAAGCTACCGCGAGGCGAAGGACGTTATGGAAGGATGAAAGGACGCGGACTAACGTATTGTTGAATGTATAGGTGCTCCTCACATGGTCGACAGCGACGACGAGTACAACGGACACTTCATCCCCAAAGGCTCGATTATCTTGCCGAACATGGGTGCCATCGCCTCCGACCCGACGATCTACCCCGACCCCGAGGCTTTCAAGCCTGAGCGCCACCTCGGCGCGGAGCCCGAGCTCGATAGTGGAGCGTATAACTTTGGCTTTGGCAGGCGGTGCGTGTTTCTACTCTTTCTCATCGCGTCCTCTTTCGAAGAGGAGGCTCCCATTCCTCCTTCTCTTCCGTCATGCTTTACTCTCCAGTGCTTTACTATCTGAGAAACTGTAAGCTCACCGCGTTCGCCCATAGTGTCTGCCCCGGCAAAGCCCTCGCCCAAGCCGAGATGTTCCTCACCATCGCTACTCTCATCAAGGTCTTCGACGTGCGTCCCTGGACGAGCGAGAAGGACGGCGTCAAGGCCGAGATTGGGGAGGACAGGCCCCCCGGAATGGATATGCCCAGGTACGTCCCTCGCTTTCACTTTGCTTTTCCTTGAGAGAAGTGCTGACGGTGAGTGTAGGCGCCCCACCCCGTACGCTGTTGCGATTAAGCTCAGGAACGAGGCGAGTTTGGAGTTGATTCAGGGTCTCTGAGCGGCTCGGCACAGCTACGTTTCGTACGTTTCTCGCTGTACTTTTCTCGACGGCTTCTCGGTCTCCTGTAATACGTGTCTGTCGTTTTCGAGTGCCACTGTACAGGTCTCGTTGTCTTAGATGTTCCCAATTCTATTGTAAAAGCTCTGGCTATCGTTGTACATATTCTATCCCAATGACGATTATATCTCGCACGTTCGTTTCATTTCAACGCGTCCCAGTCTCTCATCCTGGCTCTTGGTGAAGCGTATTTACGCGTTTCAAGGTCAAGCTGTACGTTGTTGATGATGATGATAACTGAACGTTGAACGTTAATGCCAGTGGGGTACCGCCGGAAGCAGAACGGTTTCCGCAATGGGACCGCAGGTTCTCGATTGCCCTTGCCGCGGCCGCTGTGATGTTCATGCTTCTCATCCTTACGATATGAAAGCACAGTGATGGTCTAACGCTTCTTGAGCTTCTACGAGGGGTTCCTCCTGCGCCTGTATGTCGAGTACATAGAGCATGTTATGTTAATAACGTGAGTCCGCGGAAATTGGCCACACTTTCCTTTTGGGACCCCTGCTTCCAAGTTCCTTGCTTCGTGGGCGTCCTCGGTATCCCTGGCCAGGAGACGTCTCCATAATTACTAGGTGAGGTTGTGTAGGTTACCCTTGACCCCGAGTCAATTGTACAAACGCAGCATCCATATGTCTCCGTTTATTGATCGATGGGAACCACGAGAGATAAGTCTGACTTCCACCCTCGTAGATCCTCGGCCTTCCTGCCTCTCCTCTCTCTCTTTTGACCACACTGCCTCCTACTGCCTCTAGATCTTCGTTCCTGTAGAACATGTTTTCCTGATTGACTTCTGATCGAAAACATATACCACAAACATGAAAATGGAATAGAAGCTCTACCCCGAGAATAAAGGATGGGGATATCCGAGGAGTACGAGGAGGAAGGTCAGTGCTCGGACTTTCTTGTGGGTCAACTGTGTGGGTGCTGTGGGTGCTCTTCATTGCCGCCCATGTAACGCGTCTTCCGACTGAATAGCTGGGTGGGTAGACTAATGGAACAGCATGTGGGTTCCAATACGATCCAACCTTGAGTTGAGCGTCTGTGTGCGATGGGTAGACGGAAGCTTACACACCAGGACTCTCGAGGAGGGGACCGAGGAGGAAATGACGCAGTTAACCCCTGTCCTCGGCACGTCCGGCATCTGTAATGCCGGCGGTTGGGAGCCCGGTTACCCCATTCAGGGGCCGAAGCAACCCGCGGACAATGCGACGCACCTTGGAAATGTATCTCATCCTCGATCTTGCTGTGGGTCTACATAAAGGACTGGACCATGCAGCTCTTCCTCTTCAAACCGCCTCTCCCACTACACACTCACCTCACAACCTCTTACACCACCACTTGAACGAACCACTTGACTCAACATGGCCAGCTTTGTCCCCTCGAACCCTCCTTCCACCCGCCTCGGCCACCTGCGCCAGCTCTCCAAGCGCGCTGGTGTGCACGTCTCGCCCCTCCAGCTCGGTGGGATGAGCATCGGCGAGAGCGCCTGGACCCAGATGGGTATGGGTGAGATGACCAAGGAGTCGAGCTTTAAGCTGTTGGATACGTTCTGGGAGGCTGGAGGAAACTTCATTGATACCGCTGGGTTCTAGTAAGTCTGAGCGCTTCGAGTGTACTGGGAAGGCGAGGCTAATGGCGTGCGGATGTACAGCCAGGACGGAACCTCCGAGCAGTTCATCGGCGAATGGGCTGAGCAGAGAGGCATTCGTGACCAGATCGTTATCGCTACCAAGGTTCGTTTCTTTCGTCGCCTACCCCCCTCCTCTATTCTTCGTACTTACATCTCCACCCCCCTTAGTACTCTAACAACTTCCACCTGACTCCCAACTCCGTCGCTCGCGCCGCCTACTCTGGCAACAGCGCCAAGTCCCTCCGTAACGCCATCAACTCGTCGTTGAAGAACCTGAAGACCGACTACATCGACATCTTCTACCTCCACTTCTGGGACTGGGACACCTCGGTTGAGGAGATCATCGACGCCCTCCACTCCTATGTTATCGCTGGCAAGATCCTTTACCTCGTACGTCGTCCTTTCCCCACCCCCAATGTTACGATAAGACAAGGCTAACAGATACGCTTAGGGTGTCTCGAACGCCCCCTCGTGGGCGGTAGCACGCGCGAACGAGTACGCAAGGAGGACCGGCAAGACCCCCTTCGCCATCTTCCAGACCATGTACTCCATCATGGAGAGGTCCGCTGAGCGCGAGATCCTCCCCTTCGTCCGTGACGAGGGTATGGCCTTCGCACCTTTCGGTGTCCTTGCTGGTACGTCCTTTTCTCCCTTCCTCTTCCTCTTCTCCTCCCCTCCAGTCATTATCCCATTGCTATGTCTCGTCGTTGTGAACAAGACGTACTGACACAACACGATAGGTGGCAAGCTCCGCTCGAACGCAGACGAAGCCGCTCGCAAGGCCTCTGGCGAAGGAGGCCGCAACATGCCCTGGAGCGGAGGCTGGGAGCGTACCCCCGAAGAGAAGCAGGTGTGTGACAGGCTGGAGAAGGTCCAGGCTGAGGTCGGCGCGAAGAGTCTCACCGCAGGTACGCTTTCCTCCGTTTTCTCTTACCGTTCTTCGCGAACGTAAGGCTGACACGACCGACGCAATGTTTCTAGTTGCGATTGCATACGTCCTGCACAAGGCCCCCTTCGTCTTCCCCATTGTCGGAGGCCGCAAGCCTGCGCAGCTCCTTGCGAACGTCGAGGCTCTCGAGATTAGCTTGACCGCGGAGCAGATCGCCTACCTAGACGGAGCGAAGCCCGTGGACCTTGGGTTCCCTGGGTCCCTCATCGTGCGTTTATTTCCCTTATCTTCATATCCGGGTAGCCAATGATGGTTTATATAGGGTGACGGATCCTCCTACCCACAAGGCCTCACCTGGTCGACGCTCGACAAGGCGCCAAGGGCTGAGCCCATCAGGCCCACTAAGGAGTGAGTATCTTCTTGATGCGGGATAGGTGTTGAGGAGGGAGCTTTGGTGTTATTGATGATGGTGTTCTCTCCTGCTATGAAATCCTTCACTTCCTTTCTTCATGCCCTCACTTTTCTTCTTCCCCTCCATCATTCCATGCCCTCCGTTCCTTCCTTCCCTCACCAAGACATATGAGACTACTTCAAAAGTCCTTCAAATAGTCCTACCCATGTATCAGTGCGCCCTTCGCTCGCCTTCTTATCTCCTCCTCCTTCCCTATCTACTCCCGTGTTGTATGTCGAGAACGGAATAATAACCTATTACCTCTTCCCTCTTCGCTTTTCAGAGCTGCACCCACCCTTCAAGCCGAGTCAACGTCTACCCCCGCCGCTGAAGCCCCCAAGTCCGAGGCTACCGTACCCGCTCCTACCAAGGCTGAATCTACTCCCGCACCCACCCCTGCGCCTAACGGCACCCGCGGTATGAAGATCGAAAAGACCGACACCCAAGACACCTCTGGAAGCGGAGGTAGTGCGAGTAACGGAAGCGCGGGGAGCGGTGGGAGGAGGCATAGGTTCGGGCAGGGGTTGAAGAAGTTGTTGGGGCACGGACATGGGCACGGGAGGGAGACGAAGGCTGCTGGGGCTTGAGGGTAATTGGGCCGCTCCTGGGTCTTTTGACTTCCCCTTCTTATACTCTACGCGACGGATGTACGATCTCGGCTTCCCTCTCTCCATGCACTGCACCCCTTTCGTTCTATATGCCTCTCCCCTACGCTTCTACGTCACTGTATGATACCCACCACCTTTCTGCTTCATTTAGCTCTACTTCCGTCGCCTTCCCTCCATTTACGATACCGCCCGATTTACGGCTTTCTCGGTTCATCTCCATTCACGATTGCTCGCTTACATGCCTCTCCCTACCAATACCTCTAGCACAAGCCCTCTACCCAACCCATATCGACACGGGTCTAGATAGGATATTTAATCTCATGACTGTTACGAACGTTTAGGATTGCCATCCCGTCACCGTACGGAAGGGTACGAAGAGAGTGAATACGTGAGGGAAGGTTCAGAGGAGGATAGGGCAAGATTCTAATAGGGCAGCAGCGAACGACGTCCATACTCAACAACAAAATCACAGGCGTCGAGGTCCACACTCCTCTCCACCAACTCCCGCTGGATGTTAAACTTTGGCTCTGGAGCCCCAAATAAAATCCGGACATTACGGAGAAGTGCGGCCCCTCCAGCCACCCTCCTTTGAGCCACGACTTCAGTTAACGCCCTTTCCACCGGGGCTTGTTCTGGGGTTGCTTGGATCAGAACCTTCAGCGACTCGAGCATGGGGCAGATCAAGCGTTGTTGAATGAGGTGAGACGAGATGCTGATGATAGGTGTAGTCGAAGGTGCTGACTTCCTGACGTCCGTACCGTGGATCTCCAAGTTGTCTCCAAGCTCACGACGTTCGGGAGGAGTTGAAGGTATTGGCGCAGAGACATGGGTGAGATAGAGCGTGGATAAAGTGTAACCACTTGGAGCTGATGTCCAAAGCGCTGGAGGAGCTCGAGCGCCCCGTCGTCGGACTCCGTTTGCGAAAGGTGGGGTGTGTCGACACCGTAGAATGCGAGGTCCAGTTGCTTTAGAGAAGGAAGATCGAGGGACGCCGCGAAACCGTATGCAGGAGGGAAACCGGTCAGGGCCAATTTGGTGAGATTTGGGAGGGATATCGGGGCTGGTTCGACAGGGGTGGGGATGCCGGATCCGCCCACAAGTTCCAGTTGGCACTCAGACAGCTGGGGAAGCGACTTGAACATGTACAATGTCCTGAGTCCGGAGAGGCAGCGTCTATATGCCGATGGGACACCTTCGTCTGACTGGACGGTGAAGTGAGTGACGTATTGCCATATTGGGAGGGTAGATCCCCTCTTCGCGACGTCAATATCTCCCCAGGTTCCCCCCATTAATACGGAACGGAGAGAAGGGGTTGCAAAAATACCACCGGAAGTTATCCTCTGCAGAGAAGCATCTGAGGTTGGACTGGGGTTATATCTGTCAAGATAGATGCACACCCGAAGCGATCGAAGCACGGAAAATTCTTGAGGTGGTCGATCGAAAAGGTCGACGAGGGGCTGCGTGATTGAGTCATAGAAGAAAGTGATGTTCACATCCAGCCACCTGGAGGAGGACGCACAGATGGCGTCAACCAGAACCTTGTATTCCGCTTGAGCCAGCACCCCGTATTGGCCCTCCAATGCCCTATGTTCGTTCGGAGAGTTCTCAATCTCGATCCGGATGGGGGATCTCGACGATCTCCGGACCCAGACAATCGCCTGTTCCCGCCTGTACTCGAGCCTGTACTCGAGTTTCCTGCACCACTGCTCGTACGCCTCTCCGAGTCTCCATACGGTATGTATACCTGGGATGACTACACGGATTCTCGTCCAAAGAGCGGGCGTACCCAGAGCCAAGCGTCTCCACTCCTGGGAGACGTGGCTTAGGATGACGGAGACGTGTTTGCTGGCTCGTCCATAAGGTCCCGGCAGCACAAGAAGATCGCGCTCAGCACATCATGGGGCGCTCGCCTGACTGGCGAAAGAAGCTGGGCGTGGTCTTCTGCTGACTGGAAAACGGTAGCACGCTCGGCTTCCAGAGCAGCTAGCGCTAATCTTGCGTCCTCGATTTTGGAGGTGAGTGCGTTCGCTCTGACTTTCCTCTCCGCGATGAGGTACTCGAGTAGATGGGTTTCCCTATCTGTCGGTACGTAGTTGGTGCCGAGGTATGGAGTGAAGGGAGAGGACTGTTCCATGGTGGCGGGTATGACCAAGGAACGACAAATGCCTGCGTGAAACGGTGTGTGCGCTAGCTATCGACCGATGCAATCTTATCTTATCTTATCTGCATCTCGCACCAGGTCAAGGAACAAACTGAAGTTTTTCGAAAATGTGGACTGCGTAAGTAGCGTTGTTTATTACGATGCGCACAGAAAGAAATGTGTTACCTCGTATGAACGGTTATCCACGCTGATGTGAGCGGCAAATAAGATAGAGCAAACCATATAAGCCAATGGCGCCCGACTTGGGCTTGGCTGCTAGTGCGTGTGTACACATACTCTTTGTTTCGTATCAGATTCTAGGGGTTTCTAAGTCCCTCCAGTTAGAACCAGAATCGTCTGTTCACCCCATCTCACCGCATCCTTGGTGCAATGCCCAGAAAGCGTACACTTTTGTAGTACACGATATTCGCCAACAAATTGCAGCATGAGCGACATGATCCCAGATACGATCTTTCATCGCTTACTTCAAGGTCAATCACACACCCTCCCACCTTTGACCTCCTTCGTCATTTTCGTACGGGTACGAGCGTCACGGCTCCGGGTCATTCGGTGGCCCGTAACCGTTAGCGTCCACCGTTGAACATCGTCGTTTGAGGTCGTAATGTACTATAACAGATATAATGGCCAGGTGCTTACCCACGCAAGGGGCATTTGCATTCGTCTTCCTGTTTCGACGACGGCCTGTTTATGAATTCTCACCAGTCGCCAAGAATACGTCGTCCGGGCCCTTAGAAGCCCTACACCGTGACGATGCCCATTTTCCCCTTTGGGCGGTCGTCCAAGGTGTCTCCTGAGAACCACCTGTTCGGTGTACTGTGTCACTGTCTGGCGAAGGCACGGTGTAGAAGGGATGTCGAGATAAGATAAGACGGCCGTCAGTGATTGGCGCCCACCGATCATTGTTCTGAGATAAAAATGCCGCATCAACGCGACTTGCTTCTAACCAGTTCTAACCTCCAAAGCAGGATTTCGATCCTTCTCCGACTAATCCCCCCTACACACGAAGGCCTCACAACACAGTCAATTCGGGGGCTTAACACTGAGATAAATGTCACGAAACAAGCCCATTCACTCTGAGGTACACTGTTGACGTGGCATACCTTGCTGCTTGCTTTGTACTCATTTTCGTCGGCAGGTCCTCTCAATGGCTCGCGGAGGAGACATCGCCGGGATCGAGGCCATGAAAACGATCATATTGGCCACTCCCCGAAGTACAACCCCCGAAGTGGTCGACATCCTCTTCCAGAATATGACTCTGCGTCCAGTTCCGCCGTTATCCGACCTCAAGCGAGAGAGCCTCAAGATGTACAAAGGCGCCATCACTGCACTCCCACCCGCTCTATGTATCAATCTCTTTTGGAGTATTGTCGCCAACCAGGTTTGCATGAAGCCAACTGTCAAGGCGGCCGTCATTGCGAACATACTGGAATATGGCGGTGTTTTTTGCCGTTGGATTCAATTTTGTATGCGAAGCGGGCTGCCAAGCCTCCCTGGAGAGGAGCTGGGCAACTCATTTGAGACAAACCAGAAGAGGTACCCAATGCAAGCGCAGCTCCTCCTCAACCTCCTGGCAGTCGACGAATCGTGCTGCGAGGCTCTCCTATCATCCGACCCATTCATCGACCTCTTTCTCGAACTCTGGAGTGGAGAGTCTTCCAGAGATGAGAACGGTATTATGCGCGCCATCGACTTATCTACGGAGCATGGATGCCCCATTATCTCTCTGGCTCACACAGTCGTGCATACCGACCCATCGCGGGAGACCTTTCTTTCACGTTGCGGCGGGAAGACCCCTCGTCAAGAGTTTCTCCAATGTCTCATGGACAGGGTCATTCGAGGGGACTCCGGTTCAAATCCGAATACTATGGGGTGGGCCTGGTCCCTCCTCCGGCTTGTCGAGCTAACCGACAAGCTCTGGACATCAAGCACTGTCTACCGCCATGGCTTCCACAAGACACTCTTCCTGCTCCACTTCTGCCGTGCTTGGCGAACGATAACATCATGCTTTGCCCAGAGCTTTAAAGGTTGTGCCAAGATCCGCTCCCTGCTCTGTATGCCTATCGTCAACAGAATGCTGTCGATGGCGATCGCGGATTCTCCCCGCCATCCACACAAAAACTGGCGCATACTTGGAGCCGGGAACTTCCTTGAGACGTTCTTCCAGTCCATCTTCACCCTCAACGACGAGATGTCGGACGCAATTCCGCAAGGAATGATGCAAAACTTGGCCAGCCTGCTGGCCTACCCGGCCCTCGTCCACCCGACCTGCTTTGGGGACATCTCCCTCGTCGAAGTCAAGACCTCGTGTCCAGTAGACGTTACTCACTGGAATACATTTGGGAGGGCTTGGACAAGGGCGAAGGCGGCAAGCGAAGCTCTTGTGGAAAGGCCCCCGGAACATATATGCGATAATCCTTCGGTGCGTGGACCCGTTTTCCTTCCATAACTCCTGCGCCATCCTAATGCCAATCTACCTCCATAGTGCGATGGCACCACGGCTACCTCCAAGGCGCAGCTGAAGCAATGCGGGGGATGCACATCAGTGATATACTGCTCCGTCATATGCCAGGAGGTCGACTGGCAAAGCTGGCACCAGAAGGAGTGCCCCCACGCCACCCGGATCTATGCTGGTATGTCGTCACGTATTCTTCATGGCACCCTCTTCATGTCTCTCATCTCATAGATCGACAACATCGGGGGATGACCTATGATAACAGGACTCGTGGGTCCCACGCCACACTCCTGGAAGTCACGTACGCTGAGGAGGCTCGCCCTCAGTATGCCGACTGCTCCTTGCTACCCGTTTTTCACTTCGGCTGGATGCCCGAGGATAGTGGAAGCGCTCATGACCATCATTTCTCTGGCATTGACATGTACTGGGGTCGTAGTTGGACCTCGCCCACGACCTTCCCTCAGGAATATCTCCGACCCCGATTCGAGTCCCTCGTTACCGACTATGTATCAGGCAAATACCCGTCCGACTGGCGCCTGGTGGAAGGAAACTTCCCCCCATCCGGAGACGAGAAGGCTGTCTATGTTACCGCACTTCTCAGGCCTGTTGGTTCTGGGTACCGCAGCACGTACTGCATAGCGAGATTCAGGTGAGTCATTGCTCAGTCTCATGGCTCGAACCGGGTCTCATGCCTCATTTCGATTGTACCAGGTACTAAGCTGAACGGCAAACGCCCTCGAAATGGCGTAGCAGATCCCACTAGGGTTCCCATCGTGTAGCCCGTTTTAACCAACGGCATTCGGGGACGACTATAGAACCCCATGAAATGGATGTGTCAAGAATTGCGCACTCTTTAACGTCATCTGCTCTACGGCACCAATGTCTACCTTCTCCTGGAGCTCCTATCAAGAGCAAGGCTACCAGGACTAACCCCAATGAAGAAACCTATTCGAGTGCATTAATACCATGTCGTAGTCGTTGCATAAATTCTGACGAGGACCTCGCTACGTAACTGAGTTTTGAACGATGTGAGCGAGCTCTTTTGCCCGACCGTTGCAATACTCAGTGCTCACTGCCCGGCAGAGCTATCAATGGATGGCTTCCGTACTCAAAGCGCTCTGTCCCTTGCCAATGAGGGAGTACGACGCCTTCGACGAGTAAAGAGATTCGTTCCCAGTCGAACAATCGGGAAGTTTAGCAGCGGCTGCAGCATCGGCATCGTTCCTGAAAGACCATGCCACAGCCACTCAGGCCTTCCAGCCTCTCACAACTCGGCCAAAGCTTTACATGCGCGACGATTCTCGAGTGTGTCAATCCTTCCACTCCCGCGTCTCCCATTTAAGCTAATTCAGGGTACCGCAGTGCTCGTAAAACGAGTCCCGTCCTCCTCCGACTTAATGTGGCGGGTGCTCCTCTGTGGAACATTGCTCAACGGCGTGTTAGACCCTGGATTGGGACGGGCGGCACCACGAAATTACGTGGATCCCATGGTCCCACGTGAGACATTTTTCGACAAGTGCACCTGCCGGGGTACAGCAGGTGCGATGCTATTGGCATTTTGACCGTATCACCCTGGCTGGGATTTAAGGAGGTAACCACCCCTGAGGCTTTGGCATGGAAGAGAGATTATTCTCAAGCGCACCCGAGGACTAGGTTTTGGTCACTCGTCAGTGACTATATATCGCGATGGGAGGTTCCCATGATCAGATTGGCGTTCGGTCAAGGGGTTGTTCCCCGCATAATTGAGGTGGCGAGTCTATGCACGTAATATTCGTCCTTCTCAAATCAGACGAAGGGTGATACCGGATAGTTCCCTGCATCATCTAATACGGGTTAGGGCTGAGCGCTGAACGACTGCTTTTTTCCCTTAGCGATTGTGCTAATCGAAGCACACCATCTGGCCAGCCCGTATCAGAGTTCCATTTCACCTAGATTTCGATTAAGTATCAACGGGTTTCTCCTGATGGTTCCATGTTCCCTAAATTACTAACATGCCATAGTAGTAGAAAGTGGTCCCAGCGAACGGTGAAGCCGTCCGAGAGCGACCTTGTTGTCGGGGAAGCGGCCCTGCCCCTCATCGGGAACAATGATGACGGGAGTTGCCCACGATTTCTGCCCCTTCTCGGAGGGCTGAAGCATCTACTGGGGGCCGAGGGTGGGGCTAAACATTATGAGACAATGCGGTATCCTCGCCCACGCGGTCTCCGGGAATGCGTGACGGGCCTTGGATGTTTGGTGTTGCCCTACTCTACCTCTACGAACTGAGCCTCTGGGGTGCAACTTTCTTCGCCGCAATCTTCACAGGAGCAAGATCGCAAAGCATCTGCTGCGGCCATTAAAATTTCTCTGTCCGTCGACCAGAAAGCTTGCACCCCCCCCCTAACTCGCACTGAGGTCACAGTTTCTAGGTGATTCGTCAAATGAAGAAAGTTGCGCGGAGCATTGTTGAGAAAATGATCGCGCTGATTGAAAGGTTTGGGGTCGCAATTTGGTAGGTACACAGTGGACACGAGGCCTTGAGATTGTACTGCACTTATGTCGCCTTCCTGGCAAGAAATGTTACCCTCTTCATGGGGAAGGTAGCGGCCTGTGAAGACCCTAAATGTGACCAACTTTGTGCATAGCTGCCGAAGCCAGGTTATCAGAAGAAGCGGCAATTGCCGAGCAGCGGATGGGGACTTCGCAACTTCGGTACTCAGGGAGTCGAAATTCTCAAGGCTGCTTACCCTACGTACCGCCTTCGCGTACGAGGCAAGAAAGTACTCACGAAACATCCAAGGGCCTATACAGAGATCCATTCAGGCGTTATTGGCCTCGCATACTCAGCAACAACGATATGAGCCCAACTGATGGAGTGGAGATTCCCCCCACGCCCGACCGAGCCCCGCAACCCAGAGATAGGTGACCACTCCGCCATTGGGTCTCTTCCGTTCGCTCGCACTCTCTGTACAATCGGGCGACGTCATGTGCGATTCATGGAGACCAAGTTGACAACAGCGGCGTTGACTAATTCTATCAGAACCAGGAACTCCGGCAAATCTCGATAGGCACCCACACAAGCACACAGATACATACACACCGATGAGGGTTAGATGGAGAGATTTGAACCGACTTGCCACCATCCCCAATCCTTCACTCGCAGGAGACCCTAACAGCTCCTGAACACTACTCCCTTTTCATACGCTAAAGGGTTTACATCCATCCAACACCTCAGGCTAGGGCCAGCATGTCGCACAGGAGTATATCTCATCAGGTATATATCTGTAGCGCATCCCCAAGCATCTGCTCATATGCCCACCCAAAATAGGTCCTCCAGAACGCAAGGGCCGGCGAACTGGACGCCATCCACGAGGTAGTCCGGGTTGTGACGCCCCAAAACGCCTCCGTCGACACAGTCAACATCCTGTTCGATCATTTAACCAGGACCGCTGTTCCCACCGCCGAAGGCTCAAGGAGCGAGCTCATCAACGCAGCCGTCGCAGCAGCACGCCCTACCGTCTGCTTGCGTGCGTTGTGGAAGATTGTCGACTCAGGCAATAGGCTCAAGCCCGATGTCAAGTTCGCCCTGCTCCAAAACACTTTGGACGCCGGCGGGGCTGTATTCCACTGGACCAGCTTCTGCCTTCAGACGGGACTGTTGTGTCTCTCGGAAGATATGCTCACAGAGCGACCCGCCCCACGTTTAGAGCAATACTTTCTTCATGCCGATCTTCTCTTCCAGTTTCTCCAGCTCGGTCCCGACTTCTTCAACGCCCTGACCTCATCCGCCGGGTTCGTCGAACTCTTTGTCGAGCTCTGGACCGCGAAGACTCAGCCAGACGACCCTGCCATCGTTCCCTACCGCATAGCATATGTCGGACCACTGGCCATCTGCCCCGTTCTCCGGCTCGCCTCGGCGATCCTCTCGAAAGAAGCCTCTAGGGATATTTTCCTGGGGGAGTGTAACTTGAACACGAGACGATGCGACGAGTTTTGCCAAGCCACCGTCGACCGCATCAGCAAACCCCGCGACGACTGGAGGAATACTCCCGAGTGGGCTACCTACCTGCTGGAGCTCGTTGGGATCACATCGTCTCTGGTTCGTGCAAGCCCTCTTTTCCGCAGCCGCCTTACGCGGATGAAGTACTTGACTGAGGTTTCCTCGGCATTTTCCAAAACCATCGAGGCGTCGACCCAGACCAAAGGCGTCGCCAACGTCCTGTGTGCTGGAATGATGTCTATCCTTTCTCTCGCCATGGACAAGGGGTCCCGATCACGGCTCCACCGCAATTGGGAGCACCTTCACGACGGAGAATATCTGCAGGCACTCTTCCGCATTACGGCGGCACTGGGAACCGGAGATCAGCAAGTACGCGAAGAAGCGGTCATGGCAGTTGATGCCATATGGAGGTCTATGTCGTACCCGAAACTCTTCTCGAACTCAACTTTCGGTAATCCACGGCCATCACTCCAGGCGTTTGGAAGCGACCCAAAGCTATTCGACGCATGGAAGCGACTCCTGTACCTCCAAGACAGGGCACGAGAGGCCTGCGAGCGGCTTGAAGCCAGGCCATCAGTCTTCACCTGCGACTACCAGCATGTAGGTTACATCATTCCTACCCCATTGAACGACTGATACTGAGGAACGTGGATAGTGCTACCAGTCCGGGGGGATGGGACATCAAATGGCGAAGCAGTGCGCCGGTTGCTCCTCCGTGGTGTATTGCTCGCAGAAATGCCAGGAGCGTGACTGGCAAGACTTGCATCGTATCGAGTGCTCGCATGCCCACAAGTTACACTCAGGTGGGAAATTCGTTCTATATGTCGACAATGGCAGTTAAAATCGTCTTTTTCTCAGAGCGAGCGCAGACCAAGACCCTCTACGACCACGAGACGCGAGGCTCCCATGTTGCCCTGCTCGAGGTGATCTACGGCAGAATTCGCGACAGGGAGCCAACTAAGCCCAGACAGATCTCTATCATTGACTTGGACGAAGTTGAAGGTAGCTCAGAGGATGGGATTTCCATAGGATTTCAGTCCAATATCCAGGAGGTCTGGCGCCGACACCCTCAGGAGTATCTCAAAGCACGGGTGGACTCGCTGTTCGAGGGGTATCGCGCGGGTAAATTCCCCTCAGACTGGCGGTTAGTAAAGGGCATATTTTCCCCTTTCACCGATGACCATAAAGCCATACAGTTAACGGTCCTTGTCAAGCCCGTGGAAGGTGGATATGTGGGGGCCTATTGTACTGCCCGATACCTGTGAGGCAATACGATCCTCGTATCTGGCCCTCGGCTCATGCTCACCGGCAACCCGGAATCGTATCAAGAAAATGTTGTAGTTCATTCGTTCGCTGAACGGTTCGCACTTGATGTATGGTCGGCAATATAGCTTTGTATGATATCGAACAGAAAGGGTGGATTCAGAGATAAGATAAGATGTCCATAGGCGCCGAGCGGAGTGACGTGAGGTTCGAATCCCCATCAAATTCAGATTTTAGTCTTGCTCCCGACCCTCACCTTCCTCGCGCCTTTGAGTTTTGCTTCCCTCTTGGCTACCCATGCACTCAAAGTGCACCATCCAGGGTGTGAGTTACCGTCGTGCTTCGATATAGTCCATATCTCCCGCCTACTCCCTCTGATGTGGCACGTATCTAACGGAATGGATGATCTCCGGCGGCTCAGGTTCCACGTAGTCGAATGTCCTCCCGGTGGGAACTCCTGGTGATCGAAGAGCGCAGCCTGGGGGCTGTAGCTTGTGACTGCATGACTGCACCTGGGTCACTGTCATCGAGAGCGAGTCTATTACGCGATCACGCTATACCGCTGAGGGTATGCTTTGCGGCCGTGGTTCGGAGATCACTCACGGTATCCACCCTGCACTGGTAGCGGTCGGCATCGTGAAGGCGGGTGCTGGGGCTTCGAGGGTAAGGGCGCTTCCGCGGTGATCCTTCGGTCAGAGATGCTTACGCCCCTGCTCTCAGCCCCTCTCTCGAAGACCATCGCGGAGTACGAGTGGCACTACTAGCTGAGGGGTTCGAGGCCGACTGGAGGACCGCTCTGGGGCGAACTTGTCGGCATGCAATGCCCACATGTCGGCCTTCCTGAACTCTCAGCGGATGCGGATCGAGCAGCGCGAACGTTATTCCTGGCACTCGTAAGCCTTACATATGGCGGGCGCACGTCCGAAAATATTCGATATAAAGGGGAGCGGTGAACGCCCTGATCTTCATCGTATCCACACCCCTCACCCACTGTGCAGCTCCAATGGTGCACATAACCAATTCTCTTGCCCTTATCGGGGCTTTGGTGTCCCTTGCCTCAACCTCGACGGCGACTGCCGTACCGAGACAAACCTCGGACACCACATTCGACTATGTCATTGTCGGAGGTGGTGCTGCTGGAGCCGTCCTCGCAAATCGTTTGACCGAGAACCGAAGCGTTAGCGTTTTGTTGCTCGAAGCTGGACCTGAGTCAGTATTTCGTTTTGCATTACAATGCCGGCTTTCGCTGATGACGAACTTACAGCAATACTGGAAAAATCGAAGGTGTAGTTCCATACATCTACTCGCGGCTCTTCGGAAGCGACTGGAACTGGAACTACACCATCGTCCCTCAGCCTGGCCTAAACAACCGAGTTGTGCCCTACTTCCGTGGACATGTTTTGGGAGGCTCTACAGAGATCAGTAAGCGTCGAAGTTCACATTCATACACCCAGACGAACCCTTCTAATATTGTCGCAGATGGTATGACCTACACTCGCGGACCCGCTTCCGACTGGAATAGGATTGCGAACTACCTCGGCGACCAGAGCTGGAACTGGAACAACATGCAGACTTACTTCAAGAAGGTGCGTCCATCCGAGCTTCATCATCGAATAACACGAGCTTATCCCTTCCTAGAACGAGCAATTCGTGCCCGGAACCAACGACAACGGCCGCTTCCTCTCCTCTACCCACGGGACTTCCGGTCCCATCGGTGTCTCCCTTAACCAAATCAACCAATGGATCCTCGAGCCCACTCTCACCGCGGCGCAGCAATCAGGCGTATGGGCGTTCAACCAGGACAACAACGACGGAGACCCCATCGGTATCAGCTGGCAACAGTTCGCGATCAAGGGTGGTCAACGTTCGAGTGCGGCGACTGGGTACCTCAACCAGCAGGTCAGGGCCAGGACCAACTTGAAGATTCAGGTCAACTCGAGGGCTACGCGTCTTGTCCCCGTTGCAGGAAGCAGCCCTCTCAAGTTTAGCACGGTTGAGTATACAAATGAGTTGACCGGAGGTACGTGTCGAGATCAAGCGTTTCGTCGAGCATCGGCACTCATGATATATTCCAGCAACCGCCCAAGTTACCGCCAGGCGCGATATCATTCTTAGCGCTGGTGTCATCGACACCCCCGCTCTTCTCCTCAGGAGTGGCCTTGGACCCACCGCAGATGTCCAAGCCGCTGGGATTACTCCTCTCGCCGATCTCCCTGCTGTCGGACAACGTGCGTATAGTCTAGTACAACTTGAACGGGAGAGCATTAGTGACCGATCCCTTGTAGATTTTGTCGACCATGCCGGAACTCCCATCGCCTGGCAAGTCAATACCACTCTCACCGACGACGAGATCGACAAAAACTCGACCCTCCTCAACCAGCTCCTCGACGAATGGAACACGAGCAAGACTGGCCGTCTCACTACCACCAGTCTCGCGCACATTCAGTTCTCCCGTCTTCCCAACAACGCGAGCATTTTCCAGACCGTTGCGGATCCTCAGGAGGGCAAGGCTGACGCGCCCCACTTCGAGGCTCTCTTGGCTGTGAGTATGCCCCTTTCGCCTTGAAACGTGTCGGTCATTGACATCGTGCTACAGAACAAGTGGACCCTTCTCGCTCCTAGGCCTGCGACTGGAAACTTCGTTGGCATGACCCACTTCTGCCTCTCTCCCATGTCGAGTGCGTTAAATCATCGTCACCTGGCTCTCTACCGCTGACCGCCTTATTTCTCGATCTAGGGGGAAGCGTGAAGTTGAACCCCTCGAACCCCCAAGGTGCCCCTTTGATCGACTCGGGCTCCCTCAGCCACCCCTTCGACATCTTCACCCTGCGATACGCCCTCCGCCAGACCGCCAGGTTCTTCCAGGCGCCCGTATGGCAAACCTACAACGCCCAGCCCGTCTTCGACCCCGCAATTCTCGATAGCGACTCTGCCCTCGACGAGTACATCCGTAACAACTCGTTCGGAGGTCAGTCGTCCTTGACATTTCCCCTCCTCATTTCATTGCTCACTTCGACTCGAATGCGTGTAGGTGCACATGGTGTCGCCACCGCGAAGATCGGGAAGGCTAACAGCCCAGCTGGGACTGACGTCGTTGGGCCCAACTTCAAGGTGAAGGGTATCAGTGGTGTTAGGGTCGTTGACGCCTCGGTCATTCCTTTCAGCCCCGGTGGACATGCCATGGTGCCCGTCTACGTCGTCGCTGAGAAGGCCGCTGACATCATTAAGGCCAACCCGTAAATCACCTATAGAAGACAATATAGCCTATAGGATAGCAACCTAACTTCGGTCCTTTCACTGTCTCTCGTTGTCGTTCCCGCTACCTATATAAATTCGTAATACAAATTCCTAACCTACAGTAGAAACTACTTTGAAATCATAAAACAATATCTAGCAGACATAAAACGATCGAGAGACCTCGCAAGAAGGCCTAATCGATAATCCCAATCCCCATTGAAACATTTCTAGTTCTGTATAATGAAGAATTAGACGATGTGATGGGGTAGAAGAGGGGATTGGGCTCACATGCGAAACTAAGCATTGCATGCTTGAACGACCAGTAACGGATGTTGATATCGCGATACTCGGCGTTCCCACTCAGCCCAACCCAAGGCGCCTCGTGATCAACGCCCCCATCTCCGTGCCAATGCGAAAACCGATAATGAGTGGGGTATTTCCCTGGGACCCTCTCGAATACGGCATCGAACCTCCACTTCAACCAGCTCATCCCGCAGAGCAGGTTAGCCGTATAGTACGACCAGCTCGACGGCTTCCCGAAAGAGAGGTAGGACCGTTGGCTGTACGGTGTCAGGTGGTATTCGAGATGATCACCAACGGGACCGCTGGGCGACGAGTAGCGCCAAGAGCTGTTAGAAGCGCTCTTGCCCTTGGTGCGGAGGAGCTCCCTAATGAACGGCACCACCGTGCCTTGGATTCGAGAGATCCTCATCCCGCTAGGGGTGGAGTAAATCGCGATGATGCAATTGTCCTCGCAGGGAGTCCAAGAGGAAAAGGTAGAGCTCCATCCCCCTTTACGTTCGTATGTCGCGTTGAAGTCGACGATGTCGATGATGCTGGGGTCGTCCATGAAGGCCTGCGCGGAGGAAAGCCCTTCCGATTGGTACTCGTTGACTTGGTCGTTCACCCAGTGTTGCGCCTTGTGGTTGAATTGATGACCCAGCCAATGGGCACATTGGTGCGAGAAAGTATTCAAGAGTCCATGGGGCATAGCGATGGTTGAAGGAGACAACCGGGGAGATACTGGGCTCAGCACGGCGGAAATCCTTCCGCTTATATGACACCAAACGCCACAACACGAGGGCCTAGATCAGGGACAAAAGGTACCTGCGTTCAAGCACACAGACAGAAGTCTGAATATTATCAAGCACTGGCGTCCATGTTTCCTGTCGGAGTGGAGCTTTAGGCGCCCAGACCACGACGCAAATGGAGGGATTCTTGAATAAGCACGCCGCAAAACATCCAGTAAGGAAGAACACTTCCAGGGGGTTATCGGCCACCATTTGTATAGGGCCGTACCGTAAAGCGCCCTCGCTTGGCAAGAACCTCATGGCTTTTTCTGGAGGTTGGGGTCTGTAAGACAGTGTTCAACTGCGTTCCTGAAATCAGACAGGCTATGCGTGGATGGTATCTGTGACAAAGCGAGCCTTATTATCTGTCTTTCGCGATCAGGGAGCTTAACCGATGTTAATCGCTTTGACTTAAGATCGCTGAGGAGGCAGGGTTCAAGAAGGATGACTGAGACTTCCGAATCCGTTAGCAGAGCTCGGCTATCTCCGACGGACCTTGAAATGGGTCACATGCATAGTCCTTGCGCGCTCCTTCAGGCTCCTTCCTCCTCCTCCTCCTCCTCCTCCTCCTCCTCCTCCTCCTCCCCCTCCCCCCTCCCCCTCCCTTCTCACGCCTCACAACCACCCCTGGTACTCATAGCGGCTTCCCGGGGTCAGGAACTATCCATTGGAACCTTCCATGCGTACACATTCACCCAATTACGTTCACACAATGCTGGGACTTGTGGTTTGCTTGTCTGGCTTGACAGGCTGGTGTTTTATCTGACAAGAAAGCAATGCGAAGGCGAAGTCCAGGTCTGTGCTGTGCCTGATTCAAGGCACCATCAGCGTCATGGTTTGTACCATTCAGAGCGTTATCCAGTTCCGGCATCCATTCCTCCTGTCGATGAGGAGTAATAGGCGCCCAGAACAGTACTGAATTTGATCGGTATCATTCAGTGTTCCCCGCAGACGATTCCACGGGGAGCTCCGAATTGTAGCTTCCTTCCCTCTCTCTACCATGTTCACCCAACGCACTCCGAACGAGAACCACACGTCCCCCGTGCCCCGATCTCCCTTCAAGAAGTCCCAAAATCCAGCCGAAGGGCATTCTACCTGGCATCATCTGCGCGTTCACGCTCACACCCAGGTCGGCGGACGGGGTAGCCCCACAAATAGGACTTTGCCTTGAGCAGTGAGCCTCGCCCATTCTAGTTATGCTTTTCCAGGGGCCTTAAGGGCGCTTGATGCTCTCCTCAGATGGTTGTCTTGTGTTCGATCCCTTCCGCTTTCCTTGATTATCTTCACCAATACTCACCACCTTCCCCTCCTTTCTAACATTAGCCTCACCGAACCTCGTGAAGCTGACCCTGTCGGGGTCTGGCGGAACTCACAGGCGAACGTCTCTATGAATCGTCATTTGCCAGGCCGTTTTGAAGGTGAATGTCTGCCGTTTTGAGAGTTCACGAGCGTAACCCTGTTTTACCTTGTGTTCCTTCACATCTGGAACGTTCTCAGCGAGTACCGAGCTATTGGCATGACCCTAACAAGTCTCTCCTCCTACGCGTCCAGTCTGTCCATCCATTTCCCGGCCCGTCTTTGAGGACGCTAAACCACAAAGGGCTAGGGGGAGAGAAATACAGCCCCAGCGCTCTAACTAACCTTTCCACATCCCAAGGATGGCCAAGGGTATACCTAGCACATTGGCGATGGGCGAGACATATCGTGTTCAGGATGCTGAGGTATCAGGACTTGGCCGTGTACTCCTATTGGGCTCGGTGTTTGGGCCCACAGGGGTGTCCTTACATACCCGCAGCCCGTTTCATTCCGACTCTGTAGATCCCACCCCTCACTCTCCGCAGACGCTACACCGTCCAGTGCAGTAAGTAGGAGAGGTACGTCGGGGCGCGGCTTCCTGACGCATCTGGTTCGTCATGTCCCTTTGCTATCTCCTCACCGCCTCGACTGATTTCCATTCTTCCGGTGCACATGCAGCACAAAGATTATCTGTTGAATAACACGGGAACCTGTCGTAATAGTTTTCTCTCTCATTCTTTGGGGATTGAACCTCGCCGCAGTGAATCCAAGACAGATTCCGGCCAGTCGTAATCCCGAGCCGGCTGTTACGTAACCCCATATTGCTTGGATTGCTCCCGGCGTCTTCTCTCTGTCCCCAACCATCGCATCCTGGGTACGCAAATCGTATTTAGGGCCCCAGGACCGTGATGATTGACTCTTATCGATTCCCAGAACATGGCGTCGTTGGATATGGCGACCGTGACGCGAGGCGTACGCGCTTTGCAGGCACTGGACTTCTCTCGAGTCGTAGGTCTGCTTCGAGGCATCCCCACTGCGCTCAAGTATCTGGCCATCTTCGTGTTCTTGCTGAACATCAAGTCCTGGCCCCTTGGATGGCATCGTACGTCGCTGTTCTTCGTGTTCCCGGCGGTTGTCTAACAAAGTTCCAGTCCGCATCTGGCGCCCCGCCATACTCCTACAATTCCAGCACAAAATGTTGAAGCTGCGCACCGTGTTCTCCTCGAGGCAGGACCAGATTCGGTTGGAAGACGAATGGCATAACTCGATCACCCCCATTGGAGCGCATCCGCTGGAGAAGGAGGTATCGTACCGGTCATGGGCGAGTGAGTACTGCGTTCAGTTCAACCCTGGTCCGGCCGCTGATAACCCACTAGGTTTGGACGAATCTGACTATAACGGGCATCTAAGCAACTCGAGCTATGCCAAAGTGCGTCGTGCTAGTGTCTCGCTGGGTGCATTCTGACCATGTCGTAGACGCTCGATGCCGTACGGGTCAAGGCAGCCATGATCTACTTCCCCAACCTGTTCAGGGAACGCGGCTGGATCGCCCTCGCAGCGACCCACTTCCACTTCATCCGCGAAATCCCCATCCTCTCGCCCTACGAGATCCGCTCCCGCATCGCAGCCTGGGACCAGAAATGGTTCTACATCGTCCACCGGTTCGTCACCAAGCCCAAAAAGAACTCGAAGAAGCAGATCGCTGCGACGCCCACCGCCACTATTACCCGCACCGCCGTTGGCCCTGAGGAGCTCTCGGGGAACGGCACCCCCGTCGCATCTGCACCCACCAGCTCCGAGGGCGTCCTCAAGTCCGCGTCGAACATCGTCGCGACCCAGGAGCACGACGGCGCGACGCTGCACACCATCGTTTGCTCGCAGCACTGCTTCAAAGTCGGGCGTATCACCATCCCCCCAGAGCTCATCTTCGCTATCAACGGCTTCTCTGGGGTACCTGGGGATGAGGCCAAGCCCTTCACTGCTACGAACCCTCCGCCCCATTGGGAGGCGGCCGAGGCCATGGCACTCAAGTCGGTGGGCAAAGGAGGTGGAAGAAGGCCGATGGCCGACTTCCTCAAGGGCGGGTGGAGAGATGTACCGGAGGAGAAGAGGTGGTGGACCCAGGCGTACGACCCGATCCGCGAGAAGCTCAATGCCAACCTCGCTCAGGTCGATCAGTTGAAGAGGGGGTTGGACGGTGCGAGGCATTTCGAGATTGCTTAAATTGGTGATGGAAGGCCGGTACGCCACCCACACCTTAGATTTCTCCCTCCTCTTCCTCCACCGCCCATAGACTCTCCCCGAACGCTTACTGAGGATTTATAGACTCTTTCCTACGTATCACTAGTCGTATAATATCTAATCTTGCTTTCGATGCTTATCTTGCTATTGTTCTCCGTCACCTTGGATATAAGCGCCCATAGATGGAACCCTCAGCCCAGCTTCGATTTTCATTTCCTCTTTGTTCTTACGTTGACAGTTCATGGTTGCCCATACCACTGCTCGTTTCCAAGCGACCTCGCAGCCTTCACCCAGCCTCCAGGTTCGTGTCTCTTCTGTGCCACTGGTCACTATACTGACACAATAGCCTCTTGTATTCGCAGCGGACCCACAAGCATATATGCTATGGCTGCACCGCCGTCGTGGGTCCACGGCGCCTACATCACCTACTCCTACTTAAGATTCCCTCTTTCGACGCGTTTTCGCTATATCGCTCATCTAAGCTTTCGGGCTCTCCTCATCGACACCTGGAATCCCGATGTCGGGTCTCTTCAGGTCCATCTTCAACTTCGTCAGGCGACACCGCTTGAAGCCCGCAGACTATTCGCTGCTACACACCGATCCAGGACTGCATCCTCTCCACTCCCAACACAACCAGGAAGACCCCGTGCCTGAGTCGAATCAGGCTGGTCGGCAGGGAAGGTACTATAACCTGAAGCGCATCAGCATGAGAGAGACCCGAGAGGCGTACCCGGTAGAGGAAGGGGTAGAGGGAGGTTTCGTGCCAGAATCATCGGCTTTGCAGCTGGGGACGCAGAGGGTGTTAGACGTCGACCATCTCCCAGCACCTAGCTCCAAACCTGGTGAGGGTCGAGAAGAGAGGGAGCAAGAGGCCGTTCGAGGTACATTCTCGATTACGAACATTCTGAGTGACCCCGTTGACCTAGAACAGATACGGATACTAGGCTTGGGTCTGTGCTGAGGAGGAATGTCAAAGCCAGACCCTCTATCCCCGTGTGGCCCGCTGCGGGTGACTCGGTGCGCGTACATACCCAGTCAGAAGGTCAGTTTTGCTGTGGAACTCCTTACCTTATATGATACTGACGAATAGCCTTCCGGCTTCAGGAACTCCACCAGCAGGTCCCCCGCCAAGGCCACCAAAATCTCCGCAGCGAATGCTCCATGGTCTCCAAGGGAGGACGATGTCAGTTCCAGGTTCGAGTTCGACTCCAGGGTTGCTGAAGCCACCGACTCGACGCTTGAAGAAGCGGCGGGTCAGCAGGATGCCCGAGGTCATCGAGGATAGGAGTCTCAGACCGAGGCTATCTCAACTGGACCTTACCTTGATGCCTTTTGATGAGGAGAGGGAGGCGGGTGGAATCTTCACGAACGGAGTCGACATCGAAAGCTTTCCGAGGGTTGGAGGAGGGTGGGATCTTGGTACGTCTTCTTTCCTTCTCCACGTTAGGTCCAGTCGGTTTTAACTTTCGCTCAGAGTCTCCATATGCACACGCACGACCGATAGGGGACCTGGACGCTACCGATCCGTTCACACCATTCACCGCGAACGCCGAGACCCCGCAGACCAATCTGTTTGACACACCCCTCTCCTTGGCCAGTACTCTCACTGACTACGAGTGCCACTCCCCCGCTGCTCGGGAGATCGCCACCCACGATGACAAGCATAGTGGGGAGAAAGGACTACAGGAAGTTAATTCTTCCGAATTGCCCGAGGGGAGCGCGTCCGTACCCAGAGAGACAATCCGCCAGGACACCCAGTCCAGCCTTGAAGAATCTGTCGTCGTCCCAGTAACGAGGGTCCAGCTAGAGGTTGATTCTCCTCAGGTCCGACTCCTCGAGGGGATTGTGAATAGCCCCCGGGTTCGGCATTCAATGACTCTCGTCGAAGAGCCAATCGAGTCTCGAAACGATCAAATTGGCTCTCATAATGAGGCCCCAGGGGTGCCTTTACTTCGAGCCAATGGCGGCGATGGTCACCTGGGTTTGGGTATATTTAGCTTGGATGAAGTCGGATGGAATCCCGGTACTCATTTTGAGCCACTCCTTCCGAGCATGAGGGCGAACTATCCTTCCATTCCCTCCATTACATCCTCCCAATCCATCCCCTCGCTCCCATCCACCTCATCTATCGCCTCTATCCCTTCCATCGCCTCTTCCCCATCCATTGACGCCACCACCCCCAGCCTCGGACAACTTCTGAGCCTCAGCGACGATTCCAGCAGCGACGAAGGTTACAGCCTCAGGAACCCAGGGTCTTGGGAGGTAGCTTCGGAACGCAATAGCATCCCCTTCCCTCGGTTACCCGACGTGGAAGTGCCTGACAAGCCAGGTTGGATTCTCTACTACGCCGACGGCTGCTATGCCCCGATACCTTCCAGCATTCCTCTCCACAAACGCCAAGTTTGGGCCGCAGGAAAGATTCAGATATTCCAGGCGGCATTCCCAATCCTCCAAGGGGAACCTACCATTGGAGACTGGGACACGCTCCTCGAAGCGTTCGACGCCGATCCGTACAACTGGCTCGTGAATCCTCCCGTCATGGCGTTCAGACGCGTGTCGGAGCTGGAGCTCGATCTCAAGCAGGAGTACGAAGGCACGCCTATTAATTGGGTAATCGCAATCCTCTACGAGATCCATTCTTGGATACGAGGAGACACGGAGACGGCCCAGGAAATGTGTTCATCGCTCGAGGTGGCGTTCAACCGGGTTGGCTGGGATAAGGGCGTGCCTCCTCGGTTTATCCAATATCTGTCTTATGTTGGGCTTGCGGTGCACGTTTCGCCGCTTGGGCTCGAAATCCTAGAGATCGACCCACGGGATCCCAGAGGTATTCGAGGAACGGGATCGTAGTGGAGAAGGCTCACGACTCACGGTTACGACTGACGAACGGCGAACTTTCGTCTCAACTATTCAAAGGACCAGGATTCTCACCATTTGGACTTTATTTTACGACGACATGACTATAATACCCCCTCATCTAGTAACGCGTATAATCCTTTCACGATACATCCCTTGAACAAACGACTTTCATTCACGACATGGCCAACTAGAACCACGCCAACGGATTTGTTTCTTCTCCAGTGACGTCTTGGGAGACATCCCAGTGCTCGACAAAGCAGGTGCCCTGGAACTTCAACCTATCCGATACCACCCTGTCGAACTCTCCCGGTAGGACTTCCCTGAATCGCATGTGTCCAAATCCTCCACCAGCGTATGCGGTCAGGTTCGTGATGGTGAGCCCAGGAGTGACGAGGAATCCGGTCAGGTAAGCCAGGGCGTTGTCCCGACCGGAGAGCCCGTTAGGGTTGTGTTCGACGTATACTCTGAAGAGCAGGTGAGCGTATTCCCATGTGCACGATTTCCACCCGACCCACCCAGGAACGTATTTGTCAAACGCCTTTTGGGCGTCCCTCTCGCCGAAGAAAATCTGCGCGAAGTCCTTTATCGCAGTGTCCTGCTTAGAATACAGATCGGGACCCTTGGCCTTGAGGTCGCATTTCTTGGACGAGACAGCGCTCGGGGAAGCGGTTGTGTAGCTGATGCTGGCGAGGAGGAAGGTGGCGATGGGGGCGAATCGCATCTTGAATCCCACTGGTCGTGAGAAGCCCCCCGGCCTCTACTTATCTATCCAGCTGTCCTATCTCTTTAACACCGCTGTGAGTTCTTAGCTAGCTCCTGCTCGTGGGGATGTACGTGAGTCTTACTGCCTCGTCGACATGTGTGGTTATCGGGTAGTACGGTCAAGCATATAATTTGAAATGAAGAGCAGTCATTGGCGCCACCCCGGGGAAATAGAAGGACAGATGATATACTGGTCTCCACAAACGGGGGCTTCGGACTGTAACGATAGCGTTAGGTACGGATCTAGGTGGGATATCGAAGGCGCTTTGGTGGTAAGTGGACATCATCTATATTCATTGAATGCCACCATCAAGGTATTAACGAGTTCTCGAGGGAACCTCGGCGCTAAAGTGCGACCCGGATAATTCAATGACATAACCCCAAGAAATTTGTGAGGGAAGCTAGGCAGTTTGACCGATTAACGTTGTGGGCCGCCCGATTCTGTCGCGCGGGCTGGGTTACTTAACTTCCAGGCTCGCCTCATGTCTGGGAACTAGGGTTTACTCGAGTTCGGGCTGCCCCAAGTCGAAGTTGAAGTTTTGACGGTTCTCTGCTTCCCCCAGGTCGACTCGGTGGTGGTTTCGTTACCCTGGACTACGATATGGGAAATGCGACTGCTATGGAGCACAGGGAAAGTGCCTAGAATTTCCAGAGGGTCAGCTAACAGCGCGTACAAAAAGGACAGACACTCTCACCGATACCTCGCCATGCAATACGCAGTTCTGTATCCACCCTCAACAGGTTTGAGGAGTGCAAGAAACTTAATGGTGTAATTATGTTCCACTCGAGGAAAGACCCCTTGAACGAGGCGCCAGTCAGCCGGTACGCCGCCTGAGCGGAACATCGTCACTACCGCCCAAAGTCGGTCCTTGAGGTAGGCCTGGCTGTAGGAGCCGTCCCAGTACTCGTCCTGATCTGGATATATCTCTGTGTGGCTCCTCTTCTCAAGGCGGTCGACTCGGGTGAAGTCAAAAACGGGCAATGAATCACGGACGTCATACCCAGAATGGCGCTTTTGGGGTAAACAACTTCGAGTAAGGCAGCATGGGATGCACGAAGTTCGTGGTCGTATCAGGTATGGGATTTCCTTCTTTCTGGAAAATGAGAAGTTGGAAGTCAGAATGGAATTGACAGGGGGTCAGAGGATGGTTAATACCCTCATGGAATTCTCGCGCCTGAGCGCACTCGTTGCTATGTCGCTCGGCCCGATCCTGGAGTCGGCAAGCGTCCGAGCAGTAAACGACTGAGGAGCACCCTTCGCATTGGCGGGAGTCGCTTTCTGTCTCCTTCCCAGAAATTCCACACTATTTGAAGCTGAATTAATCTTTCAGGGGTATATGAAGGACGAGGAGGACGCACGGATGGGCAGTCGCAGATGAAGATTTTCGGTCGAGACTTGAGAGCGTGGTAGGCCGTCTTCGTTCTACTGTAGGCTTCGAAAAGGGAGGTCCATGCATCAAATAGGCCTGGGTTGTCCTGTGGAAGGGGTTGCATCGACGCCCAAGTTTCCTCGAAATGGGAGTTCCCAAAGATTTTGGGATGCGCCATGTAGTCCCCCAAAATCCACGCTGCAGTGGTTGACGCTTTCATATCGTTATTTCCTTCCCTCAAGAGGATGAGCGTTGCTTGAAGGAAAGTCGAGAGACAACCTCCAGAACCGAGGGCCACCCAATTGCGGTGAACCCGAGAGTGGGTATCCCCCTTTGTGGCAAGGACGCCGAGCACGTGGAGAGGACCAGCGAGCCCTCCTGGAAGGCTGTTGGTCCTGCATCGCACTGCGGCCTGTGCACATGCCTCCAGCCCCGCGGTCAAACGCCTTAGGTAGTCGTGTCGAGTGAGCTGTCGGCGGAAGAGGGTGCTAGCTTGCGACAGTCCGGCAGCGATGTCCGTGAGGAGACGCATGGACAGCACCCAAGACATTACGTCGTCTGTATCTTCCCATCCCCGGGAAACCCGATCCAACAGTGCAATACAGAACCTGTCACATTGTTTCACCGTAGCGCATCGCGTGAGGAACGCCTCACTGAACTGGCTGTCGGAAAGCAGCACAGATGCGAGCTCGATGATGGGGCAGGCCTGAGACTCTGACCCAGCAGATACCATACGGTAGATGAGCTTGCCAGAGTTGTCTCTGCGGTCCTCTGCAGTCCACAGTTCGACGAAGAGGTCGATGAAGGCCATGGAAGACGCAGGCGGGATTTTCGAGGTGTCTTCAAATTCCACCAGTCGTAATAACGCACCAGCTTGGACGATGTATTGCTCGAGAAGTGGTGGGGGATATTCGTCTAGAAGGATAGGACAGTAGAAGAGGCCGGTCTGCAGACAGAACCCGGTCCAGCTGAACATCGCGTCGCCAGATTCGAGGAGGTGACTGCACAGCGCCGACTTGACGTCGACGGTGACATCTCCAATGCAAGCGACAACCATCCATACTATGCGAAGGCAAAGGCTAGGACGAGTACCGACTATTGCTGCGCGTGCGAGCTTTCGGTTCGGCTTGGGTATGGCTGGCATGGTGTGCGCGGTCAAGTGCTTGAACGCGATCCTCAGTGTATCTGTGGTGACGTGTTGCGGTCTGAGAAGTCTTCCAAGGTCGCGGAGAGCTTCCAGATTCCCGTCTTCTGCCTTTCGAAGGATCTGACAATTGTTCATGAGAGGATGATGTCAGACTGGTTGCAACTTGAACATCCCACATCGACCAAGTGGGGGTGAGTACCTGGGGCAGGATAGGCCTGGTCTGTTGCATTATATTGTTGCTCCAATGGCTTGATTCTCTGGGATGTTGGAGACTTGTAGAGAGGCACGTCTCACCAGTGGGAGGGCGGAAGAAGGATAGAGCCAGAAATTTGTTCGCCGGAACCGTGACTCGGATCCGGTTGGGCGCCCATCAAGATCTTATCTTATCTTCCGGCTCACCCACTCCCCCAGGGTGCGCCACGCAGACTACGCCCCAAACACGTAGAAAATTTGAGGGGCTGACCTCAGAGTACATTCAAATACCAGACGGGCCTAGATTAAACAGGTAGCAAGGTATACTACGAGCTCGAGGGATAGGCGAGCATCATGCCCACTCTAGAAAGGCAGGAACTCGCTCCAAACTCGTCGTGTTCCTCCAATAATCCATCCACTCCGGATAACTGGGTAGAGTAATATCAGATATAGCGTGGAAATGGACGAATTCTATTTACCGGGGAGCCAATAATGCCCCCAAGCGATAGGAATGAGTCTGATTGGCACTTCCTTGGGCGTCGGGATGTTCCGAGCGGGTCACCAAAATTGAACTTGCGTGTGACAGGCGCGCAGCATGTTAGACTTCTTCAACCAAGTCCAAACCTCCTGCCGTTCTCCTTATCGTGAAAACGGGATAGAAGCTCCCTGCCATGGCATCGCGAACGGACTCCAAAACTCGTGAGGATTATGGTTCAAGTGCAACCTCATTTGTGGCTGATGGCGCCGCGCAGTTCCCCTGACTTCCGAGGCAGATCTAATTTTTGTGTCGTCAGATGGGGTACGATATGGGCTGCACTCTAAGAACCTGGAAATCAACACGGGTGGATTCCCACCTGTGACCGCAAGAGGCCTCAGCGTCTCCGATCCCGTCGCGCTTGTGGAGCCATCCAGCGTGCTGGACCTCCTGTTTCCATTCATATACCCTATGGAGCATCCCCACATCGAAGACTTGGAGTTCCAAAAGGTCATACAGCTTGCAGAGGCGGCTGAGAAATATCAGGTCTATCCAGCAATGTTCGCCAGCCGAATGTGTCTCCGATACAGCGGGTAAGGGTAGCCTCAACTTCGCACTTTCCTGACTGATGAGCACCCTTTCCTTCAGTAATTTTATCGAGAAATACCCCATCGAAATCGCGCTGTTTGCCGCTAAACACGAATATGCGGAGCTATTAAAGTTAACGGCTGGTCACGCAGTCAAGCTTCCTTTGTCCACCGTGGTACCCCTCCTACCTGAGCGACTGGTGCTCCCTTGGGCAAGTCCTGTCAATGTCTCGTTTCAGATGAACATGACCTGACCAAAGCAACGCAATAGATAAAATTCAGGGAAGCCCATATGTCTGTGAACCGAATCTTGCCGGGGCTTGTGGGCCGCTGCTTCCATGGTACCAGACGTGAGTATGGAGAGGACAGAGCATCGTTCAAGAAACCCGAGGACGAAATCTCTGTAGGGTATCCCCACTGCGACACGTGGAGGTCCATTTCACAGCTTCTTCTTACAAATTACTCGGAACGAGGGCCGTTCTGCTCCTCCGACGTTGACGCCATCGTCGATTCCTCTGTTCCAACTCGAGCCTCGAGCTCGATCAATGGTGTTCCAAAGAAGGGCTGCTGCGCCCAGGCCTTGAACTCGATTAAAACAGAACTCAAAGTAGGGTTCAAGGACCTGACTCCATTTTCAGATTTCATGCGATGTGCGTACTAAACCAATGAAGAGATTCGTTCTATGTACTTGTAAGATATGTCCAATTGAGTTGATTCGTATTCTGTCAGGTACTTTATTTATACGTCTGAATGGTAGAATATATACCCTGTAGAATGTTATCTTCAGGGACGTGGGGTGGGGTTCGCGCCCCGCAGGCGCTTGACATTCGGTGAACGATCAGAAATCCCTGGTTGCCGTCATGGCCTCGGAGTAAACACCGGGGGCAACGCAGGTCCTGAAAGAAGCGCCTATGAACGTCTTCGCAACGGCACGGAAGGTTTGATGACTAAATATGGGCTACAGTAAACTTAGGATGGCATACATGTGACGCAGGGTTGCAAGGGAGGGCGAGCGGAGATATGCAAGCGAAAAAGCGAATAATAATATGAGGTACGTGAACAGGTGGATGGGACTCGGAGAACAGAAGGCAGACGACCTTTACTTTTCGAATAGTACAAGGTCTTGAGGCCTACAGTGTGACCAAGGTACCATGTTCCCGGTGACCAGGCTGGGCAAATCTGTGTCTCCCACTCCGATGTGGGAGCCACGGCATGGTCTAATGTGGTGGAGGTACTAGTACGCCCTGCGTTTATCCCCTTGAGTGGAATTGAGAAAAGAAGGAAATACGGGGTGCGAGAGAGGGATCGGGTATCTAAAGATTTGGTTTCGGTATATGTGACCTTTACCCGACCACTTAGATCACCGTGAGACAACTGGATAGCATCTCATCGTGCATTGTGGCGATTCGGGGCCCAAAACGCGAAGTGATGCTCACGTCTACTTGAAATTTAGAGAACCCCGCTCAACGCTGGCATGCACTGTGGTTAAATTGTGCCCTCGCTTGTATACTGCAGCCGGCGCAGCGGGCGCCTAATCGAAGGCCTATCACCCTCGGCCGTTGCCGAGACGGCGCGAACCGCAGTCAGACATTCGTGAATCAGCATGAGGTAGATTTTTGCAACGCCTGTCACTTCCGTCCGGCACCTAAGTTCTGTTTGCATTCACTCAGGAGCCAGTCGTATCCCATTGCCGGCTCAGTCGGCGCTGGAAGCACAAGCCTGCTTCATTTAACCCCGCGCGGTTCGCAGATCATCTGGGCCACATCGGGTGAGCCGAAGGTGAGGACTCTTCTACCTCAGCCGATCCCGGTTCACGGAGGGTGAGATCCCCATCGGTCAAGCATCGCCTGCGGAGTAGGTTTGTTTGGACCCCCAAGTGGGTTCCCGAGCCAATGTAGGGACAATTTAGGCTCGCTCCCTTTACTCCTCGACTAACAGTGCTCACGTTCCATGAGAAGAGCAGCTGCACATTCTTATTAAGTGGAATGGATGCGAGTCATGTATATTCAGGGTTGATTCCCATTATTTCTACAATCCGCAAGACCTAAACTTAGTCCGTCGCCACCGGCGATTAAGACTGGGGCGAAACTTCGAAGTCGAAAGTCCGCGACCTTGTTGCGGGTATTAATTACTCTTCTCGAAATCACTCACGGGACGCAGGTGGTAACGCCTACGAGCTGAATTGAATACATTTCGAATCAGACGTTGGGATTCCTGGAACACGGCAATATAAGCCGGGTTTTCACTGGCGTGCGCCCCCGCCACTCGGTACCTCTCGTGACACGCTTCGTCGGCGGCCTTGCTCAAAATTGGCACAGCTCACGGGAACATCGCCCGCTGGGTGACATTTCAATCACCCTTGAGTTGGCATGCGCAACGCTCGGCGCGGTTGTCGGGTGGATAACCTCTACACTCAGGCGGAGGCATAGGTCTCACTTGGGCCGACAACGTCAGCTACGACACTGAGTCTCATCCAACGAGCATTCTAAGCGTTATGGACTCATGGGACGATAAAACCACATCACGCTCACATATGGCCGGACGTTACCGAGCGAAGGGCTCGCCGATTGAATTGGTTTGGTCGGGTACGTCCTTATCTGATTTTCCATGTATGTCCAGAGGACCAAGGTGAGCTATCCACGATAAGCAAGATCTTTGATGTTGTATTGACAAAGTGTTGTAGGACTTTGGGCAGTGGTCGACCCTTACACTTGTTTTGTAATCACCTTCTCTCACTGCACCATCACACGAGGCTCCGGGTACCTATCCACTTCTTTTGACTGTTTGAATGTGGAGCGTGCCCACGAGGTGCAGTGAGTTCCGTGCATGAAGACCGGCTCGCTTGTTGGGAATGGTTTGAGCCCCATATCGCTCACATGGCTTGTAAAGTCACGTATATTCCTGCGATTTTCGTTTGTGGGTCCAGCAGGCTCGTGTTGTTACTCCAAATACGGCGGACGGATGTGGAAAGACGAAGACGGGACCAAATCTCCATCACGCCCCGGCGTTCAAACCAGCGTCCAGTGAATTCTCTCGTGATGGTCACCAGGCGTCTATCTAGCCGCTCTATCTTCGAGAAGGCGCCATATAGAGTGAAGAGTGGAGAGCACAAACGTTAGGGGAGCCCCACCCTCACGGCCCAACACACTGTTGATATGCTCTTCCGAATCTAGAATACGCATCGATTGCACCAGAGTGAGGGGTCGACGTGACTGAGAGCCCAAATCCGCTGTTCTGCCTCGCGAATTATTGGCACATCATCTTCTTAAGAGCTAGTGCGGTAGAGGGTTTCTGTAATCGATGAACGCGTGAAATGAAGCTTGGGACCAGACTCCGCAATAGGCCATGAACTCAGGGTGGGACATTCGACTGCATCGGAAATTAATTTCATTTCATCCCTCCTCCTTGGTACTGACGCCCTGGTACTGACTCTTGGGTCCACAAAGTGAGCGACTAAATGGCGTGGTTCCGGGTCATATGGGCCATTCTCAAGACTGGTGGTAGTAGAAGCGCGCTGCCCAAGAAAAGAAATGCAAAGTTCCAGAGTTACAGCACCAGTAAATCGCACCGCAAGAAAGGACGCATGACTCAGGTGGGTACATTGGTCGCTCATTCAGACAGACAGTTTGCATGTATCCGAGAACAAAGGAAAATCGTACCCATGTAAACGGTGGACACGATGCCACATCGATGTAGCCCCCGATACATGCGATTTTTCTTGCAGTGTCGCACATGAGTAGGGAAATGACCAGTCGCGTGGTTGTGGCGCCAAGTAGCGGTATCAATGAGACACCAATAGATGTCTATAACTTCCAGAGTTCTGGCGCTGTGTGCAGGCGATGGTTCGCACTTAATCATATGGCAATTTCGGCCACCATAACGTACATACTGCCCTATCGATGCGAGGCCTACAATGTGCATGGCGTAAATACCGTAAAGTCATATCAGATCGCTAGATAGCATTGTTTCGACGGTATGACTTGGGAAGGTGAAAGAACTTTTTAATGAGCTTCGCTCAGGATTCATTGTCTCTGGGTCGACTCGGGCTACGAGGAGGATTTATATTTGCTTAGCCTATTCAGAGTATCCACATGCTGCTACCGGAAGGGCTTTCGAACGAGATGAAGACCCTAAATTTGAATGGAATGAAGTAACCAAGGCCTTGGTCTATGAAATACACAAAAAAGACGGTGGGTAAAGGGGACCCACTCGTCTATTAGTCAAGGGCTGGGAGCCGTGGGGTTCGACTACGTTGTCTCCCCGCTCGTGCGTTAGCTAGTACTTACCAAATGGGTGCAAGTGTTTATGGCTGACAATCGAAGCCTCATATATAGCTGATTCCTACCGGAGGACGAATAGGCACCGCTTGGCAGAGGAACCCGTAGGGGAGGACATATACGGGGCACCAAGTAACGCAGGTATCGGGAAACTTGAGTCTTTGACCGCGCGGTTTGCGCGACAATCCTGCGCTCCCTCTAGTAACGCCGGCTGACACAGAATAAACTTTTTTTGACGAGTAATGCCCCTCTCGCTATTAGGATAAAGTCCAGTGCCCATAGGTGGCCATCAGGCTTCAGCTTCACATCGCACGCGCGATCAGGTTTGGGCGCCTGTTTTGGCATCCTTCGAGTTCGCCGATCAATACTCGGCCTGTACGCTTTGTATGAAATCGTGATTCGCGGGGCCATGTAAGCTGTGGTACTGAGGCTGCCATTAATGAACAGGGCCCTCATGCGCCGTTGTATAGGAACGGATAATACGTGGTCCCTTCGAGTGTTCGACCGCCGAATATGTGTGTAAGGGCGCATTTCACGCCCCTTTGGAGGCCAAACAATAGGACTCGTGTAATAATGCGGGGTTATGGCTATTATTGTCTCAGCCAAGAAATCGAATGGCGTTAGGATGGTGAGAATGTACTAGCCAGTCTGGCCTTGTTAAACGATACTGGCTATTGCGAAGGGAACCAAAAGGTAAATGGGGTATCACGGTTTGTGGTTACCGCCACGACCGGTAAGCGCACAGACGTACTTCGCTCGTGAATAACTTGGCATGTTCGCGAGAAATTGAATATCTTTCGGTCCGCAACCCGAGAGGAGAACGCCATGCTGGCTGGTACGGCTCGACTCGGAGGCGACTCAGGCGGAGCTCACGAGTACGTCACCTAAAAGCACGAAGGGATCGCATTGGACTCGGCTCCGTGATGAGAGTCAAAGCCCGATGTTGACCGTGGGGGTGAGATCGCGGAGTTCCTCCCATCCTCCGCCCGCCAGCTACGCGGCGGCTCACCGACTGGGGACAGCCTCCGGTGACCTTTTGAAACGCCGAGAACGTCTGGCCTCCATCTCAATCACAGTCTAATGACCACGCTTTAGACACCGGACTCCTATCAACAGCCAGGGTTCCGAAGCTTGTGGAAAGAATGAACCAGGCGACAGCTTCCGAGAGTACAGAATGAGGACTTCCGGTTCTGCAAAGGTCACATAGTATTCTAATGGAAACGCTCGAGAACATCACAATTGAATGTTACATTTCGAAGGGATGCCCCAAATTGTAGTTACGAAAGGACAACCCCCATTTCAAACATGTGCGGCGAGTATAGGGTAATACATTCCTCCCACCATTCGCTACCTCCTGATCCCCTCTGAGGGTGAAAGGCTCGCGTTCAGGAGGAATTTCACACCTAACCCTATTACGAGCATTTACGTCGTGCAAGGACGTTCGGGTTTGGGGCGATGCTGTCAATGTGGCATTGCAGTCCATCTGCAGCCTCCAGGGAAGATTGCGAGAATCTTCCGCCTCTCACAAGCACCCACACAGAGGGAATGGAGACTGCATAAACTCCACTGGGATTGCCAGTCGGCGACTCATGGGCGTCCCATCGGCTTTCAAACAATAGTTCTACCATCAGGGCCCGGTATCAGCCACATGCGAGATCAGGCCGGTGAACCAGGTACCATGGTGGCTTGATAACATCAACGCACTTAAGCCCTGGGTTACTGCCGACTATCTACGAGCGCGAGGGACGTACGAAGGGTAAGTGGGCCTTACTACCTTTGCATCTCCCGGAACGAATTTCTGCGTATCGGCCCTGCAGGTAACCAATTCTCGTTTTGTGTACCAAAATCTCCAGAATGGTCACTGACCTTCTGAGGGTGCTTGGCCTCTCCAGCTGAATCCTATGGGACCCGTTCGAAACGTCTCGTGAGTTAACCGCATCCAAGCATACTCCACGAGAAGACCGGATATTTCGGGGAATAGTTGGCCGATGACGGAGTAGAGCCAGTGGGTCCAAACTTAAAATAAGGTCTAGGGTGGAGTAACCTTTTTCAACTATCCGAAGCTTTGGCCAGTAGTCACCCCGACGAACTTAGGGAAGTGATGTCAATAGCGAGCACATACTAGTACAGGTGGACACATTGTTGGACCCACTGGGTTCAGCGAGGACCCACCTGACCAAGCATTTTGACGCCTATTTGTCCCTCTTTGTTGACCTTTGCGTTGGCCCTTGGTTCCAGCTGGATGACCCGGGTCTCGACAATGCACCATCTTCCACCCAGAGCATGTGCGTTCGCGACAGCAATTACTGCGAATCAGTCGACTCTGATGTTCTCGGGAGAACCCCACTGCAGTGAGAACATCGACCATGGGAGTCTCCGGGAGTGCATTCTGTAGAGGTGAGAATTTCGAACGCCTTCTGCTCTGGAAGCATCTGAGCAACTCTATTCATATATCGTCCGACAGGGTTCAACGGAGCTTCATAATGTTGCCTTCTGACGACACGAGAGCCAGTCCTTGAGTGCTCAGCCTCTGCGGAAGTTCCGTTGATGCGTACAGTTTCTCGGCAGTATCGCTCCCGCCTCGCCCGCCCCTCATCCTACAATTTGCATTGCGGCCGTGTCCAATGATTTACTTATCTGCAACTGAGGGGCCGTCAGAGGTACGCATGACGACCGAGAGCGGGTCCAAAATCTCTGCTCATGGTCGGCCTCTTGTCTACACGTGGCCCCGAGTCGCCTATCGTGGCAAAGGGGTGACTGCGCCGGGAATCATATGCCCACGGCTGAGTCGTGTACATCCTTGGACACACCCCTCGGCGCACTGGCTCGGTCGATTGTTCTGATTTTCGTCAGGGAGTCATCGCCAGGTCGACAAGGCTCAGTGGCGCATGAAAACGGGAACACCGCACCCGCTGATGGAGGATCATGGAACAGGCGGCGGTCGTTGAAGGGGTCGGCGGAGAAAGCTCGAGGAGCGCGAATGGCGTGTTGGTGAGTGGTATCAATGGTGTTGCATTAGAGGACAACTGGTATATGGTGTCTAAGTATGGATGGAGCAGGACTGACAATCGAGGACTTCAGAACTTCCAGCACTGAAGGCTCGAGAGTGCACGTTCGTACGGGAACTCGCCCCCCCAGTTTTGCACGTCCGAGTAGCACTCGTTCACTGCCCTTCGTACGTCTTGTACTGCTTCACGTGCTACAGAGAAGTCGCTAACACGTCCTCCTTCTATCTCTTCTTTTGTGCTCTTGAGGTCTAGGTCAGAAGAAGCGATGGTATCGACGAACAGAGGGGCATACCTGAATAGCTTGCCCAATATCAGCATCAATGACGGCAAGGACGTCCGCCATATCTCCGTCCTCCTCCCATCGGAGCCCGATAGT
Source organism: Coprinellus micaceus (assembly GCA_951394405.1). NCBI lineage: Eukaryota > Fungi > Basidiomycota > Agaricomycetes > Agaricales > Psathyrellaceae > Coprinellus > Coprinellus micaceus. The sequence continues at coordinate 402,541 of OX596341.1, read as the reverse complement.
GGCGCGCACCACCTGCGAGAGGATGCCGAGGCTCGCGAATCCCAACCCAGCGCCATAGAGAGAACGGGCTCGCGATAGCGTCTCGTAAAGCTGTGGGAGTGCTGTTGCCTCGCAGTCTCGCGTTTGTCGCCTGAAGAGGGTGTATGGGTTCGGTGAGGCCTTGGCCGTGGTTTGACGTAACCGGGAGCGGGCGGCGTTCGTAAAGGCAGGGCATAGGCCTGGAGGGCCGGTGGCGAGAAGGTTACGCATGATGCATCGAAGGCTACGAAGGTTCGTTGGTTGTGGTTCGACTCTGGAGGGTTAGACTGCTTACTCGTCGACTGAAGCGTTCGCGATAAACGTGTCTATCATGAGGTTCCTGGAGGATGAGGTCAACCTCGAGGGCTAATAGCAAGATGTGAACGACGTACACATGGCCCAATGCTGGCCTGGCGTCGTGGGGTCGGGAGTAGACTTCGGGAGCAGGCATGATATGAAGGTGCGTCTATAGGATACGTCGAAGGGACTGGGGAGAATCTTGGGGCGACCTTTTTCATGGTGTTCTTTATAGGCCTCTGAATTGGCTTTTGAAAACAGGGGCACGAGGGTGAGATCTGGTTGCTGGAAAAGATCTATTCTGATCCCGCGGAAGGTCCGGCATATTTTCTCGTCGCCGTCAATTTGGTCATTGTCCCAACGGGGTTTGGCACAGATGGGGAATAGATCATGGCCGGACAAATGCCTAATCTCGACCTCGGGCAAGCTTGTGATCCTGGGATCACTTTTGCCTGAAGTCAATTTTCTTTTGCACTGTGACTTTCCATATCCCACAGGTTGCGTCGCTATGGTTCGACTACTCCCGCCTCAAGTCGAACTAGTCCAGTTCGGAACGCTCTTTACCTCATCCATCCTCTTGTTCGCCGGCTTCATCTCTGCTGCCTATAAAATCAACCTAAACTCTCTCAATATTGCTTCGACGTCCACAAATCGCGCCCACAGCATCCACCCATGACCGAACCTTCTCTTGAAACCGTCCGACTAGGGCCCCTCGTGGTTCCGCGCCTGTTCGTGGGCCTATGGCAGCTCTCTAGTAACGCATGGGGAAGCGTGTCTGCTGCGAAAGTACGGCAAGGCATGAACCGTCATCTCGCTTTGGGCTATACAGCATTCGGTGAGCCTTCCTATCCCACACCCTTCGCCGCCTAATGTTCCTAACCTCATCGCAGATATGGTACGGTTCTCCACTTCCTTCGTATTTGTGCTCTTCTGAAGTAGTACTGAATATGTCCTGCCGCACGAAAAGGGTAAGGGCAGGTTGATCCCTATCCATTTCGTCGACTGACAAGGATACAATTGCTAGCGGATCATTATGGAAGTGCAGAGATCATATTCGTTAGTACAATTGTCGTTTCATTGCCGGATATTCCACTGACAGTTTGGGGTTCTAGGGCCAGTTCCAGGAATCAAGCCCACTTCGCGAACGAATCGTTGGGGCAACGAAGTGGTGCATCTTCAAGCAAGTGGACCCCACTCCGCAGGTCGTATGGGCTGCCGTGCAAGAGAGGATGATCCGGATGAGGACGAAGCGCGTCGACCTGCTTCAAGTGAGTCGTCCCTTCCCATAGACGCTCCTTCTCACGTCATAACGCGACCCCAGTTCCATTGGCAAGAATATTCCGACAAGGGATACCTGACGGCGTTGAGCCACCTCAATGAGCTCAGGAAGGAAGGTCATATACGCGCGATTGGCCTGTGCAACTTCGATACCATCCACACCGACGAGATCTGCACCCAGCTCGGCCCAGGGGTGATAGTGTCGAACCAGGTCCAGGTGCGTTCTCGATTTGACTTCGTTTCAGTGCCAGGGCTCATATTCCCCCCACTGATGCAGTTCTCTCTCATCGACACGAGACCGCTCCACGGTATGTCAGATGTTTGCGCGAAGCATGGACTCAAGCTGCTCACCTATGGAACCCTGGTGCGTGGTCTAGCTCTCGCCCTCTTCTACTACGACCGGATCCTAAGATAGCCCTTCTATATAGTGCGGAGGCTTCCTGGCGGACAAGTGGCTTGGGCAGCCAGAACCTGATTCTTATTCAGGTCAACTCACCCCTTCGCAACGGAAGGTATGTTGAAACGACGTATGTCCTTCCCGAACTGGGCTGACCTCGTTTCTCGCGCAGTACCTCGACATGATCCTCAAGGCATGGGGCTCGTGGGACCTCTTCCAGACCCTCCTGCTTGTGCTAAGGAAGATCGGCGATAAGCACGGTGGTAGAAGCATCTCCAACATTGCGACGCGATGGGTCCTCGATCATCCTTTTGTCGGCGCAGTCATTATAGGTACGCCACCAAAATGAACTTCTGAACATGGTTTCGCTGAATCTGTCCGTCTCCAGGGGCCCGACTCGGTTTGTCTGAACATCCCGACGATAACCAGAAGGTGTCGGGATTCCACCTGACTGATGCGGATCGGGCCCAGATCGAAGTTGTACTCGAACAATCAAACGGTCGGAGGATAATCACGACGATTGGCGATTGCGGTGCAGAATATCGGTAACTGAACAAGACCCCGTCAGTCGTTTGACCATTTCCCTCTCGTTCATTTATGCTTCCGTTCTCCAGGGTTTATTGTAATCGGTGCACTGCGTGTAATCGACGTGTATAGTCTAGGACGTTCAATCTATTATTTATATGATACATTTGCTAAAGCTACACACAAGAAGAGAGTCCGCTTGACTTATGACCCATGAGACGCTGATGCCCCTTTCGTAAACGAAAATGAAGGCGAAATGAAAGGGAATACAGAAACTAGCATGAATGAGTGAGTAATGAAGGGTATGAATGAGTCGCTTCTACATGACTATAGTTTGCTTGTTGAGTATGAACCAGAGGAGAAGGAAGGGGGTAAGCGTTGGATTGGCTGCAATTTGCGTTTCAAATCCCTGAGAATCGTGGTCTTGGGGTGCCAGTCTCGGAAGGCATCACGGAGCTTGGACACCTCGTTCGAGAAAAAGTGGATCACGCGTTCGTCTGCAATGACGTCTCGCAACGACCATGGAATCTGAGAAAGAATTAGAATCAGGGTACGAAAGGCTACGACACGGAAGGCGCACCTCATAATCGTTCTGCTCGTGCGCGGCGTCAAAAGGTTCAATGACGAGGGTTGGGTGCTTCTCAGAACCGTCGTTCGTCATGAACAGGTAGCGAACAGCGAGGCTAAATGACATATTAGGGTGCACGTTCTGCCGATGGTGGCCCAGGGTGAAGGGTACGCACGAGTATGTGGCGAGTTCTTCATAGGCGGTCGAGTGGCCGACACCGCTAAGAGAACCAGCCGTGGCTTCCGACAGGTGAGTGAGCAAACCGCCGTCGGGTATCCCAGAGTTTCGAAGCTTGAGCAGCAAAACCAAGAGGTTCGAGAGGAAATCAGAAGAACTAGGGAGAACAGTAGATAACGAGCGTTAGCAATTAGTTCGTGGGTAGATGCTCCGATGACGTACTGATAAGCATCTCCGTCGATGTATAGCGCTCGGAGGAGGAGAGGGTGAGTAGCAGCAGTGAATATGCCGGAGTATATCGGCACCACTTGGTCGTTTAAGGAGGCAACATAGACCATCTTGATCTGACGCGTTGAGAGGTTCAGTTCACAGAATCTAAGCCAAACAAGGTTTACGCTCACTCCGTGGTCCAAAACGTTTTCAAGTGCCTTTACATACGCTCTCGAGACCGCGCTCTCCGTGTTTTGGAACTCGAAAAGTTCGCGGGCGGCTGCATTCTCGAAGTACTAATGTCCGAGGGTTAAAGCTTATCGAATCGAGCTTAGAGTGAAGGCGTACCTGGATGTAAGGAGCGACTACGCTACTGCTTCGCAGATAACGGAGTGGCCCGAGATGAATCCCGCACAAAGCCAAACAACAGACGCGCTGTACCTTGCGTTCCGATGACCTCGGAAGCCCAACGGCAGAGGGGAAGGTATCTCCACCTGACGGGACGAGCTCTTCAGGACGAGTATAGATGACGCCCTCTTCGACGAGCTTGCTCATCAAGTGGGTCGAAACCACCGATCCCTGAGAGTGAGTCGCGACGAAGATAGCATCAGCTTCTCTCAGGTCGTCCATCCACTTGGCGTTGGCGATGAGAGTACTATAAAGCCTAGGCGAAAGAAGGATAAGGTTCGAGGATAAAAATGGGGATGGGAGTCCGTACTTCTCGACGCGACGCTCAATTGTCCCCTCGCCCTCCAAGGGAATCTTCGTGATCTTCTCGAGCTGAACCCCTTGAGCATTCTCGAATTCCTGGACCGCTTGCTCCATCATATTGGCGAATTTTGAGCTTGTGCCTGTGGGCTATAGAACGCAAATAAGTCAGCCAATCGCCTTACAGCAGTGTCGGGGCGAGGCTGGAGGTAATAACGAAAGATGTACTTTCGATCGAAGCCGCTCAATCCACGAGTATACTCCATTGCATGTCGTAGAAATGAGGGTATGCCGAGGACGGAACGCAGGCGATAAGAATAAATGGGATACGAACCTCTCCAAACATAGTCCGCATCAACGCACCTGGGAGGATTCATCAGTACGACGTACGGGAGAGCTACGAAAGGGGCAACGCACCTGGGAACCAACCATGCACACCAATAATCACCACTCGACGACACCCGCGAAGCATGTCCTTGGACATGCCACGCGACGCCTCCTCGGCCGACGCGTGTCCGAGAAGGTCAGCACCAGACGAGGATAACGACGACGCGGGTCGGTTCAAGGCAGCTCTCTTTCCACTAGCTCCATCTTCCAACACCCCATCGAGAACCTCCCACGATTTGGGCAGTTCCTGTCCATATCGCTCAAATCGAGCCTTCCTCTCTTGCTCCAACAACGAAGCGATGTCCAATCCACCACCACTGGAGCTGCGACGGAGCGGGTGCGGCGCATTGAAGTGTCTTCGCACCTTTCTGTCAGTTCTCTGCATGCCGTCAAGCGCGCTCGATCCTCCCTGGTGCTGTTCAGGCCCCCCATGCTGCCCTCCATCCTTCGCCCACAGGACGTTGCTCACGAATTTCATGGTTTTCCCGAGGAGCCGAGTGCCCACGCCGGTATCTTGAGCGGAACCGGGGGTTGTAGGAGGAGAAACCGGTGGCGATGGCGGTCGCAACACGATGCTTCGCGGTGCGGTATGAAAAGTGTCGGCCCATGTTGGAAGTACGAGATTCGGAGGTGAGGAAGAAGTCGAATTCTTCTTCGTCACCGAAGGGGAGGGGGATGCCGTACGTTTGGGAGTAACAGGTGCGGATTTGGACTTTTCCACCACGGGAGGTTGGGGCTGTTTGGTATTGGGGACTGGGACAGATCCAGACGGTGACGGTGGTGCTGGAGTCGAAGAGCCAGAGGAGGATTCCTTCGAAGGTTTACTCACAGGGACTGAGGCGACCTTGCGCTTGATATCTTCGTCCCCGGTAAGGGGCTCGGCTGGGGGATCGCCGTCCTTTGCTGCGGATGATCGACCACCGGTATTGGGAGAGGCGTTACGAGAGCTGGAGGTAGTCTCGGCGAGCTTCTCTACAGGATACGTAAGGAGCTTGGGGGCTAGACTCCTGCTCCTACTCTCCCCTCCATTGGAACTGTGGTCGTCCTTCTTCGAACCGTGTTCGGACTCGCTCTCGTCGTCTGAATCAAGATCCATAATCTCCACGCCATGTTGGTCCCGCTTGATTGCCTTAACGGGCTCGCTCGTCTCCCCGTACCCAATTGCTTTGACGAACAGAGACTGCTTGCTGAAGAACGACGTCCAGCCAGCGCGATTCGCTTTCAAGCTCTCCTCGATCGGGTTGGGCAGTTCCAGTTCACGTTCTGCGGTGGCCACAGTTGGTTCGGGAGCTTCATCGACCTTAAACTCTGGAGAAGAATCAGCCGGGTTCTGAGCAACATTCATCTTCTGCTCCTTCGCTTCCCCCTCAACGCCTTGGGCCACCGCGACCCCATCTCGCCCATCGTCTCCTTCTTTCGAAGCTTCTGGTGCACCCACCGGCTCAACATTGGCAACATTCTCAGAAGGGGTGGTGGCAGTAGTGGTCGATGCTGAAGTCCCAATCCAAGCCCAGGGCGATAACCAGCTTGACCCAGACCTCGCCTCCTCCAAACTCTCTCCCGAGACGCCTCCCGCCTCCGAAGCACTCTTAGCATCCGAGCCCAAGGCCAAGGAGTCGGCGCCATCGAGCTTATTTCCTTCGCCCCTCGTCGCCCCTTGCCCAACATCCACCGATGCTCCCACCAAATCGACCTCTCCGTCAGCCTTCTTTCCACGACCATTCCCCTGTGCGCCAGTCGCAGTTCGTCCCTCTACGACATCCTCCGAGGTTTCAGCGCCGAAGCTCTTCCCGTTACTGGGAGGGCTCTCGTTTCCATTAGCGTTGACATTTGCCTCCGCAACAGGAGCCGAGGGTGAGGTCGTGGTCAATGTCGTGGTCGTAGTCGTAGGCTCCAACGTCACCTTCGCCTTCTCTCGCTCCGTCTCGCCTGAATCTACCGTCGATCCCACGCCGGCGTCTTTCGGGGGCTCTGTGGCGGAAGTAAGTATTATTGAACGCATCGGAAACGTTCAAATATGGAAAAACAACAACGAAAAGGCGTAGACGCAGGAGCAAAGCAAGTGGGAGAAAGGAGGGTGTGGATAACGAGACGGAGATACTCACCTGGATCCACCGTCGTTGCGCTGCTATGGGCGGCCGTTTCGCCGCTCCCACCACTTCCCACAGGCTTGATGGCGTCCGTGCTTCCTGCAGCCCCAACAGCACGGCTGCCACCCTCATCGACAGAGGGAGTCGAGCCCCAGCCAACGTAACTCCACCACGAATAGTAAGCGTCTTGTTGGTCGGCGGTCGTCTGATTCAAAGGAGTCGAACTGGCAGTGGTGGGCGGAAGGTCTTGTGACGGGGCATTGACCTGGACATCTCCCGCCATCGTGATACCTTCGACACAGCCAGGTCTCGACTCGGAGGTACACACGCCCGGGGAAGAGGCATTGTCACCTTCTGGCTGCGCTTCTCCCGACTGAACTGGTTCGGTGGATGGGCCAGCGATTATCGTGGGGTTGGGGGACGAAGTCGAAGTCGACGTGTCGTTCGAGGATGGGGTCGAGATCGTACCAGGGGCAGTCGGAGGGGCTAGATTGTGAACAGAAAGTACAGTTAGCTACTTGATATAGGTACGAAGGGAAGAAAGGGTGTGTAAAAATGACGGTGACCAAGCTTCGAGCACGCTGGATGTGAAGAGAAGGGCCTCGGCTAGGCTCCTACAAGGCGGCATGTACTCGAGCCTGAGAACAGGCGACGCCTGGAGGCCGTCGCGTTTACGTCCAGGTAGCAAGTGGAGACAGAGAAGGGTGGGCGATTGCGGCAGAAAGAAGACTGAGTAGGTGAAGGAGAGCTGGCTCACCTGCTTTACTATCATCACTATCTGTTCGAGAGTTACCCGAGGCCGAGCCTGCGTAAGAATGGGGTGGTCAGCATGGGGAACTAATGTCGAGCATGTGGAGAAGATGGGGAACGTAGCTATATACGAAAGCGAGAGATCCACCAACGTGAAATTCCAACGCCACCAAACGAAAATCAACTGGACATCGACCATAGAAGCACAAACGTGAAACGACATAGAAGAGGATGCTGTGCATCGAAGGTCGATTGAATGAATCGACGGACGCCACCGACGCCATTCTGAACAATCGACGCATTCTGTCTCTCATGTCGGCACATCGCCCCCGCAATCTCGACAAGACGAATCCTTCTCTAGATCTCTCCCCTTTTCGTCGAGAATCCGTACCTGTTCCACCAACGCCTTCTAGCGCGTTCTGACATCAAGATCGACATCGCCGCCCTGAGTCATGTCAGGCTCCGACTCGAGAACGCGGAAACACGAACAAGGGAACATAGAAAGGATCTGCGCCCTGGTCCGCCGGCGGGAGGTTCTTCCGCTTCTGACATAAGGAAAGACTTGGCATGCACGGGACCGAAAGGAAAGGTAAGGCGGACCTGAGCATCGGTCATGGAAGCTCGATGCTGGTGTGGAGTGGGTACGAAGCCGGAAGACAAAGAATAAGAGTAGACAATAGCGGATAGAGTCAAGTCAAGTTAGGACGAAATGGGCCAGGAAAACAGAGAACGACAGTGGACACGGGACCGGGGAAGGCCGTAAAGAGGAAAGAAACGCACCTTCAGGCGCGGTCGGAGTGACCACCTTCGGCTCACCGTTCTTCAGGGTTTCAGTCGGGTCTAGTCGGGAGAAAGGTAAGTCAGCATCTTCAGGTCCGGTATTCAACAAACGTGATCGAGCTGAAGTGTGCAGGGACAAGGCGAGTGCCCATAAACAAGGCGACAGAAGGGTGGGAGGGTGGAAGGAGGGAGCGGGCGTGGAGAGTATATGTATACCATCGACCAACCCGGGTGAACGACCATGGTTGACATCTAGATAACAACCACATTCCCATTCCCACTCCCAATAGGCACCCACCGTGGGCTGGGTTGCACGGCGGCCCTACTAGTACGACGAAGAGGGCACTGCCCACCTATCGAGCACGTTCATTACACCCACAGGCCATAGCCTCGCGCTGGAACTAGAGGCCTCCAACCCATTACTTCGCACTGCAACAGGAGGGATCCCGCACATAGCATCGAACTGAAACCAGAGGGCTCATCCCACTCATCCCCTTGGACTCAAAGAACGCTCACTTCCGCCTCCAATGAGTCCGGGTTTCCAAGCCGATGCCAATGTCAACCTAACTGGGAGAACGTCCCACTCCCACTCAGAATCTCCATCCACCCTGGGCTGGGTAGGACCACACGACGACAAGTCCTCTCATCGCCTCGGACCCAACTACAGGACTCCCAACCCCACCCTATCCATCCATTCCATCCAGAAAACCATCCACCCAACCCGGAACGCAGCCGACAAAATCGACAGAACAAAACTGAACGAAAGAAAACTCACCCTTCCCACTCTTATCCGCACTTGCACCCCCATCCCCCAACACAACCCCCAACGGAATCTTCGCCCGTCCAAGCAACGGAATGCTCAACGTAAACCTACTCCCCCCTCCCACTCCCCCTACCGTACTTCCCTGCACCTTCTTCGTCTCCTCACTCTTCCCACCCCCCTTCTCCTTCTCATTCGCATTCTCTTTTCCCCCATCCTCTTTCGCCCCTCCTTCACCCACGAAGCCCAGTTTCCCCCCATCCTGAACCCCGAACCCCTGCGCGACACCCGAACCAGGCACAGGCGGCGTGACCGGCAACGGAGGCACAAAATCGTCGATCGAGCTCGGGATCGAACTCGGGCCACTCCTCCCTCCTCCTCCCTCCGTCCCGGCGCTGAGCGTACGTCCCGGGATGGGTCGAGCTGGGGAGGTCTGGTGGTGTAGAGCCGACGTAGATTGAGAAGGAGGGGAGGTAGACTGAGGAGACTCTACAGTCGTAGTAGTCAAGCCTTCCCACTGCCCCGTCTTCTCCTTCGCTGCCGAGCTCGACGTCGATGCAGGTGGCGGTGGGGTAGGAGGACGAGGGGGGTGTACGACGGCGTCTTCCAACGGAGACGCGGTGATCTGCGTGGGTACAGGCGTCGTTAAAGGCGCTGGAGTAGCCGGCGCCGACGATCTAGAAGAGTAGAACCACGACCTCTTCCTCGGGGTCGTTGATAATGAGCTAGGGTGAGGCGGGGATGCGGCCGTGGATGTCACGGTTGGGACGGGTAGCGTCGACGTGGTTGTGGTTGAAGGTGCAGATGTAGGCGTTGGTGTGGACGTTGCGTATGTCGTTGGAGATGAGGATATCGGGATCGCCTTCTCCATCTCGGCTTGCGTTGACGAGCCCACAGCTCCCTCCGCTCCACCCAACACCACAACTCCGTTCTCTTCCTCTTTCTCTTGGCCCTTCATCTCACCGCCCTCCAACCCTTCCCCACCGAGCGGACCCTCCCCCAATGCCCGCAACGTACTCTGCAGTGGAACCCCCTCCGCCGACGGCGACTCGTGCAATGGGAACGGGAACGAGTCGGTGATAGTGAGCATGGGCGGCAGGCCATGGGCATCGTGTTCGTGTTCGTGTTCGTGGTCTTGTGGGACTTCGCCCATCGTGCCTGCGCGTTCTTTCCCGGGTCTCTGCGCCGGAGCCGATGTGGTAGGCGCCACTGTTGTAGTGGGTGCGGGTGTTGACGTGTTCGACGCGGGGGTTGAGGTTGAAGTCTTAGGAGTTGAAGAGAGTGTCGAAGGAGGAGGGAGAGGGAGAGTGGAAGATGGAGAAGAGAGCTTCGACGCTTTCCGGTGCTGTTCCTGCAACATCGAGACCGAACTGGACGTTTGACGTCCCCGATTCCTGCCCAGTGAGCCGAACCACCCCGTCGACCTCGAGGCTGGGGTCTTCGATGATGCCCCTGCTGTTGATGATGATAAAGTCGAATTTGAGTTTGAGTTCGCGTTCGGATATTTAGATGCCCCCGAAGTCGATGTGGCTGGAGACCTGGAAGTCGCGATCGACGAGGTTGAGAGCGACGTGCTCGGCGTCATTCCGAGATTCGAGGCTGGGAGCGGATCTGCATGTGAAAATTCAAGGGCGTCAGTTGGTTGGAAGGATAACAGCATTTGGGTTGGCGTCATAATGAAGTGTTATATGACACGGGAAATGAAGGGGAGGCAAGAAAAGGACAAAGTATATAGACGCCAGAACCCACGACCAAATCTGAACCTGGAACGATACTCACCGGCTGAACTCGCACCTCCAACCCCAACCCCACTTCCATTCCCGCTTGCCGCATTGCTACCTGAGGCCGTCGAACTGGCGCTCCCCAACCCAACCGCCAACAACCTCTCCGCACTCCCCAGTGGGGTGCCGGCCTCCCTTTCCCCGTAGACCATGCTCACACAGACCTCCGGGGTCGACGTTACTGCAGCTGCAACGCTAGCTTGCGGCTGTCTTAAGCTCGCTACAGACGGCGACTTGGTCAGGCCTCTCCGTTGGGGCCCGACCCCTGTTCCTGGTCTGGACCCTGGGTCCGAGGAGGATGAAAACGAGGAGGAGGAGGAGGATGCTGTTGCGGGAGATATGGATGTAGTTGGAGGAGAGAGGAGGGAGGGAGGCGATAGTGTTGAGGCGAAGGGCCGGCGTTGGGACTTGGAACTCGACCTCCTCCCCTTCGGAACTTCAGGCTCCGTACTGAGGCTCATCTCGTCACGTTCTAAATGCTTCAATCCAGTCTATCTTTCGATCCCAAAAGCTTAACGCCCGTTCCTTCCTTCCTTCCTTCCTTCGTTGCAGTCGTGTAGTTTGCGTGGCGTCCAATGCTGTTAGCTGTCACCTTCTATGAAATGAGGAAGATGGTTTAGAGGATAGAGGCGATGAAACGCATGGAAAAGAGGAAAAGAAAACGAGGGTTGGCGCCGTTAACAGCGAGGACGAGGAACACGTTGACCACGCACGCAGCGAAGTCAGAGTGAGCGAGCGGACCCTGCATCGCCCAAATCGAGTCGCTTCGCCCCAAGCATCAATCCACGACGTCATCGCCGGGCACGTGCGTGCCGGGTGCGTTGGCCGGGATAGGGGCTAATGTGGACGGGATGAGGGGGAAGAAGACGAGGCGAGCAGAGATATAGGACATAAATGCGCGGGGGGAGGAGACAGAGTAGTGGAGTTGAACGATGGAAGCAGGGGACACAGGTGGGCACCGCAGTGGAGGACGTCTGGCTCCAATGTGATGATCCCATTTCACGGCGTCCAAACTCCGCGGGCGCTTGTGCATATGGCTTGGCACGACACAAGCTCGAGGGACGTGCGTTACGACATGACAAGCTTCATTTCAACGCTCACAGTGACTTGGCACACACGCTAGGCTGTAAGAGACTTGAATGTTGTTAATTTGGCGCCCAATTGAACACCATGATCGGCAACTGAGTACTTACTGGTGCATGGTAACCAGGTAAAGCCCCCATTGAAGCCCATGTGAACGGCTAAACCACAGAATCCTGGGTATAGATAAGAGAAAGTGGATGTATGCGCCCCTACAAACGCTCCAGAGCGCACTGGTAGTGGGCGAAGCCCCGCCCATCTCGTACGTACCTGAGCGACGGATCCAACAGAGCACATCGAGTTGAAGAGAGCACTAACCTCCGGGTGCTGGGATGGTGGGGGAAGGGAAGAAAGGGAATCCGACGACGGGTTTGCTTGGACGCGTCGGGTTAAATGAGCACGGATCCCTCATTGGAAGTCCGCCTGCCACCTTTCGGCGGTTCCCGACGACTACCAAGGCCTCTGTCACGGCCAACCTTCACCAGACCTACTTAGCACACAAGGGACTTCGACCGTTCCCCCTCCCTCTTCCGTTTTCACAGCGAATAGCTTTGGCACCATCGTACACCAAGCCCGATCTCATCCATTCGTCTCATCCTTCACCCCTCTTGAGCTCTCCCCCGAGTACCACGATCGCAGAACCCCGTACCTCAAGGCCATATTGGTATCAAATAGCACATCTAGTTTTCAATGTATGCGCTACGCTTCGTAACAAGGTGAGATCAACAGGCAGCCTCAAAGGCAGACGGTGGATCCAGACTGCCGACGAACCATCCGCAACTGACATTCTCGCTCGTAACGCTTTGCATAGCTTAATCTACGGCTCTTCGAGACCTCTTAACTTCTGGGCTTGGCTTAAGCCCACAGCGTAGCCATGCTACGTTGGTCAATTACAAAGCCGCAGGTACAAGAGCCTCTAGCTACGAAAGATAGACCTACTTAGTACGCGACAATGCAGCAAGAATTCGATATTTCTTGACACACCAACGGAGGTCCCACCAGAAGTATCCGACGAATATAGGGCCCAGTGGAGACCTCAACAAGTATAAGTATCCCAACAGCGAACCGTTCTCCCTTCCTTACCGACACCTCTCCAAAAATTCGCACTGACCCTCCAAGTTCTCGCCTACCCTTCCCCACTCTCTCCTATGCTCTTCCACCAACCTCTCATCACCACTTTGTCCGCCATTGCGTCCATCTTGACCCTATTGTCCTCTGTGCGAGCGCTCCCCAAAACGGACTCTACTCTCCAGACTGACACTTGCCTCCCTCTCATGACAGGCACCCTTGCGAGTGGGCATCTCCAATCCTCCGACCTCGCCGCTGACGCCAGGGATGTCAACCTAATCGACATTTCCGACTCAATAGACGCAACTAGCGATCCGACCGTCGCAACACTCTTTCGCAAATACCCACCAGAGACCTAATCGCTGAGCTCGAAGTTCGCACTTTCAGATGCGTTCGGCGCTTAAACCCTTCCGGAAGCAATCGCGGCAACAGCCATCGGCCACAAGCCACAACATCACACCAACGAAGGCATGAAGCATCATGATCGCCTTCTCCTCAACCACGTCGAGTGATCGGCGTGTCCCCTTGCTGGGCGTCGAAGTCTCCGATGTGACCCCAGCCTAACACAACTGCTAAACCTCGGGAAGCGCGAAGCTCGAGAAGACTATCTCGACAGTGCAGCCGCCTCCTCGGCAGTCATGGGATTGGCCAAGCGTAGTGGATACTCCGATTTTCTCTTGACGTTGCGCTTGGTTATGGTGGCATCCAAGACTCAAATTACCTCACTGGAGAGTATAAGAACTCGACGTTGGCCATTTCGCACGACCATCGTACCACGATGCGCCAGCTTCTTGTTCTCTCTCTCGCCGCCTGCCTCGCGCATGCTCACACTCTCGTCCGAGTAGGCATATCTCTCGTACCTCCCCCGTTTCATCTAGCTGAGGCATACGCCAGAGCGTCTACGTGAATGGCGTAGATCAAGGCACGAACGTCGGCATCCGCCCACCCGCCATGAACGGCCCACCTCGTGATAGTGAACCTCCCTTCATCGACGGCTCCGACTCTGGCACAGGCTCCTGGCCCGTCAAGGACCTCAACCTCCCGGACTTGCGTTGCAACATCTTCGGCGAGCTCGTTTCTTCCCAAACAATCTCCGTCCAGCCTGGTGACGTCGTCTCGTTCGAGTGGGGACACCGAAACCGCGGGCCTTCCGATGGGATCATCGATTCGAGTCACAAGGGTGCGGTGTTGGTCTACCTGGCGGAGAGCCCTGGGTTGAGCTGGGTGAAGATATTCGAGGAGGGCGAGTATTCGAAAGGCAACTGGGCTGTTTCACCCAAGTTGATCAGCAATCGCGGTGTGCACTCGATTAAGATCCCTGCTGGATTGAAGTCGGGGCAGTGAGTGGATTCTCCACGGAGAGACCATCGTTTAATGTCACTAAACACGCATCCCACAGCTACCTTCTTCGACCCGAGCTCATCACTCTACACGAGGCGGACGTCGCGTACACTGCCAACGCTGCGCGTGGCGTGCAGATCTACACGGAATGCATTCAGATCTTCGTCCGCGGCAACGGAACAGTCAGTCTCCCTGCCGGTGTCTCATTCCCCGGAGGTGCGAAAGCCGTGCATTGGCTGTGGGTTGGACTCTGATTTCATTCGAACAGCATACAAGTACACAGACCCCGGCATTGTCTACAACAGTGCGCATTCTTCATATTAACGATGCGTTGGTTTACAGTAACCCACCTACCAATCCTAGTCTACAATCCGCCCTCTTCCGGCTACAAAGCTCCAGGACCCGCGTTGTGGTCCGGCGCAGCGGCGTCTGTCGCCAACCCCACACTCGGAACGAAGGTTGGACCACTTACCTATACTCGCTGGAGTACTTGGGTAGGAACCGATAGGACTATTACTGTGACGGGCACTGCAGGCCTGGCGAAAACGACGTATAATCCCGTTTGGCCCAGTAAGTTCTCAATTTAGCGTCGTGAGCGAGAGGAAGAAGGCTGATGAGATTCGTGTACCCGTAGCTCAGAGCGCTTGGGGTAATGTCGTAGGGAGAGGGACGGAGGCGAAGGCTGGTAAGTAATTGCAGTGTTTCAGTTGGGACATGGCTCAAATCCAACGGTATTAGCACCAGCACAGATTACGCCTGCACCAACTGCGGTTTAAAGAAGATCATAGTGCTGTCAGGATCCGTCCAACGATCTTTGGGTTACAGTAGTCAAAGTATATATATATACATCAGTAGCTTTCACGCACGAAATTGGAGAACGACTTCAACTTCTTGGAGTGGCACTTGAGATCACTCCGAATGTTATCCAACGCGTTTTGGCAACAGCGTGAAGTAGATGCTCCTTCTGGGACTGTGAGAAGGTCTTCAAAGCTCGCACCTATGCTTATACTCCGCGCCGTGTAGTTGGACCAAAGATGCTGCGAAAGGTGTTCCCATTTTTCGCATCTTGCAGTCGTCGCATAACGGGAGTGGTGCTGTTTAGCTACAACTTCTGGAAAGGATGAAATCAGCCTTGTACACCCCTCGCTGTACTTGATCTGTAGGATCGCCCAAGGCCGCAGGATTAGTGTTAGCCTCCCAGTATTCCGGGTCGCTCACCCAGGGAAGGATCAGTCTTTCGGGGAGCAACGGTATCACTGTAGACAGTGGTAATTTAACCGCATGCTCAGCCGTCAGCTTCAACAACTCTTCGTAGTCGTGCTTTGCGGCGAACAACGCGATCTCAGTCGGGTGGGCTTTGATAAGATCTCTGTGATGCCTCAGTCCAGATGTGCGAGTAGGCGTATCAAACCAACTCACTTCCGAAATCTCAGGCACATCCGACACGCATACATCGCTGGGTAAACTTGATACTTTTCGGCAGCCTCCGCCAGTGGGAGAACAGTTGCGAATAGCATGTCTTCGATCTGAGGTAGCCTCGTGGGGTAGACGAATGCGAATAGGAGGTTGAGTACTGCCGAGGGCTCCTCGAGAGCAACAGGATCGGCTGCACTGAGACCACCCGAGTGGACTGGAGGGAAGCCACCCGTGCTGACTTCGAGGTTCTTGGAGTGAAGTCCATATCGCACTCGATCGGAAGATACGAAGATGATGTCTGCATCGGAGGAAGGGGGGACTGTACTCGCATTTAGCATTGGTTTGACATAGGAGTGGTGTGGCACGTACACGATGTCGAGTCCCTTTGCATCTCGGTACGTGGTAAGTATTCAAAAGATTGAACCGATTGGGAGATCTCTCTCCAACCCAAAGGCCCGATGCTTGTGGCGATGCATCGTGGGGAATCTCCGCTCGGGCTCTGCCGAGGATAGGGGATTCGGAACCGGGCGCCTATCGTCCTTTTTGTCTTTTTTCAGATAAACTCAAGGCGGATTTTGTGTAGGTATTCATGGTTCTCCTTGCGTTGATTTTAGAGTGACGCAGTGTGCCGTCCCGCCGCTGGCACTTGGGTGCGTGCTGAAGCCGTTGCCCAGAGAAGTCTCTGTTGTAGTTCAGTTGTAGTGCGTTGGGTGAGCGTATGCCGCAGTCTCGAATTGAGACATTTTGGGTACGGTGCCCTCTGATGAGTGCCGGTCAAGATCCAACTTGTTTTTGTACTGTGGGCCCGAAGTAGGTAAGGATTTTCCCCCTTTCAGACCTTGTAGATATGAAGAAAAAAGTACATTTGAGTGGTACAGGGCGTTCCTCTTCGGCGTCGAATGGGGTAGTAGCCACAAAGCCTCGGAGAGACCACGTAGAATGATGGCGTGGGTAGATGCTGTAAAGATGACCCTTTCTCCCATTCTTCGGTACTATAGGAGGCTCCTCATCAAATAATGAGAGATTGTCAGACCCAGAACCGCCTCGTATTCGAGATCCAAGCGCATTGATACCCAATTGATACCCCACTCCCAGACCGCGGGAGATAAGATAAGATCCGGCAATCGGCAGACCGGTGATAAGACTCCTTAATCGCCTTTCCTAGACCCGGCGCGCGACAGCACCGCTCACCAGCTCGCCGTAGCTCGAACCCGTACTCCATGCCGCGCAGCAAACCCATCCCATCCCAGGTACCACCGCTGACGTGGCACGTTGAGCACAGGGCTAATCGTGTTGGTAGGTCCTCCAGAAGGTCGAACAGGGCGATTTGGCGTCCCTGGATCGCCTTGAGCGCCTAATATCCCGGGGGAATGTCACGGAAGAGGTATTGACGGCCGTCTTCAAGTGCCTGACATTCCATCCCGTCCCAGTTGCATCCGATTGGGTCAGCGAAATCGTCCTCAGAGCAGGACTTGCAGTTCGCCCTAGTGCTTGCCTATCCGTCTTGTGGAAAATATTCGACTGGATATCCAGGGAGGAGACTAGCCGGGATTTCAAGTTGACCTTCGTCAAGCATCTATTGGAGTCCGGGGACTTGGTGTTAGGCTGGACACGAGTTTGTCTGCAGGGCGGGCTGCCGTGTATCCCAGACAATCCGCTCGATGTAAACCACTCCCCGCGGGCCAGCAGGTACCTAACTCTTGCTCACTACCTCGTGCTGATGAGGCTCGATGAGGACTACGGCGCTGTGATGCGCTCCTCGACCGCGTTTATCAACTTGTTCCTAGAGCTCTGGTTGGTCGAAGATCGTCGTGACCGCTCTGGAAAGCTAATTTGGCGCATTCTTGATTCGAAAGTCTTCATCGGGTGCCCCATCATCGACATCGCCGACAGGATCCTGACGGACGATACCTCACGAGGCCTCATCCTCAAGCGATGTGTCACCGCCCAGCAATGCGACCTGTTCTCCCGCGCACTCATGGATCGCGTTACGCGGGGGTGGGAAGGAGAGAATGTCCCTATAGTTGGCTGGGCACGATCCCTCGGTCGACTCGTTTCCATCACCACGGAGCTCTGCAAGGAGAGCCCTCGATTCCGCAGCAGACTTACTCGAGCGGGGCATCTGCTCCAGTTGTGTACCGAGCTAGGGGCCTGCTCCAAGGATATACTTGGCGATCGCGAGATGAGCTTTCTCGTAACCCCTCTGCTTTCCTCTCTCTCGAACCTTATGGATCTCGCACTTTTGGACAAGAGGAAACCCTCAAATATCCGACACAACTGGAGGCACATTAATTCAGGGCATTTTATCGAGGCTCTCTTCCGTGCTACATTGATGGTGTGCCCTTGTGAAGACGACGAAGAATCCAGCCAGGAGCTGGACCCTACGATCAAAGCGATGATCACCACTTTGGGGCAATGCTTAGCCCAGCCATGGTTCTTCTCTGGCACGTTCTCTGGCACGAGTCCCCGTCCCCTCTCGCTTGAACTTAAGAAATTGGAGAAGTTTCCGGCGGCCCTCCAGGCTTGGAGTCGCCTCCTTGAGCTTCTCGATAAAGGAGCTGAGGCGTTTATGGCGCTACAAACCCGATCCGGGATCTACTTTTGCGATAACCTCCCTGTACGCTCCATATGGGTTCTCTAATTCTCTAATTACTCTAACCATATGGCGCAGTGCGCACTCTCAGGCAAGGAATTTGACCGCTCGTCGAAACAATGCTCTGGCTGCCGTTCCGTTGTCTATTGCTCGCAGGAGTGCCAAGGGGCGGACTGGCGGGAACGACATCACCAGGAGTGTTATGACATACAGGGCGACCACACCGGTGCGTTGGTTGACATTCATAGAGTAATCGATGCTCAAGCCTTTTTATGTCGATAGCGAGGGAAATCCCTAGTGGACGGTATCTACATCAGACGCGGGCCTTTCGTGTCGCCCTTCTCGAATGCATGGACGACTCATACCCGTATGGCGATCATGCAACATCATGGGACTACGACAAAACTTACTTTCAGCCTCGCCGGGAGGCCTTGCTCGCCGCGTCCCAGAATATTCCACCAGGCTGGCGTCTTGAAGAATGCGTGGTCCCGATCGTTGGGGGTGGCAATGTGGTTCGCTTGGCCGCACTCTTTAAGCCGACCGATAAAGGATTTAGGGGAGTGTACTGTGTGGAGGAGTATAGGTGGGTTCTCAGTCCTCACGGCTTGCCTGAACGTGCGCTTACTGGTCACCCACAGTTGACTCTCGCCCCCCTCGCGGTCGAGCACGCGATTTTGAACGACTAAGATTCGGGGCCACACGTAATCTACTCCGAACGGCCCCCAGCCAAAATGGCGAGCTCTCGAAGGCCTGGAACGTTTTTGAATTTGTATCGTATTATTCGAAATTCCATTCTACTGCGTAAATCGAAGTGGGGCTGGAAGGAAACGAAGAAGCGAAACCGCGAGGTAATTGTTACGACTGGGCGAGGGTGGTCCGGGTTTACTTGGCGAACCGGTATCTGGTCGTTCACACAAATAGTCCGCGCTATATACGTGCCACCTGTCCGTGTCGCCCTCCCCTAACGCACGTCGGAATACCACGCGACCTGGGTACGCGCACGATGCGATTGGGAATCCATGCCCCAAACTGTCACCGATTGCAGGCGGTCGAGTGTGCCTGCTCTACTGTGGCCCATCCGGGGGCGTTAGCCCGTACATGTGCATCCGGTACTCCTTCGCATCGTTCTCCGGGACGACTATGCAGAGTCCCGCCGAGATGGTCTCGAGATGGCCTTGGGGAATGGGTAGTGGCGAAATGAGGGGAAATAGCCGACGACCTCGAGGTCTTCGATGGTTCCGCAAGTAGAGCCCGAGGCGTCATTGGTGAAAGCGTCTGGGTATCGCTGGCATCCGCTAGCCTCCAGCCTGGTGAAGTGGTAGAGATCGAACATGACCGAGGTCAGTAGCTTGTCCGACGGAACTAGGAGCCTGAGGTGCCTGAAGACACCATACCACGTGGTTGGCAGTCGTAGATGTGGTCCGTGGAGGGCAGGCGGGCAGGGCGGAGGCGGACCGAAGCTCGAGGGACGATCTCTAGACGGGATAAACCCCTACGGAAATTTGACCAAGGAAACGGGTGTGGAGATGCCTGCGCGCCTGAGCGCAGACATCACCAACTACCATATCGGGTAGCGAGCGCCAGACGTCAGCACCCGTGCGATAGGCGCCGTACCCCACATCCCCGGTGAGCGACAGCCCGATCTTTTCCCATGTCAACATTATCTTCCTATTGTCCTGTCATGTGTATCAGCGTGCCGAGATCCGTTGCTTTGTCCAACGGACTCGGACATCTCCGTAGCTTGTTGCCTCGGTTGCGAGTGTGCTCCCGCACTCTCTCATATAGCGTACGGCTTAGGTTTCGATTTCTTTAGCTTATGCTCCCCCCCTTCGTTCCCCTCATTGTTTCCCCACTCGTGATTCGTCCCCAGCTCCCTCGTTTCAACAGCTTCTATTCGTCTATCTATCTAATACACTCGTTCCCTTCTGATCCTCCGTGCGTTCCGGACTCGAGAGAGCCTCGAACCCCTTTCGCACTACCGAGAGTCACCGTCCTCTCTACACGGGTACTAGACAGGGGATGCATTCCGGAGAGACGCGGAACATACCTGCCCGACGACCGTTGTTACAACGGCGGCAACACAGCGAATAATGCACAGCTGTTCGAAGAATGTCGCCTAGGCGTTCGGCGGGGCCGATATAACGAGGAAACTAGGTTCAAATTGTCGGAAAAGCCGAAGCCTTGACGGAGAAGGTCACAGGGCGCAGGAGGTGTGTTGAATATCAGGTGTGAATACGAGACTGCTATTCCCAGTCCGCTCTCCCCAGCTATCGAAACATCGCCCTCGACCCGCAGGTCGTCCTCGGGTAGATGTTGGATGCGATGTCGTACGAAGCCACAATAGTGGTACATGGCGATCCTCCCCCCAGAGTGGATCCTAGATCGCAAAGGTCCGCCCGGAGAAGAGTTGTGCGAGCTGCGATCGACACTTCCGACGGATCAGAACTATGAGGAATCCCCCACATTTCGCGTGTAGCGCGGGGAGAATTCGAGGACAAAGGACCTCACTGTGCTGGGCGCACGACCTTGCGTGCCGTTGGCGGAGTTTAGTCATGTTTATCTTCGAGATCGTGGATCTCTCCTACACAAGGCTGGGGGTAGCATAAGCGAACTGAGAATATGATGAACACATAGAGGGTTTATCCAAGAAATACCCTTTTGAATTTTCGCTGAACGAATTGTTGAGTTTATAGAGGCCGCATAACTTCACGTGGAAAGTTGTGGGGGATACAGTGAGGAAATGTGGTCCGAGTATTATCCCAATATGTTCAGCCTTTGCCTCCGGGTTTATGATGAATTTATGTGATCTGGAAAGGTTCTGCATATTCCCTCCCAATTTGGACCGGGGCTTATGGTGAACAATCGGGATGTCACACCCACGTGCGGCGTAACGCATAAGTTCACCCATTTCCCTCGAGCTTATGGTGAGGTTCGGGGTCTGAGAGGCGGCCTTCTGCTAGCGCCCCGCTCTTGCTCGTACTTACTCCCTACGTCTGGAGGACATATCTCCGATTATTTCCTCTCTTTCTTACACTGTTTCCCACCTCGCCAACACCTCGCATTACGAACATCCGCCAGTATTAGGCAACTCAAACAGCAGCCTTGAAAGTCTTAGCCGCGTTACCTTCGTACATGGGCGACATATGTATAACTCGGGCCCTCAATACTTACAACGATAGATGCGCCTTACCAAGCTGGGCAGATTGATTTTTACTTTGAGCCTGTCCGCAGGTTCCTACGTCGGGAACTCGGTGCCATTGTGTAGCGGTTCGTGGGTGGCATGGTTCATCGGATCGAAGACGAACCAACCCTGGTTCGCCGTCCGGTCGCAATGAGCCTGGTCCACAGGTCCGCGGTACTTTCTTAGTCCATGGCCTACTCTGGGCTAGTCATTGCATTGGGATGTGATGCGTGCAAACCACATACAACTCAATGCAGCACCGACACAGTATTTAAAATGAGCCGCGAGGAATGCAAAACCCATACGATTCCGGATTTTCACGAGGACAACAACCAGCTGTATCGGTACGGCCACCTCCCGTGCAGAAACGAAGGGATATATCCGAGGCGCTTTCGCGAACTCTGCTCCGTCCTCGATCGAGTTATAGATACAAAGGTTTGCTTTATTGAGGTTCATGCACCCACGGCGACCCCTAATGCACTAAAGACCAGTAGGTATGGCCATCAGCAGGTGCTAGCAGGGTTGCTTGACGCTTTTCCAAGCAATGGGAACGACCAGGAGTAAGCCTGCGTTCCCCGCCTCGATCCCTGCTCCCGAAGGTAACTCGAAACCATCGCACAGCACGAGCTTGCTCATGAGTGAGTGGCTGGAGCCAGGCTTGAGAGCCGAGTTTTCCCGGCGCTGGGGGGTATTAAACACCCTGGAGCCGCGTCCCCCGGATGTGTGTATTTAATCTCACTGCTCAAAGGGAGACACAGACCATGAAAACCATAGCTCACCGTCAAGAACCTGTGAGGAAAGTTAATGCGCAGATTTGACAGCTGGTCACCCGCCTTCCATTAACCGTGTCGTGGGAGGTCTCCTAGTTCTCCCCTGGGGCATACAAGTCACGGACGTAACTCTCTTGCTCGGCGACGTGGAGAGACACTGGGGATTAGCTATTCGACTGGCCAGCGATTTTGACGCTGCAGAGGAATGTAAAGGTTCAGCAATTGGGAGAAAATGCCCGCTCAGTGGGAACTACGCTGACCGGGGTGCTACCGATCGCATAGGGGCACTTCTACGAACGAAAAGACTTGTGGCCACGATGGCCGAGCTCCGTAGGCAGTATCAATTTGTCAAGGCCAGAAGTCGAAACTTGAAACTTGAATATTTGAATCCTGCCGAATTTGACCATTCCATCTTCATATGAGGGTCCACGCCTTTCCTGACTGGCTCGGTTGCGCCTGAAATATTGACTTCTGCTCGTGTTCCTCCAGTCGACAAAACACTTGTTGCCGAGGGTGACGGTCTGCTTTAGTTGCCGATGTGGGTGAACCGGCAGTAGGCGGTATGCTTCTGCGACGTCGGCATTCCACACGGTAATTCTTGGATTAGGGTCGTCCATGTGAGCACGAAGACGGTCGCCGATGCGGAAGGTGCGAAATGGAACACTAGGATAGCCGGCACGGCGACCCACCGACTTCCTGCAGTTGCTCTGCGACTCGGAACGATGATAGGCCCATTGGTAAACTTTGCCAGCTGTTGGCTTAATTCCAGCCTGTGTGGGGAGGGCTCATGACTGCGATTTCTTAGATGCCTCAAAGCGTGAGGGAGCATGGAAAAGTATAGGTAGGGATGCGTGGTCAGACCCACGTCAAGAGGCAGATGACATGAGCGGCGATATAATACTGGTAGGGCGGAGTCATATCGTGGGGCTGGAACCGGTGTGGTAGTACGTTGACCCTTCCGTACGGTCACAAGGGGGCATAGAGAACGCACGATACGATCTACACCGTTGAGTTTACTAAACGCCTGTTGACGGGGCGCCGTACGTCTGCCCAGTAGGCCAAGTGTTGTCCCCGCTGTCCATTGTGTCCAACGCAGGGTGCTGCCAGTGACTACCTCTGAGGGTCAAAAGCGGAATTAGCAACGGATAGCGGGATTCACACGAACATCGAGCGTATAAGGGAGGCGCCGACATAATTTTCGTGGCTCCATGACATCGTTGAGCCCAGGCGCCGTTCCTAACTGCCGTGAAGCATTATCCTCGCGAACACACACCGATGTCCCCGTTGTCCATGCCGTCCATCGGCCATCGAGCTTCTCTACGCGGCTGGAGCTAAATCAAATCCTCGAACGCACTGACAAATGTTTCGAGCGCAGACAGAACGGCCACATGCCTCACCCCCAGATGCCCCTTCGTCGCCTCATCGCCAGTTCACCCATACCCAGGGCAGTCGGTCATCAGAGGCTCAGAATGGTGAGGTCTAATGCGTCTGTTGTGTCTGACTCACACGAGATAGAGGTGAGAGGGTGAATCTGTGTATTTCGAATGGTCGATGTTGTGATACAAGGAGATGTGGTCGCCCCTAACCCCCAATATTGATGGCATGCAGATCGCCGGCACTGCCACTGGCGAGCACCGCACCGGGCGTCCCACGGGCGCTTCTTCTCTTCTCTTCCCTTGACGAACAACATCACCATAGTTTTGCCTGCTCCACTTTCAAAACACGAGGCGCATGGCCCTGCGCTAGCAGAAATATGACAGAAGTTTGAGATCTCGCCGTTCTGAAGCTCTGGCGACCGACGACCTCCGTGTGCAGCGATGCGATAGCGGGCATTCCCAGCAGCGGTAGAGGGGCACCTGGGAGTGACAGTGAGGTATGCTCTTTCCACGTTTGAAACATGTCTCGGCCTGTTCGAGGAGCTGATTCTACCCCTGACACCCAAAATGGCGCGATAGCTAACACTGGACACTATGGACAACTGGGACAACGGCGTATTCGCGGCGCCAACTCCACGGGAGTTTCGAACGGCGGATGATTCATACTAAGACGCCTATGAACGACAAATATGATACCTGGTGCGTCCTTACTACGCTATACACATGTAAAGGTTCTGATTCCGCTTTTGATACTTAGGAACGGCCGGGTGCCCTGTTTGGACAGTATGGACAATGGGGACACCGTCTGCTCCCCAGGAAGAAGCACCGCGGTTCATGAACAGCCGGTCGGTCTGCATTATTGTGTTCTCTATGCGCCTCTGGGCTGTACAGAAGGCGTTGGCGGAAGCGAAGTGGCTTCCCAACAGCTATTCACAAAGAAGCATGGAGGCGGGGTTGAGTACCTGACGGCGGGATTCTATGGCAACCAGGTCAAAGGTGTGCCTTTCCATTCGCTCCCAGCACGTCCATATCTCATATTTTGACGTCTAGTGTTCGCGATAAGCCTCAGGCCCTTCATCGGAGTTTGCGGAGTGTGAGTTCTACCTCCATTACCTTCCAAGCTCCCAATGCATACGAGCAATATCTTCGGCAATACTACGGCCTCCGCCTACTTCTATATGAACGAATATCACCACCTCAAGCCTGATTCACGACCGCAAATGTTAGTCCCCCAAATGCGCGTCCCGCAGTGGCTTCAACTTACAGGTGATATTCAAGGGACTTCTCAAGGCCAACACGGCAATGGTTCCACCTTTGCCCTCCGTATGTCAGCACCAGATCCTGGACTCTGGATGCGGCGACCCCACCATTCTTTAGCTTGCCCCTCTCGTCTTCCATATCCTCGATAACGAGCTCTGCAAGTCAAGCATTTCCCTTGGCCTCAGTCGTGTTCCCCAAGATGCTACCCACTGCCATCAACGGGGAGGTGCAGAACAGTACTATCTGCGCAGGCCCTCCTCGGGCCGTGTCGGAACGTCAGCGGAGTGGATTTGCGGACGTGTGCGGAGCAGTGGGTATACGGCAGTGGGTGTCCTTCCTTCGGTTTCTCAACTTCGTTCAGCCGCAAGAAGGTGGCTATCGAGATCACCATGCGACAAGGACGTCCAACCCACTGGGAGATGGACCATAACAATATTTCCCAAGGCGCTCCTCAAGCCAGTAAAGTTCTTCGAGGCGAGTACTCCATCCCCACATCAATGAAGGCCTACCCTTATCATCCTGCTTCAGGGTCAAATGGAAATGGCAATCCGTATTCACGAGGCGGATGACGCGCCGTACGGTCACGGAGTCCTCGATATCCGGAGTCCGTTCAAGCGTTACAAAGTCCTGCTCAATACCAAATGCAAGCGTGTCCGCAGGAACACGAAGAGTTACCTCGCGAGGCAAGCCGCCGCCCAGGCTGCTGCAGAGGTGATACAGAGGCCGCCGAGGTGATAGGCTGATTGATACTGGAAGGCGGCTGATTGTACGGGGGATGGACAATGGACGACGAACGGGGCGGCCTATGAATGCATTCGGAGGGATACGTATTTGGATTTCGATCAGCAAGTTTGACGGCCCGACTTCATGCGGGTGTCTCGATTGCAGCCCGACAGCGATGACGTTGCTCAGCTGGTATGTACCCCAAGTCACGGCTGAGTTTAGTCGTTGACGAAATTTCCAGGCCATCCACGCACTTGCCGAGGAGCCCACCGCGATCGTGTCGAGCGCCCTCACCAAGGCGGTTCTGGCTACGATCGAGTGCGCTGTGAGGCCGCATTGGCGCCAGTTTCGGTTTGTGACCTTCCGTTGTCATTCGAGACGTTGTGCTCGTACCGTGCTGCACCTCGTACGCTCTCACTCCACTCCGGTTCAAGAGAGCGAGCTAACATTCATCCTCAGAACACTTGCAACCGAAAATTACCCTCATCTCGTCGATTCCCTGGTTCTCATTGATCGATCTAGTAATCCCCAAGCCATTCGTGACCAGAGAGATCTTTGACGAAGCAGAAGCTAAGACAGACGGTCTTCTTTTGAACTCACTAGTCCGACGCGACACCTGGAAAACGCGGTAAGTGCGACAAGCCAAGGCCGGTCGTCGCAGCGCTAAATTCTGATCATCCCTCTTATCTCCGGTCCTGCTCTCATTCAGAGACGAAGTCCTCACATCCTATCTCAAGAACCCCTTCTTCCGTGCATGGCACCCGATGTTCTAAAGATCTATATCGAGGCAGGGATCTACGACACGACAGACGATGAAGGCAACGCTGTGGTGAAGCTGAAGATGCCAGGAATCTATGAAAGCGTGGTCTTCGCAGAACAGACTGTGGGACACGAAGCATGGCAAGGCCTACCCAATATTCCTGAACGGATACCTATTCGCTGGATTATCCCGGATCGAAGCGATGTTGACGAGTTCGGTATCCAGTGCACAATCCGACTAATAGGCTTCTTGGGACCTTTCCATTGGTTTAAATCCTTTCTTTGATATTGCTACGGACCCGACGACCCACCGCAGGATCTACTCGCGCACAAGTACGTCCCGGAGCCTGACGACATCACCGACTTCCCAGAATATCTCGTCCGCAAGGTAATTCAAGCTTACCTCTAGGCCATTAGAACCATCTGACCCTACCTTCCCCCTAGGCTTTGATCATGGCAATATGTCAGGTTTCGCTTCGAGAATGGAGAGACGCCTGGTATCGTCCGTCAATTCTTGATCGACCAGCTCCGTTACAACGATAACACTGCTAATTCGGTAGGTTCACTATCTGGAGGGGTTAGCCTGACGCTCACGCTCTTCATTCAGTACTCCAATGGCTACTACGTCTGGACGATTATCACCACCATGCATTCGCAGCCGTGAAGAGGCACGTCCCCAAGAGCGCTTGCCCCAGCCTGCCATTGCTGGCTCAGATGGGAGAGATGATTCAGAAGACCCGATCAAGGAGGCGCTGTCGCTCCTGATTGAGGAGTGGAATGAGAATGAGAAAACGAAGGAGTCAAAGCAGGGCGAGCTAGACTCGTGGCTCAATGTCCTTCGTAGGGACCGTGAGTTGGGGAAGAACGAGGTGTCCTTGAGTTCTTCCTTCCAATAGCTCTGTGTGTACTTTTCTCTTCCATTCGTTGAATAGTTGCTCACCAGTTATACAAGGTTTCCCAACATCGATCATGAAGTTCGTTGGTGCCTCCTCAAGCTCGCCGATCTCCTCATCCGACCGGTCGGAGAGGCGGCCCCAACAGTCAAGATCCGCATTTCTAGCACTCTCGTCATCGAGGCTGTTCCACCCATTATCCCTCCGATCGAGGGTAAATTGCGCCAGCTCATCACTGCTACGACCGGCTTCCAAGTTCCGTCGATCCCCACGTATCATAAGCTACCGGGGACCCCTGTTGTCGGCTCCCCAGGAATGCCTTCCGTCTCGGTTCCTCCCGTTCTTATGAAGGAAGGCGTCGTTCGCTCAGCCCTCACCTCCCCCGTCGATCTCCCAGGTGTCGACGAAGGACAAGGCGCGACCTTCGATCCCTGTGCCAGCCTCTCCTGCGAAGCCCGTTGCTGTCCCGAAGCAGAGTCGGGAGGCTTGACTATTCAGGACTTGAAGGGGTGTCAGAATGCCCTGAATAAGATGGATCTTACGGTATCCTTCGGGAAGTGGTGTCCACCGAACAGGAAAAGGGTGAGGAGGGACGACAGCAAGAGAAGCAGCCGAGAGAACGCGAACGAGGGAGCGGGTTGAGAAAGAGAGGGGAGAGCGGGTGGGGAGTGCTTCGAGTGTCTCTCGAAACGGAAGAAGGCGGTTGACGCTCCGGACAACCTCTTGGACGCGTCCATCACCCCATCCAAGAGGGAGCGCCTGTCCCCTTTCGAGCCTCGAAGTCCATCTTCGCGGGGATTACTTTCGAGCCTTTTCCGAAACTCCGGGAGCCCGCTGCCGCTCCTACCCCTGCCTCGAGAATTGCGGCCCCCGCACCCAAGGCGAGGAAAAACAAAGGCTCTGGAGTCTTCCGTCGTCATTCATTTGCGTACCCCCATCAACAAAAGGCGAGGGAAAGAGAGGGAACGATTTGTTGCATATTCTTCGCTTACACTGCTGGAGCCTGGCAACGACGAGATGAAATCCAAGCAGAAGACGCCGGCGGCGCTGGTCAACAAGAATAAGATCGAGGAGCTGCTCAGGACGATTGCCAACGTACCAGAGGCAGTTATCTTCTTGCGTCGAGTCGATTCAGTCCCCGCCGGGTGCCCTTCGTGAGTTCATTCGCCCATTTGGAATGAGCACTAATCCATGAGCCAGGGATCTCGAGTAGGTCGTGAATCCTAATCCTCTGGACTTTTATACCACTGATGGAAAGTTACAGTGGATACGAGTTGTTGAAGGCCCGGAAGTCGAACAGTGTGTGAAGAGGCGCAAGGATGGCGATGACCACCACTCTCAACCTTACAAGAAGGTCAAGACCGTATAACCGCCACTCATTTTGTTGTATCTTTTTCGCCACTAGCGCCTGTTCGCTTTAACATTCGCTCTCGTCGGTATGTACATTCGTATTCGTTTGGACGGTCTGTTGGGCGCTCCTTGTTGTTGGACGTTGAACAATGAGTTGATTAGAAGAAATGGCGTCGATGTACACATCCACACCTTTCGAAGCAGTACGTTTTAAGCCAAGTCGAGTCACAGGGCACGCAGCGCAGGCTCTATAGGCATACACTGTTCGACCCTTCGGTGTCGGCACTTCAACAGACGTGTCCCCTGCTCTGTGAGCTTGCCAGTAGAGCCTGCTTGAGGCTGTAAAGAAACGGAAACGCGGAGACGTCTCTGCGATCTGAAACGCAGTATCAAACGGGAACGAGACAGACAATAGTGACTCGCACTTCGCGAGAATCGCCGGCTGGTACGTTGCTTTCTCCCGTCAGCCTTATTCACCACAGACACAGGGACGTCTGACGCACTTTCTCTGGCGCCAGAAAATGTTGCCCACAGCCCGAAGCCATTGCTACATCGTGCCATCGAGGTGCAATACATGGGTTAGAGACCCGCCTAAGACTTTGGCGACTCTGTAGGGGTAAATGGACGAAGGAGGAAGGAGTGGGGAAGTAAATCGAGAGAGAGGAATCGTGAGGGCATGGCGAGAAGGATGGCAACTAGAAGGACCCCGGGTGAAGATGCAACAGCCCCTAGTACGTGGGAGAGGGGAAGGAGATCGTGTTGCTGTCGCTGTGGGCTCGAGGATCTTCGTATATCCGTGGCACTGGAGCGGCGGAACCCATAGCTATTATAGCCAGCGCCACCGGGCACCATTCTTTGACGTGAACCGGGCTTGGTCCTGGAATAAGAGTTAATTTGTGGGGTAATCCAAGGTAGCCCTAAGGCACGCTGGTCCTCCCAAGATATAGCCGTTTCGGAGACTCATACGCCCGATGAATTGGCACATAAAGCGACCGTTGACCTCTGAGCACTCCGAGTCTTACCATTTCAAGATGATGGTGTGCGACGTCCTAACTTCCCAAAAGAGCCCAAAAGCCGGTAATGAGACTAAGACTAAGAGTAAAGGGTATGGCTATAGGCCCCTAAGTCCGAATCTCCGGTTGTTGAGCTAAGCGCCCATCGAATTCACCGGCGCCTGTGAGTGGCTGTGCTCTGCATGGTGTGACCCTCAGCTTGTATCATGCTGAAGATGTTCCCTATCTCACTTACCTGTTGACCAATTAACAAGACAGTGTGTAGGAATATGTAGATAGAATCACCTCGGCGCCCCTTACGGGGCGTTCAAAACCGAAGTCGGTTCGCCGACCCACATCCTTAGGGAGACGCTGACAGATTACTTGAGGTTCTCTTTGAGTCTTCCACCCAGCAATTCCGACGGATGTTCCACATGCCAAATTTGTTTGGTCGGTGTGGAAACGGCTGGTTCCCTAATGGGACCTTGTGCCGCATAATAGTAATAATAAGAATAAGAATAACGTCTACCAACCGATATACATGGTTTCGCCTCCTCATCCCCAAAACACGAAAAACATGGCTCCGCGCCCATATAAACACAAAGGGCTCTCGTTCGCCACTCTGAAGCCCTGACGACCGACAACCCCTTAGTATGGTTGAGGCAGCGACGTGGTAGTGGGCACCCCCAGCAGCAGCGGAGAGGCACCTGCGAGTGAAGCATGTTCTTTCTATGCTCGGAACTTCTGTCGACCTGTTTGAGTACCCGACCCCGCTCCAGGAGGCTTGAAAACAGCGCTGGACGGCATGGACAGCTGGGACAACGATGTGATCGCGGCGACAACGATGCAGGCATTTTGGCCCATCCTCAAGGCGCCTAGGAGCGAACAATATGTTACTCTATGGGCTCCTTCTCTCCTCTACACCCGCGTCGGTTCGTCTGAGTGGTTGGTTCTGTTTTTGACATTCAAGAATGGACCAGCGCCCAGTGCTGGGCGGTGAGTATAACGATCCAGGAGAAAAGGTTCCCGGCCTACTTGGGGACTCAGATGTAGAATGGTGCGTTGTCTAAACATCTCAGAGCGTAGTACTGAATGCCCTCGAGAAGCCGATTCTTTGACGGACGTGCTGCATGGGCTCGCTGGGCCGTGAGCCCACAGTGGACAACTTGGACAACAAGACAGTTTTGGTGGCTCACGATTGCCAATATGGACGAAAAGGACACCCGCCCACCAGGGTTAACCCAGATGCAACCCTCACAAGGAGCTGGTTCTACGCTACGCGGCGCACGTAAAACGAGCTAACTGGATGTTTTGCGTCTCCCAGTACATGTCGTCGGTCGATCGGGGTGGGGAAAATAGCATCATTATTACGATCTTCGACAAGGCCGTACGTAGTATCAAAATGTGCACTCTCTGGCGCCGACTCGCCTCGCCTCCCAAAGTATGTTTCCGGTACCAACCACAGCCTGTATCCACTGCTGTTGATCTGTGCGTCAACCCCTCCGTATCCGAGCCCGATGTACGTGTGAGCCTCGATCCGGAATATGTTCCTCCGTTTCTCGCTGGGCCGGTGTAGTCGGTGCGCTGCTTGCTCACATGGGTTTTACCACTGTAATGTGGCCTCATGGGCCCAAGGGACAAATTCCTGCACCACCTTCCAAATCGCTCGGATTACGGGCCAAACACAGGTCAGATGAGGTCGTCCTACCTTACAGCACGAGGTCAGGCTAAGATCACCACGGTATTCCCTGGCTCCTCCCCTGGAACATTTCTTCAGAGGTCCATCCGGACACTTTTGCGTCACTTGGACGGCCGCGGGTTGTATTCTGACGGAAAGGCAAGCAGGGAGGTGAACAGAGCGCCTAATGCACACGGTCGCCCTTTCCCTCCCCACGCATTATAATATACCTGGAGCACCGCCTGTTACTCAATGATAAAAGATTACTGTTGGAATGGATCGGGTAGAGTTTGGCAATGGAAGCTTACTCTACGTCCTGGGTGCTAGGCTAAAGGTAGGAAACGTGGGATCGCGGTCATCTTGAGCAGCGACTCGCTGGTATTTTGCTTGGAGAGGTGAGAGGCGAGGGGACTCTCGTTAGTACATATCCGCTTCAATACTACAGTAGATTCTGGTTGGTAAACTAGCGATGCATAGCGGCTACATGTGTCGTGAAGGGCATTGGGCTCCCCTTGGTTTTCTGGACCTGCGCAAGGTTAGACACTGTATAGGGTGCCCACTGGGAAGACGGCTGATACACACCTTCTCCAACGGTCCCTTTTCTGTGGCTGATCAGGCGATTCTTCTGGTGGAACGCCCGCAACGGGGTGTTTTCTTCGAGGCTCGTATCCGTTCAGCTGGTTGTCCTTCATCTTCCAAAATTCCCAACAATAATCGTCGGCACTCGCAATAGCCTTAGTGGATCCCGGCTCTGGCGCGCAGTCTTCGCCCCCAGAAGAATCGGAGGGTTCGCTGACGTTGTCGTCTTCCAGCGAGTCCTTCATGACCCTGTCTTTGGAAGGAATATAATCGTTACCGGGTGCTGGGCGCGTGATAACCGAGATTGAATCGGATACAAAATGGTTGGCGTGCCTTGCCAATGCTACCCTCGATCGTATACCGATCTGCGACGCGCTGGGTGCTGGCAATACTGTTCAGTACGAGATACTCTCCAGCCTCATTGAAACAGACCGTAACAGTAGGCGGAATTGGATGCTTCAATGGCATGTTCTTGATCCCTGTGGTGACTCTGAAGATTGCCATTACCCTGGTCGGAAGGAAGGTAAGCCCCGCTTAGCACGACACATATTGTCAAGGGTGACTCACAAGTTGCACTTCGTGAGTGGAGCGGTTGATATCAGGGGTCCCCGTCGGCCGAGTCAGAGCACCACACGCCTTGTGCGTAAAATATCTGAAGGAGGTATCGAAGGACAGTGCTGCGACGCCTTCTTCTTCGTCTGAATGCGAAGGTGAGGCTTCGCGTGTAAGGGGAACCTTGAAAGGTATCACGGGAGCTAGTTCTTCGTTTGAGTCTGACGGTGAAGCCAGGCGTCTAATAGGGACTTTGAATGGGAGCGCCGGCGCGCATTCCTCTTCTTCCGAACCTGAGGGTAAGGGGGGGATAGCCCCCACTTTGCCACGAGGGTATGCCACGGGAAAGGTAAAAGAAAGGGCTGGAGCGAATTCGTCGCCGTCCGAGTCTGACGCCGGGGTTTCGACGGTAACAGCTGTCTGAAAAAGAGGGTATCAGTGCCGGGAAAAAGGAAAGACGATATAGTTCATAATAGTGCTCGCGTACCTTCCTAGTCTGCCCTGTTCCCGGAGGCAGCTGGGATGGTAGGCTTATGTCCTCAGAGGCTTCCCCCATCCACGTTCTTTCACTTTGGCCAGAGCGAATGTCTGTTGAGCAGTCGTCAATATCGTCCCACCAGAGAACGAGGGCAGTGGAAAGAATACTGACGTTGATGGCGGAGAGGGCGAAATATGTCGTCTTTATCGGAGGTTTCGTACTCTGCAGACTAGTCAGTCTTGCC
Source organism: Coprinellus micaceus (assembly GCA_951394405.1). Taxonomy (NCBI): domain Eukaryota; kingdom Fungi; phylum Basidiomycota; class Agaricomycetes; order Agaricales; family Psathyrellaceae; genus Coprinellus; species Coprinellus micaceus. The sequence continues at coordinate 369,482 of OX596341.1, read as the reverse complement.
CATAAACAGGGTTTACTACGGACCCCGTTCGTCGGCCAGTGCCGGGTGGCCATCTGGGTGGTGCAGCGCTGGTAATGCCTCTTGATTAGGCGTCGAGCTGATCGGTTGGGGCTTTGCTGCGTAGCGGCGCTCAAGGTGTACTTCAGAGCCCGGGATGCCTCTCGGCGCATGGGGCTGACTCTTCCTCCCTTCTTGGTGTGCGGACTGACGGGTGCTTTCAAAAATTGTGGCTGACATAGGAGGCTCTAAAAGGCGACCTGGGTGGTATATTTCCACTCCATGGCCAGACGAGGAAGACGAGACTCCCGCCCTCGACGATGCCACATCGTCGACTGGAAAGGGAATGGGCTCGTCTGGGCAATGGGGTTCTAGATTTGGGGCGGTAGGGTGCTCACTGAGATCTTCTGATTCCATCTGTTCCAGCCCTGCTGTGATGCTGCGAGCTACGCCATCTGTTTGTACAGCGGGTTCCACATGCTTTAAGTTGGGTGCATCTTTATTACGACAACTTGGGGGTGAGTTTCGGCTTCTGCTTGCGAACCACGGCCTGTGACGCACCATTCGCATTGACGGGTGTCGTGGTGCGCGAGACACGATTCAGCTCAACCGTGTTTACCTCCAGGTGTCTTGTCATTTGCCCCCCTCCGGCATCAGGGGAGTGGTCTTCCACGAGCATAGCAGCGTCAGACAAACCCCCTGCAACCGCAACATCATACCGTCAATGATTGATCATCCGCCAAATGACAGTAAGTAGTACATGCCTGCGTGGTTGACGGACTCCGGCTTTGTATCCGATTCCCCGACATGCCCAACACAGCTGCTAACGTAGAATCCACCCGTCCTCCGACGGGTAGCTAGAGCTGGAGGGTGCTGCCTTGGTAAGGACTCCGTCGACGTATGGAAGGTAGGTCCTACAAGAGAATATGCGTTAAATCTTGGACAGGTTGTTGGTCCCTAGGCCTCCACCCGCACCTTCCGATGCATAGACTCGGTTATTTTTTGCCCCCGATGCTTCCCTCGCGCAGCCCTGCCGACCCGACGGTGCTATGGGAGCGCGTAGCTCAGCTCGTCGATAATCCTCAATGACATGAGTGGGCATAGCGTACCATCAAGGGACGCCTCCAGGACACCTGGACGGGGTGGAATAGCTGTAGGGGATGTCATGGGAGACATTGGTCGAGGGTCCTGTATACCTGTACGCCCATCTCTCAGTGCACCCAGTTCACCCAGGGTCAATTGAGCATAGAATTACCGGTGGAGCCTGCGCGACCTGTCCTGGCGTCCCCTTCCCCGAACTTAGGTCTCTTCGAAGGCGTATTGAGGGATATTCCCGACGTGCGTGCGTCGTGGGCGTCCGGAGCTTCCATCCTTTTGTGGACACCATTGGGATCGACCCGGTTGCTAGCGCTGTTTGGTGTGTCGGCACCGAGAAAGTAGCTCAGAAGTCAGTTCCGACTGTTGACAACGAACGGCAGGGACTGCACAAGACCTCGGGCGAGAGAGGCGATCGGAGTCCATGCGTCGAACGGGGTGGGCGATTAGTACGGGTGGTGGTTATCTTTCGAATGCAAGCCCTTCATCCCTTTGAAGCCTCGATGCATCACCGATGTGAATTGTGGAAACGTGCCTGTTCGGTGCTAATTGGGACAACTTGGGTTACGTACCATACTACGGAGCGCATCCAAAGTAGTTCGGTGTATGGAGGGAAAGCGCCCTGGAGGGGGGGGACGTTCCTTCCAGCAAAGTGGAAGTTCCTCCTCAAACCCGACAACGGGGATGTTGATCATGAGTACGTCAAAGCCCACCAAGGCGAACTCAGATAGAAGCATTCGTGTCGAACACTAGGGAACATACCGAATCATGCACACCCAGCTTTCGTAAAGGAGATGGCGTCTGCCATCGAGATGAACGGGGCCTCTCAGGCTGGAGATGGACGGTGAGGGCGTGGGCATGAAAACAGATTCAAAGCGTCAAGGCGTTGTGCAGGGGGGAAGTCCGGGATAGGTCTGAGGCCAGTGGTGGTGCCCGACGTGGTGGTAGTAGTGGAGAAAGGAAAGGTCAAGTATGTGCCAGTGTGGGTATGGTGATGTCCTGGCAAGTGATATGATGATGGGGGGAGTCGGGCGCCAAATCAACCTTGCACGTGGGAAGCGGATCGGCGACAGTACAGCTACTTACGAAACGATAGACCCACTTTCGTGCCGGACTGCCTGTGTGCCCCGGAATATAAAAGCTGAATTCAAAAAAAAAAAAAAAAAAAAAAAAAAAAAAAGACCCACTTTCGTGAAAACACCATACTTGATCTTATTTGGCGTTTGGAGCGATCCAAACAGAGGCGACCCGCCAAAAATCCCTTCTACAGGTTGCGCTCCCGCCCTTGCGCTATCCTCCATGCCATGTGGCGGGGAAGGGACGACCGTAGAGGATAGCTGTATCCCACCTGGTACAAGTCTTATAACCCGTGTCTACGCCACGGCGGGGTTCACAATATGGTCGCATGGTTAATTGCACCGTAAATTGATTATTGTAGGTTATCCTGTATGCTCATGGACTCTTTGTTCCGCAGCTGTAGTATAGATGCTCACGCCAGTCTCTGAGCACCCTCTTCCTCCTCTCTCCATCTTGAGAAGGGTTCCCCAATGTTTCTTTCACCTTTGATTATATACCTGACCCGTACATCTAATTTGACAACCCAATGACCCAATTGGCACTACCTGGCAGGTAACCTGCCTCTTTGGATGCTCCTAAGTCTGTGTGGGACAATGTCCATGTCCAGTGTATTTTAGGTCGGTCAGATGTTTTGAGAGCATAAACGAAATTTCAGACGCCAAACATGCAGGCTGGAAGTGTGACAGTCGCTACGGTGTCTCCCTTCCACGTTTTTTCCAACCATACCCCTCGATTATTTTTGTCAGGCTCATGGTGATGGTCCCATTCCGCATTTCGGAGGGGTGTTGCTGCCGCCTGCGTGCTGGTTGAAGTCTGTATGGATAATTTTAAAGGCCTCTCTGGGACAGTAATTCTTGGCGTGATATGGACACTGGCCGGGCACCCCTACACCTGTCAGCCACAACAGGCTTCACTATGAGGGCTGCAAGGTGACTGGTCCCTGTGCTGTGCATCCCACTTAGGGTTCCCATAATTTGAGAGAGAGAATCATGTCGTACTGCTTCGGCCCCATGGATCAGTGCTCAACGTTTAACACGGATACCATGATTTTTCTTGGGGATTGTGAGGGCCCGGTCTCCTGCCTGTGAGTCTGGCATTAGTCGGCACCCCTTGCCACTCAGAGTGCTTAAATTGTACCCTGAATTAGTGTGGCGTGACTTACTCGTCTCAGAATAATTTAGTATGGCCTTGGCCCCCATTTGTTTGTCTGTAAAGGCGTGCCCGAAGCTCATGCGTGCTTTGACCTTGACCTTGCGGCCGTGACCTCACTTCTCCAGAACACGGTGCCATTAAATTACGATAGATGCACTTTTGGGGAGATACTGTAATCTGGTCTGTCACACATCTTGGTGACTTGTCAAAGAACAGCATGATCACCTATACGACCGTGTTGCGACCGTCCACTGAAATTTCCGATGTACAAATCGTAAATTGATTTCCATTTTCTCGTAAACATAGCTTGAACATCCTCTTCCCGCTAGTCCCTTCAAGTTGGGTGCCCCCCAGGCGGGCTGCGCCCGCGAGATTGCCCCTGAGCGCGCTCTGCGTGCGAGCTTGCTTACATAAATATATTATGTCAGCAAAACCCGCCCTCTCTTAATAATTTAGATACGAGGGACCCCCTGAGGGTATATCATTGTTGTTTTGACCTCATTCAGCTCGCAGAGAGTACAAGGGGCGGTTTTGGGGCAGGGGTGCCTTGCCCAAAGTGGAACCGCCTCTGTTTGGCAGCCCCACACAGCTCCAAAACTAAACAAATATCAAATGCGGTGGTTTTGTGAAAGTGGGTCTATCGTTTTGTAAGTAGCTGTAAGGCCCTGTTCGGAAGCTACACGCTCCGGTACGCTACACTTCTCCATGTTGATGCACCCAAAAGCGTACTCCCACGGCCTCTCGAGCGGCTGAAATTTAAAGGGCGAGCGGACATCAAGCGTACACACGCTGCTTTTCCCAGAGGCGTAGTGGAGCGGGGCTTCCGAACAGGGCCTAAAGCAACCGGACTCGGCCCGGGAGCAATATTCCTGGGATGTAGTTGCCAGGGCATGGCTTCGAAAGGTACTCTCTGTTCAATAAAAGTTGGCCTTGCTGTGACATGCCACGACCGTAGGAGTAATCCCCTGCACCCCACATCGGTTGATGAAACCTATCCCGGGATCCAAGCTTGATCCAAGTATCTGCGGAGTCCTACCAAGCTATGTATCACGGTAGTTCCACCGTCCTCCAGACCTGCAGATCATAAGCCCGAGTATTGTAGCTGTAGGTACTGCATCCATGTATTCAGATATCCAACGATCTACCACCTTATGACCATTGACACCCGAATGACATGCACCCAGTGACTCACTTGAGTGTGCATATGGCCCTTACCTCATGAGCTGATTGTGCCCAATTGAGTAGAAAGGATGGCCTAAACACCCTGAGTCAACTGAGGGGGGCTCAATTGACTTATCCCAGGTATGCCACAAGTAAGGGACACGCCCACCTGATTCCCAAGATAGTGGTGTGCCCTCGGCACAGATCAAATGGCTGACAACCCCCACATCTGAATATAGGACTCAGCCTGGACCTGGGCCCCACACCATCGGGCCAGATGAATTCAGGCCATCAGGACCTGTGGAAAAGCTGTAGCACTTAAGTTCAATCCAATACTATAAATCTGTTGGAAGACAATGCTCATGTCAACTCTATCTCCACAAAGAATACCCCTATTTCGAACATTTTACTTATCTTCTATTGTTCTACAGAGAACAGCAACCACCTTGTATTATTCCCATTATACTCGCACTTATTGTTCTCTTATCTCCACCTTATCTCCATTCACTACTATTGTTCTCTACTTATGGAACATCTATTGTTCTTTCCTATTGTTCCGCATATAGGTTATCTATTGTTCTCCACAGTATATAGTCCACACTGTAAGTGGGTGAGTCCCCATCGAACTCTCCCCACTTACAGGTGCGTATCTTGTATACCCTACTTACTTTCAATCTAACATCGAACTCTCCCCACTTACAGTGGGTCATACTTGCATCGTTCTACAAGTTATGAGCCCCAGGCTCCTCTGATCACACCATCCGTTATCAGACACCGCGGTAACTGCTCTACTGCCCCTCGATCACCCATAGCCTACGGCCTCTTCTCGTGTGATATCTCCACCTGAAGCCTATCTCCCTTCACATCTTCACTATCTTCACTTTCACTATTTACATTTCGCTACTTACATTCCACTACCCCTCCTGATACTCAGGAGTACGTATCAACTTCCATTACCACCTTCTACCCCACGGCAAGCGTTTCCACTACGGGAAAGAAGCTATCAGGAAGTCCACAGACGCTTACCGTCTGCGGAATTAGAGTAGTGATCCTTCTTTGAGAGGCCTGATTCAGTTGGACTGGGGAAATGACGCAATGGTAGTTCTCCCTCCATCCAAATGCTTTCAGTAACCAGTACTCAAAGTGACAGTGGGGTTCCCTCTGTGGATCTTAGTGTAAAACTTCAACTCCTTTTTAGGATATCTACGTATTGGTCTGTTTTACCTACAAAATCACAGGCACTTTACCTATCACCTATCTCTTATCGTTTTGTACCTATCATTTTTATCCTCTCCCATTCTTCATCACCTACCATTCTTCATCACCTACCATCGTGGACTCTACCACTACGTCCTCGCCCATCATGCTCATGGCCTACACTGTGCAGCAGTGGAAGTTCTCTGTTGAGAACAAGGCCTTCGACCTCAACGCCTACGGCATCCTCACTGGGGAAGAGAAAAAACCTGGGAGCAATGCCGACGACAAGGTCAAGTCTGACTATGCCAGTCGCTGCTCCAAGCTCATCGGCTATGTCCGGTCTACTCTTGACCACTCCCAACTCGAGACCGTCCTCTCCGGCATCCAAGTCACCGACATCGCTGCTATCTGGGAGAAGCTCTTGGAAACCTACCAGCCCAAGACTTCTGGCTCTCGCATCAGTGTCCTTCAGGAGATGATGGCACTTTGGATGAGGTCCTTGGGCTTTGAGAAGGAGATGTAGAACAATGCAAGTATGACCCACTGTAAGTGGGGAGAGTTCGATGGGGACTCACCCACTTACAGTGTGGACTATATACTGTGGAGAACAATAGATAACCTATATGTGGAACAATAAGAAAGAACAATAGACGTTCCATAAGTAGAGAACAATAGCAGTGAATGGAGATAAAGTGGAGATAAAAGAACAATAAGTGCGAGTATAATGGGAATAATACAAGGCGGTTGTTGTTCTCTGTAGAACAATAGAAGATAAGTAAAACATTCGAAATAGAGGTATTCTTTGTAGAGATAGAGTTGACATGAGCATTGTCTTCCAACAGGAGACCTACTCCGACTTTGGATCGCGTTGCATGGCGCACGCCTCATGTCTCACTGCGCTCCTCCTGCAAGGAGCAGAATACATTGCAGAGACGACACAGACCATCACCATCTCCTCCCAAACAACATCAGATGGAGGAACAACAACAATTCAATCCACCAGTCGGGGAGCATATGAACTCCTTACGCCCTCTACTTTCGAGGAAGGATACACGGCTGCTCATCTCGCGCGATCTTGCAATCAGCATGATCCCCATTGGTCTTGGCAAGGATGATACCATCCTCCACAATACGCTCAACCACATCTCCACTGGGGACGACAATCCCCTTGAAGTCCTCGATCACCTTCGCAAGGCCAACTCCCTCACCTGCAACACTCAGCTTGCTGAGGGGACATCCGCCGCTCTTCAGGTAGCTACAGCTGCCCTGAAGAAGAAGGCAAAGTACAGGTGCAAGGTCCATGGTTGGCAGAACACACACAAGGACAAGGACTGCCACGTCCAGAACTCACAGAAGGCCAAGATCACTGAGACACCTACTGTTATGTTTAGCTTCGCGTACTATATCTTTTGCCCCTATCTTTTTTTCTTATCTTGTCATGGACTCTTTTTATCTTCCAGCGGCTATCTCTTTCACTAGCGCTAGACGCCCGTTCTTTTATGATTTGTATTGTATGACTCGTTTAGCGCAGCTTTGTGCAGTTTGTATGATGCGTACAGGCGCAGCCTTGCGCAGCTTTGTTTTACTCAGCTTGTGCGGTTCTGCTTACTTTTACGCAGCTCGACGCAGCATTCCGTAGTATACGCAGTCATGCTCTGACTCAGCTTGGACTTATAGTGACTCATAGCGACTTGTACCTCTCAGCATATATACCCTTACTACATACTGATGTACTTTAGCTTGTTATTCTTGTATCAACCTTGTGACTACCCTCATCCTACTCTCCCGTTTCCCCTCTCTACGATAACCGGTGGAAACCGAAGCTCAACCACCATTCTAAAACTCGCACATATTGACGATGTCAAGCAACCCTTAGACACCACGAAAGACCTCATCCTCTAAGAAGATCCCAATGAAGGGAATAACCAAGACCGCGACGACGGCACCTACGACCCAGACCTAGAAGAAACAGAGAGAAACGATCGTCGACATTGCCCCCGACTTAAGATGTGACGTACGGCCGCCAAACCGTGCACACTGGTAGAACGACTACGATCGCCAATATCAAGCATGCCAGAGATTGACCAGACAGAGCCGACTGTTGGAGACACCCCAACCGAGTCGTAACACCTACCACAGCAGCGACTGCTGAGGAGAGCGTCATGATGGCCAGTGTTGCCCACATCGCAAGTCCCCTTATCTGCCGAGCTTGTAACAACCCCACTAATACTTCCTGGAACCCAGACTCAGGTGCAACCTCACATATGACACCCAATCGCAAGTGGATCCGTAACATGGTTGTGGTGAAAATTGCTGTATCTCTCGCTAACAACGAGATCGTCTGGGCTACAGGAAAGGGGGAAGTCTGTTTCACGCCTCGTATATACGGAAAGGTTGGTCAGACTGTGATATTCAACGATGTACCATATGTTCCTGCACTTCGCAATAACCTATTCTTGATCCTCTCCATTGTTAAGAAGAGCAAAATGTGTGTCGTAATTGAAGGAGACTTGCTTGACTTCTTCAAGAATGGCGAGCTACTCCTAACAGCTACCATTGACAGAACTGTTGGATCTCTCAATGGGACAACACTCAAAAACACGGAAACGGAGGCAGCCTACATCTCCAAGATCGAGAAGGAACTATTACATCAGAGGTTAGGACACATTGGGAAGGATCGTCTGGAGACGCTTATGCGCCAAGACTTGGCCACTGGCATCCTGGTGAAGGAGGGCATGGAACTCAACGACACCTGCGAACACTGCATTGCAGGGAAGCAACATCGGGATCCATTCCCAAAGCTATCAGCGAATCGCTCAACAGAGCTCCTTGGACGGATTCACTCGGACCTCCATGGACCCCTTGCTGTACAGACACCAATCAGCTATCAATACTGGATCACATTCATTGATGACCACTCGCGGTTCAAGGAGGTCACCCTCCTGAAACACAAGAGTGACGCATTCCAAGCCTTCAAAGACTTTGTTGCCAAGAGTAAGCGAAAGCTCGGCACAAAGGTCAAGGAACTCCGTGATGATAAAGGAGGGGAATACATGGGGAACGACTTCATTCAATGGTGCAAGGGACTTGGTATTGCACGGCAACACACAATTAAAGCCACACCTCAACAGAACGGTGTCAGCGAACGACTCAATCGCACGCTAACTGAAGGGGTCACTGCCATGCTCAACCAAGCACACCTTCCCATGATGTTCTGGGGTGCAGCTATACTCTATTACACAGACATCCTGAATGCGACCCCATCCTCTACGTTGTCGAATACTACCTCCTATGAAGTCTGGCATAAAGCAAAGCCTGATCTGTCCATGCACCTAGTATTTGGCTGCCGCGTATACGTCCATGTATTGCGCAAGGACTGCAAGAACCTCCAGTCACACACGGAGCCTTGTGTCTTTATCAGCTTTGAACCAGGCTACAAAGGCTGGAAATGCTACAATCCAGTGACGAAGAAGATCACCATATCCCGGGATGTTATCTTCGCTGAAAGCACCTTCCCTGGTCTCTCAACTGTAGGGAATGAACAGGCATACACGCCTATAGGCATTAGGGACATCTGGCCAGACGCCGATCTTGAACCGGAGAATCCACCTCTTGCACCACCTCATGCTCCCATCGCGCCACCACCGCCTCCCCATGACCATCCAGATGACGGATCAGACAAGAGCGACAATGATGACGATGGAGACCAAGCAGCACCTCGGACTCCCGAGCGACCTCCTAAGACTGAGCCTAAGACACCAGCCACACAGCAACTGTCTGTTCATCCGTCAATTCCACCTACTCCTACGAAAAGGGATCCCTCATCTACTCCCTCAACAAAACAGCTGCTACCAATACCTGCCTTGTTCCCAGGGCTCCCTGCACCAGCTGAGGATGGACCCATGTTCCCAGAACTACCTCCTCCAGCACTGGTCGCACCTCCAGCACCTGCCCAGAAACGCACCCGGCCACCTCCCCCTCCCCCTCGCGAATCAATCCCTCGCAAGGCAAAAGTTCTGAAAGCTCCACCACTAGTAGCACAAAGCTCCCGGCCCGTACGGAAAATGGCAACGGCCGTCAAGGACTACCAACTCACGAGTGGAAAAGGGAGACGTGGTACAATTCCAGTAGCCAGGCGTGAAGGGGGTGAACAGGTAGCAGATCGAGGGGGTGCACAGAGAAACAATCAGCTACCCGAAACAGAGGATGAGGATGAGGATGAAGACGATGATGATGACGACGAACCTGTACAACCAATTGCAGCTGAGGACTTTGACCTTGACGACAAACCTGTAGACATGGAAGATGCACTACGTGCCACCAGTATACTTGATTCTCTCATCAGTCTATACCATGTCCCCCTGGAAGAGCCCCTGACTCTTGACCAAGGCATGGAAATGGCATTCTACATGGCACAGGACAAAGCACTGGGAGCAGCTACACGCCGTCCAGGAGATGCGCCTCGGACACACTGGGAAGCCTTCGCAGGACTAGATGGTGAACACTGGCAGACCACAGCACAGGTTGAGATTGACGCCCTAACCACCAATGGCACTTGGGAACTAGTCGAACTACCAGAGGGACGAAAGGTTGCTGGATCACAATGGGTCTTCCTCATCAAACGAAAGGCAGATGGCACAATCGACCGCTACAAGGCTCGACTTGTTGCCAAGGGATACTCCCAAATGCCTGGAGTAGACTACGATCAGACATGGGCACCTGCATCTCGTCTCACATCAATCCACGCGATCTTCGCCCAAGCCGCCATGGAAGGACACTTCATCGAGACCATTGTCATCGACAATGCCTACCTCAACGGAACAATCGAGGAGCAATACAAAGTCTACATGGAGCAAGCGCCAGGGTTTGAGATCAAGAATCCAGACTCAAAGGGATGGAGATGGGTGTGCCGGCTGAAGAAAGGTTTATATGGCTTGAAACAGAGCGGACGACTATGGTACCAAAAGCTAGCATCAGAGCTTGAAGCGATCGGATTCACCCAAATAAAATCTGACCCAGCTATCTATGTCTGGGAGATGGATGGGACCCGTATTGTTGTACCAGTCTTCGTTGACGACATCACCATAACCTCGAAAAGCCAAGAAAAGATCCAATGGCTCAAGGACTCCCTTGCCAAGGTCTTCAAGATCAAGGATCTCGGACCCACCTCGTACCTACTTGGAATCAAGGTTGACTACGACCGCGAGAACCGAGTCATGCGCCTATCCCAGACTCAATACATCCTCGACATGCTTGCGCGATTCAAGATGGAGGACTGCTACCCAGTAGGAACTCCAATGGATCCAGGAAGCGGTGCTACTCTCACCAAGTACATTCCAAACAAGGCTGACGACGAGATGATGAAGAACGTCCCATACATGAATGCCATCGGCGCCCTGATATACCTTATGATTGCAACACATCCTGACATCACCTACGCTGTTGCCAAACTAGCCCAATACAACTCCAACCCCGGACCTATGCATTGGAAAGCAGTCAAGCACCTATTCCGTTACCTCAAGGGAACCAAAGATCTGAAGCTCACCTATCGTAACAATGGTAGCAAGATGTCTTCAGAACTCTTCCAAGCATACAGCAACACAGATCATGCTGGGTGCCTTGACACACGACGATCCACATCTGGATTTGTCATTAAAATGGGATCAGGAGCAGTTAGTTGGTCAGCAAAGAAGCAATCGACGGTGGCAGACTCCTCAACAGAGGCAGAGTACGTCTCCGCGTCGAGCGCTGGAAGGGACATCATCTGGATGCGCACACTCCTGAAGGAACTTGGTCATGACGTCTCTACTCCCTCACCACTCATGGTCGACAACCAATCCGCACTCAAGGTTCTCCCGAACCCAGAACTCCACAGCCGAATGAAGCACATCAATATAAAGATGCATTGGATTCAGGATGCTATCAAGCGGGGCGACATTACTGTTCACTTTTTATCTACTACCGATATGATCGCTGATATATTTACTAAACCTTTACCCAAACCTGCCGTTGAACGTCATCGACTTGCTCTTGGACTCGAGTAAATACAGAGACATTACATTGAGGGGGTGTGTTGGAAGACAATGCTCATGTCAACTCTATCTCTGCAAAGAATACCTCTATTTTGAACGTTTTACTTATCTTCTATTGTTCTACAGAGAACAACAACCGCCTTGTATTATTCCCATTATACTCGCACTTATTGTTCTCTTATCTCCACCTTATCTCCATTCACTGCTATTGTTCTCTACTTATGGAACATCTATTGTTCTTTCTTATTGTTCTGCATATAGGTTATCTATTGTTCTCCACAGTATATAGTCCACACTGTAAGTGGGTGAGTCCCCATCGAACTCTCCCCACTTACAGGTGTGTATCTTGTATACCCTACTTACTTTCAATCTAACATCGAACTCTCCCCGCTTACAGTGGGTCATACTTGCATCGTTCTACATCCTCCTTACATCTTGCCGATTCCTGTACCTCCTTCCATATCCGCATTTCTCTATCAACATGCGAAGTCAGAATTCTGGATGATCAGCAAGGCTCAGGTGGGGCGGGAGGGTCAGGCGGAGCAGGATCTTCCTCCTCCTTGACGGTAGCAGTTGGATCAAGGGGAACGGTTTGGGCACAAGGTGGTGGGCCAAGTGGAACCGCACCGAGCTCAGATAGCGCAGGTGGTGTCGCCATGTTGTCTTCTTCATCCTCGAAGATGGGTTGGAGGGATGCTGATTTCTCGACAGCTGGAATGGTGGATGGAGCAGGCGGCCTGGTGTTGGGTGTCTTCTCCACGTTTGGCATGTCGGGTGAATGTCCTTCATGTGTTTCCAGGAATTGTACGTGGTATGATGAGTAGACCTTCTTCATTACCCTGTGGTAGCATCGATACACCTTTGAATTTATCTCATACCCAACGAGAATGCATTCAACCGAGCGAGCAAAGATTTTTGGGTTAGACTTAGTAGGCTGAATCAGAACAAAAGCTTTACAGCCAATCTCGCACAGATGGGCATCAGTGAATCTGCAGGTACTTCTCCCTGGTGCATATGGCATCTCAGTCACTATGGAACGACCCCCTTGAAGGCCTATTAATTTAGTGTTCCAATGGGGCCTTAAGGGGGTCATTCCACTCATGTTCCCCCTTCCACTATTCCACCTTTCTGTTCCAAATATCCATTCCACTTCCCCATTGGGATCCAAATCTGTTCCATATTCCACCTTCTGTTCCACCATATTCCCCCTTCTGTTCCACCCTTCCACAGCTCATGTTCCACTGATACCCAGCAGTAGTAGCAGCCTCCGAATGGGTGTAGCTATGCATATAATGTATCTGTTTAAATGTTTTGTAAGCTAATAAGCCCCAAAACATGTTTAAGCACAACTGTCTTCCACATGTGGAACAGTCTACTGACACTATGACACTATCCCTGTTTGGATTGTTTGCTATATATCTCTGTGAATTTTTGTCCAATAATTATCATTTGAGTTCTTTTAGAAAGGCTTTAGCTTCTACCTTCCATACATGGTCTGTATGTTGCTCTTTGTTCATTGCTAACTTTGAAAACACCAAAATATATGGATTTGCTCTTATTCTGCAACAAGCAGCCTGCAGTGCTCCAGTTAATATCAGGCGTTTGCAAGTCTACAGAACAGGTTCAGAACATTCTTTTGCATAGAACAACAGGAGTATATAGCCTCAACCACCTAACCCAAACAATATGTATGTGTTACAAATAAACTGGACCAAATATCAATGTTTGGCATTTTTGGGTGGCTGTGAACATTCTCACACCTAACTATTTTTGGATTTGGAAATGGGATGTAGTTTGCATTGGATTACAAATAAACAGCTAAGGAAACAGACCACACACTCCAAAGGCCCCATCTTGTTGCATGGCACAGCGTCGTAAGTTTCAAACCACCGAACGAAGGCGCATTTGTATTTGGTCCCATCATGCCAAAAAGAGAGAAAGAAACGAACCTGAGCAACCCCGAGTCCATGGAAGCCTGGGAGCTCAGGATCCCTCTCGATGTAGATGCAGTCATGTTGGGGAGGACCTCGGTGCCATGATGGGGTTGCTCGGACGATTTCCCGCTTCATACCGCCAATCCCAGAGACTTCACTGGGTGCGTGATAGAATACGGTCGCAGCGTGAAATATCTTGATATGAAGGCTAGGGTCAACCTCCGGGCATAGTGGCAGTGCGATGTTCATTCCAATTTCAGCAGATTCGGGGTGTATTTGGTCGTAGAGGAAACAGCGAATGAATTCTTCTAGGTTCAGAATGTTGAGGCGACGCCGCAGTAGGGGAAGGGTCGTGGGATATCCAGATGCTTTGAAAATCAGGCCGTTCAACATTGATCATGCACGCAACAAACAGAGAGCTCACCTGGGCAGTTGGAGAGATGGACATCTCCCTCACAGGTAACCAATCCCACCGGGTTCTCCTCCAACATTGTATCCTCCTCCATTGGTTCGCGGTTGTCCATGCTCAGCAGAAGTGGGTTCTCTGGTGGCGGGGCACAGGTGGTCTGAATTGTGTGACGATGATCTGTGGGGTCCCGAAGCTCCAGGGGTATGTGTGGCTGGAGCTTATCCCGAGCGGCTGCCAGCTTGTCCATCCGCTGGTTTATGAGAAGCATTTCGCCAAGGGGTTGGTTACGACTTGAGTGTCGGTAAGCGTCCTTGACGGCAGTAATGTGCTTGGACTCTGTGATGGACAAGCAGAGTCCATTCGGGGTGCCAAACATCTGAACGAGAAGTTGATAGTGGACTAACGAGTGCTGGCAGGGGAGGTTAAAGTGTTTGCGTATACCCTCCTGGATAAACACATCATGTTCACAATGGAAACGTTCGATAGCCTCGTCCATCTTCAAGAGGACATCTTCATCAATTTGCGAACGCCGGGCAAGGTAGCAGAAGTCAAGAAATGCGGCAATGGTGTGTACCATCCCTTCAGGAACAAGGTCGGTGATAGCAGGCAAGAATCCTTTCATGAGCACCTTCGAGTTGTTGCCTGTCCACTCTTTAAACCCTCGCCCTTCATCGAATCGACATAGTCCAGGGAAATGAGGAATAGCAGCGATGCTAGCATAACTTCATGAGGACGACAGCAGTGGCATCAGCATAAAAGAGGGCGCTTACCGGCGGTCCAATTCTGCAACTTTTTTCTTTCCATCTGGCTGCCTGAGCAAGTACTCCACAACCCATTCGACAAGGTGATCTTTGAAGGTACCTTTGACGAGTTGGTGGAGGAGATCAGGGGAGAGGAGCTCATGTTGGCTCCAGGGAAGTGGGCAGTGAACAGCTAGGTAAGATAAGAATCCGTATGACACATGGGCACCTGAGAAAACACTCACAATGACATTGCTGATCACGCTGTAGCCATCCCACATCTTCTTGAGGTCATTCTCGTAGGCTTGTCCACCTAGGTCACCCAGCTGAGCTGGCTCTAAGCCGGACTCAGCTGGCCTCAGCTGCCCGGCTTAGAGCCGGCCAGCTGGGTCGCCAGCTGGGCTGGGCTGAGTGCGGGCTCAGCTGTAGGACGCCGGCTGAGCTGTAAATCAGTGAGCTGAGCGGCTAGCTGAGCCAGGTGAGATGTTGCTCAGCTTATGCAAGGTGGGCTCAGCTCACATCCCAGCTGAGCCCGTCCAGCTGAGTCCAGCTGAGTCTAGCTGAGCAGCCTTAGCTGGGCCGACGATAACCACACCCAACATTTGTAAAATATTTTGCGAAAGGGCTGGCTCAGCCCATCTCAGCTCAGCTGGCTCAGCCGCAGGGCTGAGCCTCTGTCACGCATCTGTCACGCTTTGTGTATGTTTGTATATGTTTGTCACATCCATGTCACACCTCGCAAAATTGGATAATGACATCATATCAAATAAAAATAATTATGATGTCATGGTGATAAGATCTATCAATGAGGTCATGATCGTCAGGCACAGGATGATGTCACACTCATTTAGATAAGAAACAGGCTGATTGCGATGAGCCTGATTGCACTCAGTTCCTGGCCGATAAGGATGGTTTTGGTACCGTTCGAAAGCCCTTATTCGGGGCTTTTCAATGCATGTAACGTTTCCAGAACCCATTCAATACACCTGTCAAAAATAAGCATTTTCGTCGATTTCTCATGATTTGGGTGCTTGCGAGTGCCATTCCATCTCAATGCCTGCTCTCTGATGCCCGGTTATTGTATAAACGGTGTGAGGGTGGTGCAGAGTCTCCGTAATACCACTTATACCACTTTTACCTATCCCCTGTCTTCATAAAACAACCAAAAACTGTAAAAACCTCGTGATCTGCAAGTGCAAAGGTCATTTCATGCTGCCCTGACACTCCAGATGGCCAAATGAACATTTGAAAGTGTTATATGTGTTCCGTACTACCTCTTACAGGATCTCCCCCATCTTAAATGCACACCAGTCCTGCTGAATTCAGCTCAAAGTGCCAAAAGTGATGAGCAACAGCTATATTCATGCCCATTCAGTATGATGGAGACCGTGGGACAGTTGGCCACCATACACATAAAAACCAGGCCTTAAAATGATGCAGAATACAAAAGACCAGAAAGAAAACGGAGCACACATGCCCAAGATGTAGCAGGAACACTGCCAGCTTGCAGCAGTTGTGCTGAACAACTTTGCACTTCAGTTACAACTGGTACCAAATGGACAGTTTGGGCTATTCCATAGCAATGGGTGGTCTGTTTGCTTAGGTGTCTTTTGACATTTGTATTCGTGGATGACCTTCTCCCAATTCCATAGACCAAAATGTGTGTGAACTATTGCGGGTGCCTCAAACAAGTGATACATCGGTTTTCGCACAGCTTATTTCAGAGCTGGTTGCAATGCATGGGGCTTGTCTGGTACTCAAAGCTGCAGTCCATACCATATGAGGTCACTATCCCAATACCTTCTAAGTGAGCTGAGAGTGTGTGTTTATAAGCCCATGCCATGGAACAAGCATGCATCTACCATGCACACCACCATATGAGGTCAGGCAAATTTGATGAGGGGATCTTGTGTGATTTATTGGTGATAGCATATGGCTGGGTGATTACACTGCATGTGTCTGCCACCCCCCAATGTCAAGATCTGTTCGCTAATAACCCAAATACATCTGAACCCCAGCGTGTAAGGGACCGTTGCATGTTGCATGGTGGTACTGGCCCTCACATAACACCCTATGCGGTCAAGCAAAATCAGGGGATGTGATCTTGTGTGATTTATGGGTGGTAGTAGGAAGCTGGATGACCACATTGCATGTGTTCACTTGCCTCTACCACTGAAACTTGTCTTCTAATTATCCAAATACTCCTGAAACTGCAGTAGTCCTGGCCCTTCCTGTCCACCCAGTTTGTGCTGGAAAGGTTTTGCTAATCACATTCTCCACCAAACTAAGCCAAATGGTGTCCTTGCAAATCCTAGTATTGAGAAAACCACTATTTGACATGTGTCAGTACCTCATTTGATTACCTACTATACAAATCCAGATAGAGGCCGCCAAGCGCTTTCTAACGATACCAAAATCACCCTTATCGGACAAGAATTGACCATGATATCACACATGCGAATATCAATAGTCTTATCTAAATGAGCATCATTTTGGATCTATGACATCATATCTATTTGTGTATGTATGCCATCATCATTTGTTTGTTTGTCATGTTTGTCTTTGTTTGTTGTGTCACATATTGGTCACATCTGTCACCATGTGACCATCACACCTCAGCTGAGCTGAGCCAGCTTCAGCTCAGCCGCATAGACCAGCTCAGCTGGGTTATGTGGGTGTGAGGCTCAGCCCGATGACACTGGGCTGAGCTAGCTATGCGTTGGCTGAGGTCAGCTGAGGGCAGCTGAGCACGCACCCCCAGCTCAGCCGCACAAGCTGAGTCCACTCCAGCTCAGCTGAACATCGCTCAGCTGGGCTCAGCGAGCAGCTCAGCTCACTGATTTACAGCTCAGCCAGCGTCCTACAGCTGAGCCCGCACTCAGCCCAGCCCAGCTGGCGACCCAGCTGGCCGGCTCTAAGCCGGGCAGCTGAGGCCAGCTGAGTCCGGCTTAGAGCCGACTCAGCTGGGTGACCTAGGTGGCTTGTCATACCTTTTCAGTGTGGGTGTGAGAATGATGGACCACAGTGTCTGGGCTGCTGTCCAAATTTGAAGCTGGGGCAATACACCTACAAAGCAGGTCAGACTGGGGAGACACAAGCCAATGTAGCTTCAGCATGCACCGAGGGCACCACCCAGAGACAACACAGGCTAGGACACATTGTTCGGGGTAATCGGCAATGTATGGTCCATTGCTGTAAACCACACAACGCCAATGCCCATCTGCACACTGTTACACTTTGCTTCACGTATCTACCTTTTTGCCCCTATTTTCTCTTTTATCTTATCTCATTGCAGACTCATTTTATTTTTGAGCGATTATCTCTTTTGCAACTCAGATTGTATGACTTGTTTCGCACAGCCTTGTGCAGTATGTATGACTCATTTCACGCAGCTCTGCACAGCTTCGTCTTACTCAGCCTGCGCAGCTTTGCTTACTCGTACGCAGCATTCCATAGTATACGCAGCTGTTCTCTGATTCAACTCGGACTTATACTGACTCATAGCAACTTGTACCTCTAGGTATATATACCATTTAGACATACCCATGTACCTTAGCTTGTTATACTTGTATCTTACCCGTCTTTTTGCCCTCATCAACATCTATCACCCCATCCTCCAAACTCTCAGGGAAACCAGTAATGGTTGTCCGTCTCGTCGTTCTCCGCATTCACTGATCTAGCACCACGCCAACAAGGGACATCAACAACAACTATGGCAGACACTGACGACTCCCGCATCAATACGAGGACGGATATACATACAACCCAGGTATGCAAGACACTATGACTAACCATCGAAATTACATGCAGCAGCAGGAAGGTAGCAATCGCCAACATCGCACTTACAGGGATATATACGATGCAGATATCCAGGACGTCACGAACGATGACTAACATTGAGTATTGACATTCGACACCGCAATCGCTGACATTGCACTCAAAGGTATAACTAGTAACCACTGACAGGCTTCTCAACATAGGAGAGATTACATCAGAAGACTCTGACAACCAGAGAGGACAGACAACAACGACTCAAGGATTCGTCGACACAAGGACATCTATGACGCAGACATAGGAGGTATAACGAAGACTACTAACACCACTCCTGACAGAGACAGGATGACCAGACGTCTACCACACATATGAAGCAGATGTGCCAGACCCCGGATAATGATCGATGACATCGTATCAAGCAGTAAGAAGAGAGGGATCATTGACATTGCCCCTTACAGAGATATGGTGACAATCGATAATATTGCGCATACAGGAGAAGACCTCTATGACATGGATATACAAGATGTGATAGCAAACGCCGAAAGTGCACACGATAGTAAGGAGAGAGCGACCATCAATGCCGCCCCCAACCAGAGATGTGACAGCTGCCATGCTGTACACTCAAGAGAAGACATCTACAACATGGATATACAAGACATGATAGCGAACACCGAAAGCACACAGGATAGTAAGGAAAGAGCGACCGCCGATGCCGCCCCGGACCAGAGACGTGACAACAACTGTCAAACTGTGCACACCGGAGGAGTAACTACAATCAACTACATCAAGCACCATGGGATATTGACCAGATCAAGCCGACCGTTGGAGAACCCCAACTGTGGTCGTAACACACACTTGGTGACACGGGGCTTCGTCATCCACGGCTCGAGTGGCATGAGAATTCTTGCGATTGAGGAATGCAGGAGCTGACGTTGTTACGCTTCGCTCCACGTACTTATCTTTTGCCCCTATCTTTTCTTTTATCTTATCTCATCGCAGACTCATTTTATTTTCAAGCGATTATCTCTTTTGTGACTTGTATTGTATGACTCGTCTCGTGCAGCTTTGCGCAGTATGTATGACTCATTCCACGCAGCTCTGCGCAGTATATATGACTCATTCCATGCAGCTCTGCGCAGCTTCGTCTTACTCAGCCCACACAGCTTTGCTTACTTGTACGCAGCATTCCGTAGTATACACGGCTGTTCTCTGACTCAACTCGGACTTGTACCAACTCATAACGACTCGTACCTCTAGGTATATATACCACTTAGACATATCCATGTACCTTAGCTTGTTATACTTGTATTTTACCCGTCTTTCACTCTCATCAACATCTATCATCTCGTCCTCCAAACTCTCAGGGAAACTAGTAATGGTTGTCTACCTCGTCACTCTCTGCATTCACTGATCTAGCATCACGCTGACAAGAGGTAAGTCTCACTTAGACAATCTCCCCTGACAACCCTCTATCCTAGAACAACGAGGAGAACAAGCCAGACAGATCGCGCAAAACTAAGTCCGACTATGTTGTCATAGATGTCGACAACAACTATGACTGACATCGTCGACTCCCGCATCGGCATAGGGACGGAGATACGTACAATGCAGGTATGCAAAACATTATGTCTAACTGTTGACATTACATGCAGCAGCAGGAAGTCAGCGACAGCCGACGTCGCATTTACAGAGACACATACAACGCAGATATCTAGGACATGACAGGCGACCACCGATACCACGTATCGCCCCATGATATAGTGAATGCCAACATCACATCCGCAGGTACTAGCTGAGACTATTGACTACCAGTATACATAGGAGAGATTACATCCAAAGACTCTGACAACCGAGAGAGACAGACAATGACGACTCAAGCTTCATTGACACAGAGACATCTAGGACGCCGACATAGAGGATGAGACAGGGATCACCGACATCCCGCTTGTCAAGACATTGAAGATTCCTGTACTAATACTGACAGACACCAACATGACTAGGATATACAGAACGTGATAGTGAACGCCGAAAGCGCACACGAAGTAAGGAGAGAGCGATCATCAACATCGCCCCCCACCAAGACACAGCAACATCTATGACGCAGACATATAAGGTCTAACAACCTTCGACGACAATGCAGTACCTAGGATAGCAATCGCCGACATTGCACCAGGAAGTAAGGAGAGAAGTGATCGATGACATCACCCCCGACCCAAGACGTGACGTACAGCTGCCAAACCGCGCACACTGGTAGAACGACTACGATCGCCGATATCGAGCGTGCCAGAGATTGACCAGACCGAGCCGACAGTTGGAGACACCCCAACCGAGTCGTAACAGACGTTGGAAGCGACAGAACTCCAGACTGTCCTGCTCATCACGACCAGCTATAATGCTATGGTCAATAGAGGTATCGACAGATGAAAGAGAAGCGATGTACTCTTGGGAATTGATAAGAAACCGATGACTGACATCGCCCCTTTGTGGGCTTGGCAAAGATGGTTTTGAATATTTCCGAGGGATGCATAGATGGGGTAATACTCATTCTGGCCAGTCGCAACAGATACCGTGGTCTTGTCACTGCCCAAGACGACTGGGGCAAGTGTCGCTCCGTGAAGATCTTGATTACCCTTTGCGAGGTCGGTCTATGGGTACCCTCAAACATCAGCTTTGGAAATATCACCTAATGAAGTCAGCATGCACCAACCATTTCCATGCCCATTCTCCAGACATGAGGTCCGTATACTGTCGCTTTCCATCTGCCCCTCGGACCTGCTTTGCGGCATAGTCGATATGTTGAGCAAATTCAGGGTTTCCGATTTGGGCCTCCATCACATCCAGTGGGTCACGATACCAGACTTCATATTCAGCCTTCATCCATGACGGCACGTCCTCTGGAATGTCACCATAATACTGGACCTTGAAGCCTTTCCAAGGAATGTCACCATGAGGGATGGAGTCGATGGTTGTGAGGAGATCAAGGTGGAGGGGGAACGGGGCTGTCGAGTCGTCCTGGTCTTCATCAATTTCAAAATCGTCGCCGAGATACTTGGAAAGGAGTCGCTGGTTGAGAGCATCCCATAGTTTCATGAGGTAGTTGGTCTTGCCTTTCAACATCTGTACTTTTGAGTACAAGAAGTCGCCCAGGAGCATGTGCTCTGCATTTCAAAATGGCCAGAATGGACTATCGTCTGGTTCCTCTGGTGGCGGTGACTTTTCCTTTGGCAGCATATACCTGTCTTCATCGCAAGGGTCCCCTGGAAGCAAGACCACTAAGTTTCCTTTGGGTCCTAATGAGGGGAAAGGCACGCACCACTGAGATATGGATGGTGTTCCACCAAAATTCTGGGTCACCCATCAGTGGCCCAAGTGGCTGGACATGGGCTGCTCTGGCTCGGTGTGGCAGGGGTAAATGGACCGTGGCCAACACTTGGAGGTGGGGAGGGTGTACAGAATCCAGCCTGATAATCTGGTTCATGCGCTAGCCCCTCTGGCACTGGAGTGGGTGTCTGAGCCAGTGGTGAAGCTGGAGGAGGGGTTGGTGAAGCTGGAGGAGGGGTTGGTGGTGCTCGCTGGTTGGCGGGATTTTGAGTGCATAGGAAATGATGCTGGGTCAAACCTGACCTATTGGCAAACATCCTTGGACATCCATAGATGTGGTAGTGGCAGATGAATGCTAGAGGTTTCTTGAAGGGCATCGTGGTAGTAGACACAGTGAGAAAGGCATTCAAATCAAATCAACAAATTTTTGTCTAATTAGCTAATCACACCGGGACAAGGTGTTTGTAATATTGGTGGGGGGAACTCAACTGCGTGAAGGGGTGTTATCCTTCCCAATTTTCTTCTTACGTCGTGCACAAAAAGCCACAGCAGTGGCCTCTCTAAGGGCTGCAGCAGTAGGTGGGCGACGCACGGGAATTGATGGAGGAGGATGAGGAGGAGGCGGAAGGGTGATGAGCTGTCTCTTGAGATCAGCAAAGGAGCCTCGCTAAAATGTTGTCAACACCAGCTAGTGGATAGGATAGTGGATAGGATAAAGAGCTCACCATTACGGCCCCACACCACACCCCGAGCTCATCACAGACACCAGAATTCCACTCGAGGAGGCATGCCACACATGCAAGTTCGACGGCTTCAGCTCGCACCATTGTGATTGTGACAGCTTGGGAGCTATGGTTGAGCCAATGGGGGGTGTCGATCTCATCCTCAAGTCCATGCCAGACATCAAGAGTGAATACAGGACTATGGGTGAAGTAGACAAGAAAGCTGCTCTCGGGAGTGAGTTGAATCTTGGCATCAAGAAACCAGGTTGACGGATCAACATAGATGTCATCTGACTTGTGCTAAGAACAATAAGATCAGGAGACATGGAGATTATGCAGCAGCTAGCTCACCTCAACCTGTCTAACAGATAGATGTAAGTCGACATCTTCAGACTTGAAGAGTTCGGCAGGTGCTAAGTACTGTCGCCAGGACAGGGTTGAAGTGGCCGGTGACGCGGGGCATTCACAACTTGCTTTCAGAAACATGTTGATAGGCCGGATGCCATAGCGCTGGATGTCCTTTTCACGTTGATCTTCTAGGGTCCAATCCTGCACCACATGCCACTGAGGTTGGGCTTTGCGAAGCGCAGCTGATCACCTTGCCATCTCCCGCTTGTGGTAGAGCCCGTGCGCTGTAAGTTCAGCCTTGGTGTCACTGTCTGAATCTGAGGGTGGTTCCGCTGGTGGACATGGTGTAGGAGCAGGACTGGGCAGCATTTGTTGCACAATGAAGGTGAGCATCAGAAGTATGGGACTTGGTTGTTCTGTGGTGGACAAAGTGCACGTGCATCAGTCAATCATCGTTGTTCAGGAACGTCCAACCAAGCGCAACGGAAATTTTCGGAGAGAACACACCATTATCACCACCACCACCATGTCCGCCCACTCCCAAACTTGCCCTCCTGCTTGTGCTGCAGCAGCCAAGATCACCTCGCTCAAGGAGCCCGGCCAAAAGCGTAGGTTGTCAACTATTGTTCAAGACGAGCACGACAAGGAGGAACGTGCTGAGGCTGAACGTGCCAAGAGGCACCGATGGGCAGCCCACAAAGTTGCCAAAGCTGAGGCCGATGCCCAAGATGAGGCTGTGAGCCAGAAGAAGAACCCTGGGAGTGTCTACTTGGAAAAGGTTGGCTTTCCGAAGGTGTCCAGGAAGCGCCCCCACAACGAGCAGCACCTGCCTGAGGAGGGTGATCGTGAGTCATATTTTCAGCAGGTAGAACAGGTACTCACTTTTCTTCAGGTAACAAGAAGAAGGTCAGGGAGATGGATCTCTACAAAGGTACGTCCAAACATATGAGTCGCCCCAGTATCACTTCTGACCATGGTGGGTGCAGATGGTGACGAAGACGAAGACAAACCCCATCGCATCAATGCCCAGCGCTATAATGCCCTCATGGCTGAGCTTGAGGACGGCAATGATGACTCCAGAGAAGGTGAGTACATACCGAAGGATGCAAACATGAGCAACTCCGACAGCGTGGATGGAGACATTGAGCTTGAGGACGACGAACCTGATACGTTCCTCGAGAAGAAGCGACGTGGTGGTAAGGGGAACAAAGGAACAAAGGCAGGTGTTGACCTTCAAAACCAAATCAGTAAGGTTCGTGATGCCAACAATGCACCTGATACACCAACTCCTCGGTACGCTCCCTTCACCATGACTTTACTGCTGGCGTTGATGTTTCCCTCAACTCTCTCTTTCGTACCGTTGCTTCCAGCCCACGCACTGCCAAACCCCCCAAGAACAAAAGCAACAATGGGGTGGATGGCCTCAAGTCAAACTGGTCCAAGTCTAAGGCGCCCATCCTCCTTCCCCAAAAGGGCCGAAAGGCTGTTGATGAGGATGTTGACTTAGATGACAGCGAGCCTGTCTGGCTGTATGGTGGCCTTGTTGACGATGAGGAAGATGATCATCTGGAGTGCGAGGGTTTAAGGAGGGCCGACTTGGGGTCCCAGGTACGTCGTTGTTGCTCAATTGTTACTGTACATTGATGTTTGGCATGGAGTCTATTACAAAGATGGAAGACCTCGATGATTCCTCCAGCTACCTGAAGAAGCCTGCCGGCAAGAAGAAATCTTCGTCCAGCCCCCCAGGTGACCAGGCTCGTGTCAAGGACCTCCCTGACGCTGTCAGGGGGAAATGGGACGAAGTCAAAGCCCACATCATCAACATGATGTCTGCACGCAACCCATGGGAAGACATCAGTGAAGAGGATATCACTGATATCTGGAACACCGTCATCACTGATGAAAAGTGCAAGATCAATCACCCACCCAACGGTTGGCGGGCTGAGGTACAGCTCTTCAAGAAAGCCAAGAAGCTGGTGAGTCTTTCCATCGAGACCTCATTGAGACATATGCACACACTCACTGACTGGTCCATTCCCCAAAGGTACGTAGCCAGGTCATTCCAACCGAATGGCGCTTCAAGCTGGCGGAGACTGCTGTGAAGGCCTTGGAGGCAGAGCTCGAGCGGCGAGCGCCGTGGCCTGGAGACACCCAATGAGATTCGGGTGTTTATTCTTCTGATGCTTGGTAAGAAACCCCGCAACCACACCGATAGCGACAAGCCATTCATCTGGTCAGCTACTGACGCCCTCAACTGGGCTGGTGAGGACCCTCGTAAATGTGGGGTGCGTCTCGCTTCCCTTCCACACTTGTCACATGGATCCTAACCACATCAATTGTAGGGCGGCATGCTCAAAGGTTGTTTGGTATTGAAGGTGCTTGGTAAGCACTACGGCATCATCAGATCCATCCTTTCCAAGAGTCAGATGGAGTTGCGTCCGTACAGAGCTCTATGCCTTTCTATCCAGGCTGTGAGTACCAACCTTTACTTGCTGGGCACTTTCATATCTCATGCCGAGAGCAATACCAGGTTCAGCGTGTGCTCGAGTACACCCTGTCTGGGAAGACCGTCATCCCCAACCTGAAGACTGGCCACTTTTCGGAGGAGAACTGGGGTGACTTGGTCATCCATGAGGAGGATGAAAATGGAAAATTTGTTTGCAAGCTTCAGCGCTGGGCGACAATCTTCCTTCCGACAATGAAGAAGCAGGTCCCCGATCACGAGTGGAAGGCAATCATTGAGGGTGCCAAGGCTCTCTCAAGCAAGGCAAGGGAGTCTGCAGGTCGTTCTGGATGTTGCGCCAGAGGACTCCTGGTTGAGGAGCCCGATGAGGTCCTCAGAGATGCGGTCCCTCAGGTAGTGAGAGAACTCACGCTCCTCGCAAGGGTCCCATATTGCTGTTGACATGATGAGGGAATTCGGGGGAGATGGGAAGAGGGGAGGTGGGGAACAACCCCCAAGAATGAAGGCCTATAACCCTCTGAACACGCGACAGGCATGCTGTATTGCAGGTGCGGCAGGAGAACAATGGAGAATGAAAAGAAGGAGAACGAGGCAGCGACGAGGGCAAGAGTGCTCATCTAATCACATCTCATCACATCACTACCTAATCGGGACCCTGGGGCTGTGTCGGCATTCTCATCAAATTGAGAATACGACCATATTCTCGTTGCCAAACGGACTCTAAGTGTCTGCATTCGTGACAGTTGCCAAGTGGGAGATAGAGAGTTCGCGAGTGATGATAGTGTGAAGGTGGGGGTAGTTGGTGCTGATGGCATAGAGGAAGGCGATGGAGAGGAGAGTATCCTTGTTGATGCCCTTTCCGATCATGAACGCGTGTTTGATGCAATCAGATACCTTCTGTACCCCGCTCAGCATAGCTGTTGGATCATTGGTGGGAATCTGGACATTGAAGGCATCAAGAATGAGGTTGGTCTGCTTGATAGCACCTTCACTCTGGTGGTGCTCTTTCAGCTTCATGTATATCTGCAAGGCGGATTCCTTCTGAGTAAGGATCTCACGTTCTCCAGTGGTGATGTTTGACATGATGGTGGCAGCAGCCAGGCCGTCCAGGCGGTCGTTGGAATGAAAGGCGGCGTATCCAGTAGGGTCGTCAGCCTGCACCAGGCATTTGATAGTACCCTCAGTGTAGTCGAGGAGTAGGTTTAGTTGCAGATAGAGGGAGAATTCTTCGTCAAACTCCTTCCAGTTGCCCAGGCCTTTGTCCAATTTCGGTCCATGGTAGGTCTGTGTGAGACCTTTGTGGAGAACGACTGTAGCGACTATGGTCATGGCGATGATGGCAGAGAGTGCGAGATCAAGTATTGGTTGGCTGGAACGAGCAGCAGGTTGAGAGTATAAGTCAGAGAGAGCTAGGAGGGTGCAGGCGGCGAGATAGAGGGTGATAAGAGAGATCACGGGCATAATAGTTCGCATTTTGTGTCTCCAAAGAACAAAAAGAATTCGCCAAGCATATGGACACAATATCGTGGGTTGCAGTGGCACACGCATTATCACGTACGGTGGCAGAGTTGGTCGTGTCAAAGATATGGGCACGAACACGAAACTAGCAGCAGTATGTGGAGAGGTTCCGATCCCAAATGAAATCATGGTTCTTGAAGCGTAGAGTGATAGAAAGGCTTCAAGAGAGGCTCATAACTTGTTGAAATTGGAGCTATAGACACGTTAGGATACTCAGTCATGTAGGATAATCGACTTTATTGTTCTATCATACACGCTAGGATACTATAGGTACTCTGTCAGTAAATACGTAGACGAGAGGATAAATATGAAGCTCACCTCAGTCGTGTAGGATAATCAACTGAGGTATCTAAGAGAGGCATAGGCATATATAAATACAATTCTGAGCCCTTTGTTCCTTTGGACCATCTGGCCCCAATGCCACTCTTTGTGGCATTGGTGTCCATGGCGCAATTAAGTGCCCGCTTTGTTGGTGACGTCACAACATCAACAAAGCTCAACAGGTGGAGGCATTGGAGGCATTGGAGGCATTGGAGGCATTGGAGGTGGTGGTGTTGGTCATTGTGGAAGTGGAGGAGTTGGTTTGTTTTGGAGTCACAAACTGTTGTCTCTCTTATAGTCTTCCAGAGTTTCTTGACTATGTTCTAGTTTGTCTTCTTTGAACCACTTGGTCTTGTCATAGCCAAGCTATTTGACGAGATATTCCACTGTTCCATTGTGTTTGGCCCTGTGATTGATGATTCCTTCAATTTCGTATTCCTCTTCTCCACCTATGATGTTAGCTGGAGGTTCTGGGTAAGATGGACCGTGGGCCTCAGTGGAGTTGAATGGTGATAAACGCGTGATGTGGAATACATTGTGGATCTTCCATCCTTTTGGGAGCTCCAATCGATATGCACAGAGTCCAATCAGTTCAATGATTTTGAATGGTCCAGTCTCTTGGGTTGCATCTTCTTTAATTGATATGGAAGCTTCAGGTTTCTTGCTTCTAGCCAGACTCGGTCACCTAACTTGAATGGCTTCCACATCTTGTCCGTTCGTTAGATCATGCAGTTCCTTGCTAGTTCATGGGTGGATAAAGCTTCATTTTGGGACTTTTGAAGCTCTTTGAATTGTTCTTCATTGTCTGGGAAGTTTGTCTTATCAAATGCTTCCGGTAGGGCACAAGGTTGAGTTCCCATGATGAGTTCGAAAGGGGTGTGGGTTCTATCAGCATGTTTGTGGGAGTGGCCAAAGTGCTTCATTTCCAAACTGAGTGATTTGGGTTGCATCTGACCAGAATGAGAGCCCAATAATGACAGCTTTGTGCTTGTGCCCCTCTGCTGCCACCTGTTGGGCAACCTTTCGGTGTTCTTCTATCCACACCTCTGAATTATACAGCTCATTGAAAATTTGCTATGGTTCAGAGGATGGATTGGGGCACCAGAGTTCTTGGAAAGGGAAGAGGTGGAAATGTTGTGCTGCGGGTTCCTGCAAAGCAGAGAGTACAACATCCATGAGTGAGCGTACATGGAGGCTGACCACCTTGAATTTTGGAGCAGTCTCTTCTTTTCCGGGTACCAGCACACATGGGACAGGGAACTCAACCAATGTTGTTGTTCATTCTGGGGGGGAATGAATCCCTGGGCCTATGTCAGTATATGAATCCAACAGTGCAGCCTCCTTCTCCACACGGAAGGTTTTGAGTTCAGAAGGCTTGAACTGCTTGTGTAGAATTACATTCTTCACAAGACTATTTGCCCCAGAGAGTGAACACACATTGCTGTCCTCGTGAAGCCAGTCCATTAGTAGCTTGGCATATAACTTGAAAATGGAGCATGGTCAGTCTGAGGGGCAATACATGGCATGTGTGAGGGGGTCTCAGACTCCAATGTGGGGTGTAGGTTAGGAAAGGAATGGGCATTGGTGGTGTCTTTCAGCTCCATTAAAATCTCAGGCATCCATGATGGCCGTCCAAATGGGTACTCCCAAGAAACCCCAAAGGAATTGGGCTTGGTGCAATAGCCAGTGAACCGGAGTGGCCCACCATCTGAGACAACCTCCTCTTCCTCCTCCTCAGTTTCTTCAAACACTGGATTAGGAGGTGATGGAATTGGGTCCTGGAACCTTGCTGGAAGGCGTAAGAGTTGCGCAGGTCTGCCAGATGGTCGCAAAGCAGGTGCGGGTGGCTGGGTTACAAGCTCATGGGGTAGACTTGGGGCTATAGGCCCCATTACAATGTCACTGTTGTCCGGTTCCTGATGTAGATGAGATTAGCAGGGCTTCAGTTCCCTAAACAAGAGAAGTACGCACCATATGATCATGACTACAACCCTGAATGAACATTGGTTCAGGGTTATCAAAGCAATCACCATCTTCAATTGGTGACTGCACAGGACTTGGGCGCTCAGGCTCAGAGGGTTCGTCATCAATTGCCATTGTACCCATGGCATCAGTAACGGTGTCTGCCCCATATTGTGGCATAGGGATAGCAGGAGCCTTCTTGTGGGTTGCCTGTAGTTGGGCAGGCCCAACTATCTGAATCTTGGGAACGATGTGTTTCCAATGGCACTTCAGTACTGGGCAGTGGCATGTGCGGTGTACATGAAGGCTGTGAGGTCCTTGAACTTTGTCGTCTTACATGCACCACAGGCATATCTTGAGGGGTTGGGCATTGCAGGTGGTAGAGGAAGTCAGAGCAAGCATGGTTGATAAGTGCCGACTGGCCCTGACAGCGTGTGGGAAAGTCACGAGAAAGTCACAGGATCAATCTTGCGACGCGCCGCCGTTGGCTCCTTGCCTCACACCACCATGCCCAAGCCCGACTCCCATCCTGACTCGGGCTCTGACCTTAGTGAGGATGAAGGGGAGGCTCAGACAAACCTCGTT
Organism: Coprinellus micaceus; assembly: GCA_951394405.1. NCBI lineage: Eukaryota > Fungi > Basidiomycota > Agaricomycetes > Agaricales > Psathyrellaceae > Coprinellus > Coprinellus micaceus. The sequence goes on along the minus strand of OX596341.1, from coordinate 339,673 downwards.
CAGGAGTACTCCAAGCTACTCAAGGACCTCCGGGCGTACAGTGGAAAAGGGATGATGCCGTGAGTGTTGATCTCCCAGCAACACCGGCATATCCCCTAATGTTTGTGCTACAGCCCCACTCTAGGTCAGCTCTATAGGCGATTCCATGCCATTAGCTTCCAGGTCCACATGTACCCCAATATTCACTGTTTGGTGTATGGCGGGCTCAAGATCAACCCTCCTGGCCTCGATGAGAATGAGGAGATTGAGCCGTGAGTCTGAACGCAAGGTTACGACATTATCTTTTTTGACACATTGCCAGACTTGACAAGTATGAGCAACGCCAATTCAAGAGGCTCATAAAGATTCGCCCAAACTTTGATAGAATTCTGAGGGCTCTCCATGATGACGACTATCTTGACACCCTTATTGGACATGTACGTACCTCTCGCATAGGGACTTGCTCGCTAAGTTGAATAAAACTCAATAGATGTCTTCATCTGCAAACCGCCTGTGGTCTGACAACTCCAGCACCCTCAATGAAAAAATTCTTACTTACATACTGGAGAAACCTTCAGACATGCTCCAGCCCCACCTCAACCATGGTGCACGCAAATCCCAGGCTTGCGGGTACTACCACCCCCAGATTGGAGTGCTCATCATACCCCTCAAGTATTATAGGCACTATATGCGTGACCCCAAGTGTGTGTATTCACCTTTGTGTGTGTTTTTACCCTGACGCCTTTCCATACAGTGGTGATCAAAAGTATTGCACACATGATTTGCAAAGTTGTTGTTTCCGCGACCTCATATCTCTCAAACGAAAGAAGCGATTACAATACGGTAAAGTAGGTTCTACACTAGACATGTACTCCTATCTAGATATGAATTTTAAAAATATTTTATATTAACCGCACAGTGAGATGCATGGCCAACAAGAAAAGTGGGATTTTGGCTGTACTGATGACAGTACTGCATATCAGAGGCATATGGAACCCACTTATCCATTAGATATATTGTGGTCTAACATCCATTCTCAAGGTTCCAGATTTTTTTGCATGAAGACCTTCCTCCAATCCCGAGATATCTGTTCTCCAGTACAGTGCCTTTGGCCAAAAAGTGCCATTCGCTTCTTTCGTTGGAGAGATATGAGGTCGCGGTAACGACAACTTTGCAAATCACGTGTGCAATACTTTTGATCACCACTGTATGTAGCCAATTCAGACTTGATGTTGAAAGCGGCAACCTCAACTTCAACCAAACTCAGCTTCCATTGTTCCTTTTCCTGACAAACCTTGCATACAACCCAGGCAAGCCATGGGGTGGCCTGTTTCATGGGTTCCTGGTTACATAGGTAAGCGGTCACTTCGCTTTTCCCCTTGGGTCCATGTTTCAATCAAGTTGCATATAGGTGGTTTGTGGACTGTTCAACGGATGGAGTACAGGAACTGGGGGACCGCCCAAGGGACAAACCCAGGACAAGACAGAGGAGCACAAACTCACCTCCCTGGATCTGGAGTACCTTGCATTTGCTGTGACTCAGGTAAGACTTATTAAAATTTCTTGTTCCATGTACCTACCTGTGATTTAGGCCGCCCATCAGCTCCTACCGAAGGATGCATGGGACCATGAAGACCCTAAATACTTCAATGTTGAGGCCTTTTACAACTATATCTATGATCTCCTTGTTGGCTGTGCACTCAGCAAGGATGCAGAGCATCAAACATGGCTTTGTGAAACACTCAGCCATATCTCAAGGTATGTTTGATCATCTTTGGGGCTCTCAGGGTTATACCTTATTTTTCTGCCTAGCCAAATGATGTTCGGTTCCAAAAAGAAGCACCAGCAGAAGGGAAGGAAGTGCTCACCCCAGGACATCCCCATTGAGGATATCTTGGCAGGCATATCTCATGCTGTTAAGCTTGGCGACATTGGAGACAAGGGGGAGCTCAACAGGTCATACTCAGCAAGATGGGGGGATACAGACTATGGTGGTAGCAAAGATGAGTCACCATCCCGCTCTACTGAACCCACCTCCCCTCCCAAATCCTCCGATTTTCAAGAAGGATCCTCCAGGGATAGCTCACGCCGTGCCCCGCTGTCCAAAAAAGCAACCAGCAGAACCATCCTTGATTCCCACATCAAAAACATCAGCCAAGGGAAAGCAGCATAAGCACTCACCAGTCCTCTCCATCTACACCCATCAACAGCCAGCGGGACCAACCCTTACCATCATCTTATCCAACGCCAACGTCAACGCCAAGAGCCAAGCCACCGCTCGACTGAAGCCACCATCGGCACCCATCGGGGACTGTGGTTCGTTGTCCAAGCCCTCCACCAAGCCTGCAATGAAAGGATCCTCGTCCAAGCCTTTATTCAAGTCCAAATCCCCAGACAAGGTGACCGTCGCTTCAAAGATCTCCGCCCCCAAGCCCTCTTACAGCAAGGCCCCATCATCCTCAGCTGTTCCAAGCAAAGACCGCCCTTTGTCCACTTCCAAGTCAATGGCCAAGTCTGGGCTCACAAATGCCCACTCGTTGAGCCCCCAGCCTGCCTTGAAAAAACACCCAGCAACCGAAGCTCTAAAGAATCACGCACTGTTGAAACTCCTCGGCACTACTGGGCCTGTCCCTGAACAACAATGTTGCACTCACGTTCACCAGGTAGGTCGAGCACTTTGACCAAGTCTTCAGGACTGATACCGTCCAGGCTCGCCGAAGCACCATCAAATCAGAGGACGAAGAGTTCCAACTCAACAAAGCTGTGCAGTCTACCAACAACAAGCAACTCTTCGACCGGAACGACTCACCACCATCTAGGGAGCACAATATCAACACGCTATTTGCTGACAATGTAGGTGGCACCTCAAATAAGGAAGGCCTTCACATGGACAAGGCCCCTCTGGATAACAAAAACTTGTGTATGTATGACACTCTTGAAGTGATTGGTCGGGACTGGAGCCCCAAAGCTTTGACGCTGGCATTCCTTGAGACTTGTGAACGGAGCAATGACGAAGGGAGCGAGGTCAACTCCTTCATCGCAAAAATCGACTCTGGCTGCTTGGACTTGGAGGACCTGACTGACCTTGAGGAGCTGGAGACTCAGAACAAGATTCTTGCAGGGAAGAAACTCCTCAGCGCCAAGGCAGAATTGAAGAAGGTTTCCGCAGCGTTCTCTCTCGTGACTCATTCTCTCTTGCTGATCCTTCCTGACTACCTAGGGAGGGAGTGTAAAGCGACCAGTATCTGAAGTCGCCGATGCTCAGCAGTCCAAGACACCAAAGAAATTGAAGTGGTCCAAACCTAGTGCACCACTGATGGATTGACAAACTCGGAGTCGAAAGGCTTGTTCATGAGATACTGCCAACCCACCAGAACCTTCTCCGAGTCTTTGGATTACACCCTGCCTTTGTGTTCCTCTGCTCTCTGGCTTTCCCTGGTCCATTTTTCACTGTATGTCCTACTTGCCACCTCCATCCTTCTTTTTTTGATGCTACATTCTCTTGGCCCTCGTTTCCTTGAAATGGTACTGTACATTCTGTCTTGTCACTCTGCTCTATTCCAGTAGCATCCTTGTCATGTTTTTGCCCGCTGTCTTTCATTCTTTGCATCATATTGATATTCTTGTTGATTCTCTGTGTATCACTCTATCACTTATTCTATTCTACCATCATATCCTAATCAACACACTTTTCCAATGCCTACACTACGTGATACATCCAGGACTAGTCAGAAATGTGTTTCTATTGAGGTCCAAGCCCAGACTGGAGGTCTTATGGAGGTCTTTGCCATGCTGCAAGATCTCAGAGCACTGTGAGATCTTGGTGAGGTCTCAAGAGGGCTTGGAGGCCTCCAAGGTGCTGAAGGCCTCCATTGTGGTTATTGGCCTCTCAAGGGCTGAAGACCTCAGACACACACCTCAGAGGTAGGGGTATCCCTCCAGGAGTCCTCTGAGCCAGGTTTTTTCTGATGGTTGGAGGGGTAAATAACACAGGAGTGGGGTGTGTCTGGCGAGAAAAGTAAGGGACGCGTATTGGAAGGTTGCTGCAGACTCAAATCAAAGGCTTATTTTTTTACACTCTGATTCGCCTTTGACCAGAGGTGACAATACATTACACCTACATCACAGTGTAGGATGTGTTACGACTCGGTTGGGGTGTCTCCAACTGTCGGCTCGGTCTGGTCAATCTCTGGCATGCTTGATATCGGCGATCGTAGTCGTTCTACCAGTGTGCACGGTTTGGTGGCCGTACGTCATGTCTTGGGTCGGGGGTGATGTCGTCGATCACTTCTCTCCTTACTTCCTGGTGCAATGTCGGCGATTGCTATCCTAGGTACTGCATTGTCGTCGAAGGTTGTTAGACCTTATATGTCTGTGTCATAGATGTTGCTGTGTCTCAGTCGGGGGCGATGTCAACGATCGCTCTCTCCTTACTATGTGTGTGCTTTCGGCCTTTGCTATCACATTATGTATATCCTGGTCGTGTCAATGTCTGTCAGTATTAGTACAGGAATCATCAATGTCTTGACAAGCGGGATGTCGGCAATCCCTATCTCATCCTCTATGTCAGCGTCCTAGATGTCTTCGTGCCGATGAAGCTTGAGTCGTCGTTGTCTGTCTTCCTTGGTTGTCAGAGTCTTCGGTTGTAATCTCTCCTATGTAGACTGGTGGTCAATAGTCTTGGCTAGTACCTGCGGATGTGATGTTGGTGTTCCCTATATCGTGAAGCGATACATGGTATCGGTGGTCACCTGTCATGTCCTAGATATCTGCGTCGTATGTATCTCTGTAGATGTCAATAAGGGAGTCATAGATGTTAGTCTTCTGCAGTATCGGGGGCGTTGTATACCGTCCCCTTCTTCCTTGGTGTATGCAATATTGGCGATCTCCTGTCGTATCTGGGGTGTCTATGGTGCAGGTGTCTCTGTCAGTGTAGTCCGAGTTGTTCTCTTCCTTGAGATCTTCTAGTTGTAATCCAAGTCTTCTAGCTTGGGCTTCTTGCTGTTCTGGGATAGAAGGACATTTACTATGGATCTTCAAAGTAACGCTTACCTTGAACCGGAGTCGTCAGTTAGTCAATGAATGCAGAGAATGACAAGGTGGACAACCATTACTGGTTCCCTTGAAGTGTTTTGAGAGAAAAAGTGATAGACGTTGATGAGGGTGAAACACGGGGTAGATACAAGTATAACAAGCTAAGGTACATGGGTATGTCTAAGTGGTATATATACCTAGAGGTACGAGTCACTATGAGTCAGTACAAGTCCAAATTGAGTCAGAGCACGGCTGCGTATACTACGGAATGCTGCGTACGAGTAAGCAAAGCTGCGCGATACTGAGTATGAGTAAGCAAAACTGCGCGATACTGAGTATGAGTAAGCAAAACTGCGCGATACTGAGTATGAGTAAGCAAAGCTGCGTGGGCTGAGTAAAACGAAGCTGCGTGAAACGAGTCATACATACTGCGCAAGGCTGTGTGAAACGAGTCATACAATACGAGTCACAAAAGAGATAATCGCTCGAAAATAAAATGAGTCCGCGATGAGATAAGATAAAAAGAGAAAATAAGGGCAAAAAGGTAAGTATGTGAAGCAAAGTGTAACAGGATGTCAATGAGTGACCTTTTTAATGGTCGTTGCTTATTGAGGGCCTCTGTGACAAAGTGGCATGGTCCAAGCTACCATGCAACCATGGGACAGACAACACACTGAGGCGAGCAGCTACACTGATGAGGGACTGTAGAAAGATGGTGGCAAATAATAAACTGCCACTGTGGGCTCACAGTCACAGTGTCATGTTTCACCCTCTCCTGGAATAGGCAAAGGCACCTTCAATCGTGATGTTCACCCATGAACCCCAATTCTTACAAAATTCATAACCATTTTTCTGTTTGTTGATGTGCCAAACCTTCCATCTCATCTCTCAATGATACATAAAGGCACCTCTCATAGCCATTTACACCTTCCTTACAATTGCATTTGCTGCCAAAACCCCTTTGCAAGACAATCTCCCGAAGCCCTAGTACTGTAACATTAGAGCTGCACTCAGACTTTACTGAACACCCACACACTGTCACTCACATTGCAGAACCTCACGCCCCCATGTTGGCAGCATAAGGAGCCATGGTCAAGGAGATTGTGGCATATTCAAATGAAATGATCATGTCAAAATGGTGATTGGACAGCCCCATGGTAAGCAACTGAAAATATTGTCAGGAGCTCTCGAGGCCTGATAGGATGGCCAGGACATGTTGGTGCTATGGGTGCATAGTGTCCACTTCTTCTTTGCCCCCCTCACCCCTTCGACAAATGACTATCAGCTGCCTCATCTCTATCACCCCTTCCAGATATCTTCCCCATTTTATTCACCCCCTCTGACACACCTCTGACGTCACTGTCGTCCCATCACCCTTCCGACAAATATCCTTGTCACCCTCATCACCCTACCCTTCTGACATGCTTCCCCATATTTTCCACCACCCTCATCTCAGTCACCGTGGAACAACCCCCTTGAAGGGGTATGAATTTTCTGTTCCAATGGGGCCTTCGGGGGTCTGTTCCAACCATGTTCCCCTTTCCACTATTCCACCTTCTGGTCCACCATTCCACATTGCTGTTCCAAATATCCATTCCAATTCCCCATTGGGAACCAAATCTGTTCCATATTCCACCTTCCATTCCACCCTTCCACAGCTCATGTTCCACCCATACCCAGCAGTAGTGGGGGCTTCTGAATAGGTGCAGATATACATATAATGCACCTGTTTAAATGTCCTGTAAGCTCATTATCCTAAAAACATGCTTGAGCACAATTGTCTTCCACATACAGAATAGTCTCCCAACACTATAATTCTATCCCAGTTTACATTGTTTGTTATATATCTTTATGAATTCTTGTCCAATCATCATCATTTGAGTTCTATTAGAAAGGCCTTTGCTTCTACCTTCCATAAGTGGTCTGTATGTTGTCTTTTGTGCATTGTCAACTTTGAAAACATCAAAATATATGGATTTGCTCTTATTCTGCAATGAGCAGCCTGCAATGTTCCAGTTAATATAAGGTATTTTTAAGCCTACAGAATGGATTCAGAACACTCTTCTGTATAGATTAACAGGAGTAAATAGTCTCAACCACCTAACCAGAACAATATGTGCATGTTACAAATAAACTGTAACAAATATCAATGTTTGGCATTTTTGGGTGGCTGTGAACATTCCCACACTTAACCATTTCTGGATTTGGAAATGGGATGTAATTTGCATTGGATTACAAATAAACAGCTAAGGAAACAGACCACACACTCCAAAGATATCTTGGAAACACCCATTGT